>OY740821.1:11248686-11290248 GCA_963514005.1 Raja brachyura | reverse complement strand
ATCGGCGCGGACTCGGTGGGCCGAAGGGCCTGTTTCTGCGCTGTACCTCCAAAAGCAGACACTAAATGAGATGAATGAGAATGAGCACAGGTCAGCCTGGTGGCCGCGTCAGACACTTACATACTCTTTTCTAAGGCATTCCTCTTTTCTTCCTCAGTGTCCACTGGGGCGTCGGGGTAGCGGGGGAACCTGTCGGGAGGGTGGTCCGCGGCCTCGTCCAGATCGGCCGGGTGGGGTACGAGATCCTGCACCGAGGAGACACAAGGCCATGAAAGGGTTACTCACATTCCCAGCGCTCCCTCCCAAGGCAAGAGACCGTGTTCCACGTCTACATGGAGTGTTCGAGGTTGCAGCCCCTGTTCGAGTATCTGAAGGGGCTGCTCTTCATGTTTTGGCTCCACTTTAGTCCAACGCTATTGATATTTGGGCACCCGGTACAGAGGGGGGAGGATCGGAGGGGGGAGGGGGTCTCCCTGTCGGTCTGTGCTCCTGGGCCTGGCCAAGATGGCCGTTTCGCGGGTCCAGGCAGCGGGCAGTCGAAGGCCGCACAGCGGTCGCCTGCCCGCCCCTTCACCGGGGTTACGTCTGTCCCCGGGTGTCCCTGCGGAGGGAACTCGTACACGATGTCCACGGGGGATGCTGGCGGCCGTCCGTCAACGCTGGTTGCCGCGGGAGCTCGATCAATACTGTTGATCAAAATGTTAATATTTTAATTTGATAACTTTGTTTGTAAAATGCCAATGTAGGCATTCTCTGATCATGTTACTACTTTGTATTTTTCTTTGTTCTGAATAGAAGCATTTTGTAGGGATAAAAAGGCAAGAACATTCCCAGGAAAAAGGTAGATGGAGGAACGGATCGGGGGGGAAGTGGGGGAGGGGAAACCGTCGACTCCATCTACACCTCATGCTGCCCCGGCAAGGCCGGCAGCATCATCACGGACCGGTCTCACCCCCCGGCCACTCCCTCTTCTCCCCTCTCCCATCGGGCAAGAGGTACAGAAGTGTGAAAACGAACGCACACACCTCCAGATTCAGAGACAGATTCTTCCCAGCTGCTATCAGGCAACTGAACCATCCTACCACCACCAGAGAGCAGTCTAGAGCTGCTATCCACCTCATTGGTGACCCTCGGACTATCCTTGATCGGACTTTACTGGCTCTACCTTGCACTAAACGTTATTCCATGATCTGAACACTGGAAAGGGCTCGATTGTAATCATGTGTAGTCTTGCCGCTGACTGGTTAGCACGGTGGGCCGAAGGGCCTGTTTACGGCTGTATTTCGAAACTAAACGAAACTAGGCCATGATCCCAGGAGGGGCATTGAAGTCTGCAGCCGATGAGGTTGCCAAGCTGACTAATGCGAATCAGAAAGGGGGATATTAAACAGAATGGAAATGTCTTGACAATGTCTTTTGACTCTTTACTTTGGCAAAGGAACAGGTTTCGCGTCAAAACTGCAAGCTAAGAGCCTGGGCTGGATTCAATTTGCTAATTTGCCTGCCAAGAAATATAACTGGAGCTGCTCTGCTTGGAGCTGGCTTTTCTGGTGGCTGCAATTAAAATGGCTGATTTGCCAAAAGTGTGTCCTCATTAAAGTGTTGGTCGATCATTCGCGCAGTGCACAGCACTTTTCAATGAAAACCAGCTTGCTTGCAGAGCTGGAGGCAGCTGGAGCAACTCAGCGGGACCGGCAGCATCTCTGGACAGAAGGAATGGGTGACGTTTCGGGTCGAGGCCCTTCGTCTCGACCCGAAGCGTCGCCCATTCCCTCTCTCCAGGGATGCTGCCGGTCCCGCTGAGTTACTCCAGCACTTTGTGTCTTTCTTCGGCGTAAACCAGCACCTGCGGTTCCTTCGTACACATCGCTTTAATTGCTGGTGTTCACCTCATTGGTGACCCTCGGACTATCCTTGACCGGACTCTGCTGGCTTTACCTTGCACTAAACGTTGTTCCCTCATCCTGTATCTGTACACTGTGGACGGCTCGATTGTAATCGCGTGTTGTCGTTCCGCTGGCTGGTTAGCACGCAACAAAAAGCTTTTCACTGTACCTCGGTACACGTGACAGTAAACTGAACTGAAGCCAACACTAAGATTAGGCAGATTTGTCCTGCCGAGCTTCCAAATTCTAGAAAATTCCCTTCACATAGAACGGTAGAGCACTGGAACAGGCCCTTCGGCCCGCAATGTCTGTGCCGAACATGATGCCAAGTTGAACGGATCTCGTCAGCATGCACATCATCCATATCCCTCCATTCCCTGCAGATCACAGTTTTATGCCCCCTGTCCCACTTAGGAAACCTGAACGGAAACCTCTGGAGACTTTGCGCCACACCCAAGGTTTCCGTGCGGTTCCCGGAGGTTCTTCAGAGGTTTCCGTGCGGTTCCCGGAGGTTTTTGTCAGGTTCCCGGAGGTTTTTGTCAGGTTCCCATAGGTTTTTGTCAGGTTCCCGGAGGTTTTGGTCAGGTTCCCGGAGGTTTTGGTCAGGTTCCCGGAGGTTTTTGTCAGGTTCCCGGAGGTTTTTTTAATTTTCCTGAAATAACCGCCGGGAACACAGAAGAAGCGGAAACCCACTTCCGACCATTGGGGAGACCGACAAAAACCTCCGGGAACCGCACGGAAACCTTGGGTGGGTCCTTGGCAAAGTCTCCAGAGGTTTCCGCTCAGGTTTCCTAAGTGGGACGGGGGCGTTACTAAAGTTGCAAGGATTTGAATCGTGGAATGGAACAAGGTTACTTTGCCTCCGGAAAGCACTATAACACGCCCAAGAGAGATCGGCAAACCGATTCCTTTGCCTGTTTGGGATCCATATACCTCTATCCCTGCACGTCTGTCCAATTGACTTAAACGCCACTTGGCTACGGGAGCCAAGATCGTCCCGTCAACGGAAGGCTCGAGCCCCCCCCCCCCAACTGCGGGGGAACAAAGAAACGAAGAGATTGAACTTTTTTTTTCGCCTTCCATCACAGAGAGGAATGTGGAGGAGTCACTGTGGTGGATGTCTACGTTAAAATGTGTCTTGTGTATTCTCGTTTGCTTTTTAATGATATGACTGGATGGGAAATCAAATTCCTCGTATGTTGCTGAACATACTTGGCTAATAAAGTATGATTATGATTACATCTGCCTCCAGTACCGCCCTGGGCGACGGCTTCCAGGCCGCCAGCACCCTTGCCCACTTTCCCCACAAGATCCGGCTCCCTCCCACACTCCAAAGACGTACAGGTCTGCAGGTTAATTGGCTTGGTAGGAGTGCAAACAGTCCCGGCCTGTCCCACTTGGCCAAGATTTTGTACATACCAAAATCCTGGGGCGGGTGGCCGCACCTACGTCTCCACGCACCATGCGCGCTGTGTGTGCATCACGCGCCTCGTGACGCGTAAATGATGTCGCGTAAATTACGCGCAAATTACGTCCAAGTGGGACAGGCCCTTTAGTGTGCGGGGATCGCTGGTCGGCGTGGACTGGGTGGGCCGAAGGGCCTGTTTCCGCGCTGTATCTCTGATCTAAACATCCTGGGATGGCAGGACTTCCATATGAGGAAAGACCGGATAGACTCGGCTTGTACTCGCTGGAATTTAGAAGATTGAGGGGGGATCTTATAGAGACTTACAAAATCCTTAAGGGGTTGGACAGGCTAGATGCAGGAAGATTGTTCCCGATGTTGGGGAAGTCCAGGACAAGGGGTCACAGTTTAAGGATAAGGGGGAAGTCTTTTAGGACCGAGATGAGAAAACCATTTTTCACACAGAGAGTGGTGAATCTGTGGAATTCTCTGCCACAGAGGGTAGTTGAGGCCAGTTCATTGGCTATATTTAAGAGGGAGTTAGATGTGGCCCTTGTGGCTAAAGGGATCAGGGGGTATGGAGAGAAGGCAGGAACTGGATACTGAGTTGGATGATCAGCCATGATCATATTGAATGGCAGTGCTGGATCGAAGGGCCGAATGGCCTACTCCTGCACCTATTTTCTATGTTTCTATGTTTAACTAAACTAAACGATTCTCCTTTCACTTGCAACAAACAGGTTGCCTGACCCACGCTGTCACCACAGACACAAGCCGCCTTTGATTTGGGCACCGAATGCAACATTTCATCAATCATTTAAGACTTAAAATGGACGCATTTCGTTTCATTATGAAGCTCGTCCATTATTAATGTCTTCCTAATGAGGGGAAGAGACTGAAGGGCCTTCGCAAGAGAAGCACTTATGCCCCTGAAGCTTTCTTTCCCCCCAGCATTCTGTTGGGAAGTAACACGCGTTAAAGATCGTACGTTCATAAGTGATAGGAGCAGAATTAGGCCATTCGGCCCATCTACTCCGCCATTCAATCATGGCTGATCTATCTCTCCCTCCCAACCCCATTCCCCTGCCTTCTCCCCACAACCTCTGACACCCGCACTAAATCAGCAATCTATCTATCTCTGCCTTAAATCTATCCACTGACTTGGGCTATCACCCATACTAACCAAGAATCTGTCTATCTCTGCCTTAGGGCTAACGGAATCAAGGGACTTGGGGAGAAAGCTAGAACGGGGTACTGATTCTCGATGATTAGCCATGATCATATTGAATGGCGGTGTTGGCTCGAAGGGCCGAATGGCCTACTCCTGCACCTACTTTCTATGTTTAAAAATATCCACTGACTTGGCCTCCACAGCCGTCTGTGGCAATGAATTCCACAGATTCACCACCCTCTGGCTAAAGAAATTCCTCCTCGTCTCCTTCCTAAAGGAACATCCTTTAATTCTGAGGCCGTGCCCTCTGGTCCTAGACTCTCCCACTAGTGGAAGCATCCTCTCCACATTGAGATCTCGAGCTGCCGACCTCATGCTCGTACTGGTACTGCAGACACCAGAGAAATGCCAACATCCCTCTACTCTGGGCTCGAAATTCTACAGGTGCACAGTGGAGAGCTTGCTGACCGGTTGCATCGTGGCTTGGTTCGTCAACTTGAGCGCCCTGGAGAGGAAAAGACTACAAGAGTAGTAAACACTGCCCAGTCCATCATCGGCTCTGACCTCCCCACCATCGAGGGGATCTATCACAGTCGCTGCCTCAAAAAGGCTGGCAGCATCATCAAGGACCCACACCACCCTGGCCACACACTCATCTCCCTGCCACCTTTAAGGGCCTGTCCCACCAGCATGCAACTCCATGCGATGAGCGCGACCTAACGTGGTCGCTTGAGCCGTCCGGCGTCGCGGGGCCGGTCCCACTTCGATCGCCGGAGCCGTGCGGAATTGTGCGGAGTTCGTCCCGACATCGCGCGGGGCACCGAAAAACTGACTATGTTCAAAAATTCCGCGCGGCAACGGCTTGTTGGCTCGCAGTCGCCTCGACGCATTACACACCGCCTCGACGTCGTGCCTACGTGACCCTCTCTGTAGGTGCCTCCATGACCCTCTCTGCGTGTGGCTCCGTGGCCCTCTGTGTGTGTGCCTCTGTGCCCCTCTCTGTCCTGGCAAACTTACCTTTAAGACTTCGCTCCAAGTTCGCCTCACTTTGCGCCGCGTTGCGCCATTCACCCGACCTCCGCGTGGCCCTCGCTGCCGGTTTGGTCGCGCTTGCCGCATGCAGGCGCATGCTGGTGGGAACGGCCCTGTACAGGGGATCGCCCGACCTCCGCGCGGCCCCCGCTTCTAGTTTGATCGCGCTCATCGCATGGAGTCGGATGCTGGTAGGACAGGCCCTTTGGGTAGAAGGTACAGGAGCCTGAAGACTGCAACGACCAGGTTCAGGAATAGCTACTTCCCCACAGCCATCAGGCTATTAAACCTGGCTCGGACAAAACTCTGAACATTAATACCCCTTGACTTGACTTGAAACTCTATGCAGCAGTTTGCTGTCATAGAGTTCACTGTATGAACTTTTGCAACGTTAGAGACTTGCCCGCTTTTAGAGGGGGGCACGGTGGCGCAGCGGTATCGCTGCCGCCTCACGGCGCCAGAGCGCCTGGAGAAAACCCACGCAGGTCACGGGGAGAACCTACAAACGTGTCGGAAGGAACTGCAGATGCTGGATTAAACCGAAGATTTACGAGGATGTTGCCAGGACTAGAGGGTGTGAGCTATATAGGGAGACGTTGAGCAGGCTGGGTCTCTATTCCCTGGAGCAGAGGAGGATGAGGGGTGATCTTATAGGGGTGTACAAGATCATGAGAGGAATAGATCGGGTAGATGCACAGAGTCTCTTGCCCAGAGTAGGGGGATCGAGGGCCAGAGGACACGGGTTTAAGGCGAAGGGGAAAAGATTTAATAGGAATACGAGGGGTAACAGAGGGTGGTGGGCGTATGGAACCAGCTGCCAGAGGAGGTAGTTGAGGCTGGGGCTATCCCATAGTTTAAGAAACAGTTGGGACAGGATTGGAGGGATATGGACCAAGCGCAGGTAGGTGGGACTAGTGTAGCTGGGACCTTGTTGGGCGGTGCGGGCAAGTTGGGCCGAAGGGCCTGTTTCCACACTGTGTGACTCAGTAGACAAAAAATGCTGTAACCCAAGTTGCCGAACCAAGCCACGATGCACCCGGTCAGCAAGCTCTCCACTGTGAACCTGTAGAAGTTCGAGCCCAGAGTAGAGGGATGTTGGCATTTCTCTGGTGTGTGCTGTACCAGTACAAGGTCGGCAGCTCGAGATCTCAATGTGGAGAGGATGTTTCCACCAGTGGGAGAGTCTAGGACCAGAGGGCACAGCCTCAGAATTAAAGGACGTTCCTTTAGGAAGGAGACGAGAAGGAATTTCTTTAGTCAGAGGGTGGTGAATCTGTGGAATTCATTGCCACAGACGGCTGTGGAGGCCAAGTCAGTGGGCATTTTTAAACATAGAAAGTAGGTGCAGGAGTAGGCCATTCGGCCCTTCGAGCCAGCACCGCCATTCAATATGATCATGGCTAATCATCGAGAATCAGTACCCCGTTCTAGCTTTCTCCCCAAATCCCCTGATTCCGTTAGCCCTAAGGCAGAGATAGACAGATTCTTGGTTAGTATGGGTGATAGCCCAAGTCAGTGGATATATTTAAGGCAGAGGTAGATAGATTCTAGATTGGTACGGGTGTCAGGGGTTATGGGGAGAAGGCAGGGGAATGGGGTTGGGAGGGAGAGATAGATCAGCCATGATTGAATGGCGGAGTAGATGGGCCGAATGGTCGAATGGAGTAACCCAGCGGGGTCGGGTCAGCATCTCTGGAGGGAAGGAATGGGTGACGTTTCGGGTCGGGTCCCTTCTTCAGACCTACAAACTCCGCACAGACAGCCCGGGCCTCTGGCGCTGCGAGCGCTGCACGGCAGCCAGTGTACCCGCTGCGCCACCGTGACGCGCATTACCTCGCAGGTTGGCCGATAGGCTGGTAAATCCACTGCAATGCTGGCGGAGGTCCAATCCGCCAGGAGCATTAGGGTCGGAATCGATAACCTAGCCATTACTGTCCTTTCCCAAGAGCGAGAGGGAAAAAATATACTGGGGGGGGGGGGGGGGGGGGGGGGTGGGGTGAAGCAGAAAAGCTCAACCGACTGTCGATAGCAAAAGTGTTAGTGGGAAAATATCGCAGCAAAATATGGTTTTTAATTCCCTGTATTAAATTAATAATCTTGCCAGCAACTTTTTTTTTTTAATTCCTTTTTCGTGGAAAATGATATTGAGATTGCAAAAGGAGCAGAGTTGAGTTCGGAGCCACTCTAATGATTAATTTAGCTCTCTCCAGAATTAAAGGGCAAGGTCTGAATTTAACGGCGGTACTTCGGGGAAATCAGCCTGCCCTTGGCACGCGGCAGCCGGGCTGGCAGTCGATTAGCCTTCGTGCAATTAGGCAAGCAAACAAACCGCCGAGGGGACCGTTGGAAGAACGCTGCCTCTCGCGCATCAGGGCGATGGGGACCATGAAGTGCCACGTGGGCACTGCCAGTCTCTGCCCACAGCCTGGGCAAGCTGCCAACCCGTGTGCTGCGAGAGTGGGCCTGGAGGAAGGGGTCCTGTACCGCCTGGAATTCTACTTTCATTTAGAAACATAGAAAATAGGTGCAGGAGTAGGCCATTCGGCCCTTCAAGCCAGCACCGCCATTCAATGTGATCATGGCTGATCATCCAACTCAGTATCCCGTACCTGCCTTCTCTCCATACCCTCTGATCCCTTTAGCCACAAGGGCCACATCTAACTCCCTCTTAAATATAGCCAATGAACTGGCCTCAACTACCCTCTGTGGCAGAGAATTAATTCCACAGATTCACCACTCTCTGCGTGAAAAATGATTTTCTCATCTCGGTCCTAAAAGACTTCCCCCTTAGAAACTAGGGGGAGAGTCTAGGACGAGAGGTCACAGCCTCAGAATTAGAGGACACTCCTTCAGGAAGGAGAAGAGGAGGAATTTCTTTAGCCGGTGAATCTGTGGGCGGTGAATCTGTGGAATTTGTTCCACAGACGGCGGTGGAGGCCAGGTCAATGGGTATATTTAAGGCAGAGATAGATAGATTTGTGATTCGTACGAGTGTCAGAGGCCCTGGACAGAAGGCAGGAGAATGGGTTTCGGAGGGATGATCAACCATGATTGAATGGCGGAGTAGACTTGATGGGCCGAATGGCCTAATTCTGCTCCTATCACTCATGGCTTTATGATCATGTATCCGCACACTGTGAATGACTCGATTGTAATAGACAATAGACAATAGGCACAGGAGCAGGCCATTCGGCCCTTCGAGCCTGCACCGCCATTCAATGTGATCATGGCTGATCATCCAACTCAGTATCCTGTACCTGCCTTCTCTCCATAACCCCTGATCCCTTTAGCCACAAGAGCCACATCTAACTCCCTCTTAAATATAGCCAATGAACTGGCCTCAACTACCCTCTGTGGCAGAGAATTAATTCCACAGATTCACCACTCTCTGTGTGAAAAATGATTTCCTCATCTCGGTCCTAAAAGACTTCCCCCTTATCCTTAAACTGTGACCCCTTGTCCTGGACTTCCCCAACATCGGGAACAATCGTCCTGCATCTAGCCTGTCCAAACCCTTAAGAATTTTGTAAGTCTCTATAAGATCCCCCCTCAATCTTCTAAATTCTAGTGAGTACAAGCCAAGTCTATCCAGTCTTTCTTCACATGAAAATCCTGACATCTCATTTTGGTCCTAAAGGAATTCCCCCTTATCCTTAGACTTGATGGGCCGAATGGCCTAATTCTACTCCTATTCCTTATGACCTCATGAGCTTATATTATATAACAGGCCATTCGGCCCACCGAGTCCGTGCCGACCAGCGAAATGTTTTTCTCATCTCGGTCCTAAAGGAATTCCCCCTTATCCTTAAACTGTGACCCCTGGTTCTGGACTTCCCCAACATCGTTTAGTTTGGTTTTGAGATATAGTGCGGAAACAGGCCCTTCGGCCCACCGAGTCCGCGCCGGCCAGCGATCCCCGCTCACCAACACTATCCTACACACACACACACACCACGGACAATGTTACATTTATACCAAGCCAATTAACTTACAAACCTGGAAGATCTCGGAGAAAACCCGCGCAGGTCACGGGGAGAACGTGCAAACTCCGCACAGACTGCACCCGTGGCCGGGTTCGAACCCGGGTCTCCGGCGCTGTGAAAGGCAGCGACTGTACCCGCTGCGCCACCGTGCCGCCCTGGTGTAGTGGGCGACTCCACCGTGGGAATTGTCATTCGGTCGGCCGCGCCGGCAAACAGCGCTACGCTGGCGGCACGGCATCTGGCGGCGGGAGCCGGGAGCGCGTCAGCCACTGTCGCACCGCGAGCGCCAGCGATAGGAAGCAAGGCCAGAAATGGCTGCCATTCAGTATCACTGGGCAAAACGTCACTCGCCACCATCAGAGCTCAGAAATAAGCAGCGCGACACAATCACATTTACAGGGGCAAGCTTCTCTGCATCAAATCCTTTCATCCATTCATTCACCTCTTAATCTTCTAATCTGAAGCATGTGCAAAACAAGCTGGCCGCTTAACTCAATCCTCCCATCCCCCGGCCCACTGCAACATCGCCAGGGTCAGGGATTTACCCAGGGTCGCCAACTGTCCCGTATTAGCCAGGACATCCCGTATTTTGGGCTAAATTGGTTTGTCCCGTACGGGACTGCCCTTGTCCCGTATTTGACTACTACTACTCGGGCGGACCCCGCCGATGTAGTGCAGCCCGTGGAGTGCAGCAGCAGCAGCAGCAGCAGCGCCTCGCCCGTGGACCCGTCGGTCGCCAACACCACCACCACCCCTCCTTCTCACGGCCGATCATCGGTTCACGAGTTGGCCGGGGCGCCGGACATTGCGCGGGACCCCGGGCCAAAACTCCTCAGCTGGCCCGCCGGCTGGGCTTTGTGTGCAGTCCAGCACCCGGGGCCAACTCATCATTCACCCAGACACGGCCCAGTCGCTCAACATATTGCCATCGGGGAATCTGTCCCGTATTTTGGCCTCTCGTCCCTTATTTCGGAGTGAGAAAGTTGGCAACCCTAGATTTACATGTGACCCTTCACTGACACACGCACACACACTCACACACTCACCCACACTCACTCATACACACCACACGCACACTCACTCACTCACACACCACACGCACACTACACACACTCACATGGACACACACACACTCACACCCATACACATGCACTCACTCACACATTCACTCTCACTCACTCACCGCTCACTCACACACACACTCACAATCACACACTCACACAACTCACACACACTCACACACACTCACACACACCACTCACACACACTCATACACACTCACACACCACTCACACACACTCACACACACCACTCACACACACCACTCACACACACCACTCACACACACTCACCACTCACACCCACTCACACCACTCACACCCACTCACACCCACTCACACCCACTCACACCACTCACACACACTCACACACTCACACACTCACACAATCACACACTCACACACACTCACACACACTCACACACACTCACACACACAAACTCCCTTCACCCTCCGATGTTCCAAAGGAAACAGCCCAACTCTGTGCGACCTCTCCTTGCAGCTAATCGCCTGTGATCCGGGCAGCAAGTTGCAGCATGCTGGTGAAGCTACACTGCATCCTGCATCCCGCCTGCAATGGGGGCGACCAGAACTGCACGCAATACTCCAAATGCAACCTGACCAAAGTCCTGCAGAGCTACAATGCGGCTTCATGCCTCTTGTACTCAACGGCCCTCGCAATGAAGGCAAGCCCAACGTACGCCTGCTCTACCACCCTATCCACCTGTGTTGCAAGTTCCAGGGGCCCCAAGATCCATGTGTACATCAATGCTGTCTAGGGTCTGGCCATTCAGTGTAAACTTTCCACAGTGATGTTGTCGATTTTTATGCATTTAGACCACGTGAAGCCTGACCGATTTTGCTCAATTTCAATTACTGCGCTTTTATTGCTCATTGAAAGGTCAACTTGAAAAATGTGACATTTGCAGCCGATGGCGTCAGAACAGCTGGAGTTGCTTTTAATGAAGGTCTCCCTGCAGGTTTCCCTGAATCCTGAATCGACTGAACTTTTGGTTTACGTCTGAAGAAGGGTCGCGACCCGGAAAACGTCACCCAGTCCGTCTCTCCAGAGATGCTGCCTGTCCCGCTGAGTTACCCCGGCGTTTGGCGTCTACGATTCAAACCAGCCGCTGCCGTTCTTCCCCACACGTAGAACTTTTAGTTTACTTTAGTTTTTGCTTTGTTCAGAGCTACAGCGAGGAAACAGGCCCAACGTGTCGGCGCCGACCGGCGATCCCCGCACACTGACACCATCTTGCGCACGCAAGCAGCAATTTACGATTGTACCAAGCCAATTAACCCACAGACCTGCTCACAGACGAGGACGGAGAACTTATGAGATGAAAATGGACTTACTGTAGAATCCTCTTCTTCTGCCTCTGCCTTTGGGGCGTCGGGCTGGAATGGAGGTAATGCCTCCGGAATGACTTCCGTGATCCGCTCTTCTCCGCACTCCCGGGGGCTTGGTGGTCCATCCTTCCGGCCCTTCTGTCAGGAACAACAAAGAGTCTGATTGCCTCTGCGGTGAGATGGGGGGGCGGATTTTTGCGGCTCGACAAGGCTGTGTTTTACTGCTCACCGAACCCTCTGGGCCCTTCCCCAGAGCTGGCCCACATCCCTCCTCAGATATGGGGCAGTGGGCCGGCTCTGTAGAGCGGCCCAGAGGAGGTTTACGAGAATGATCCAAGGGGGTTAACGTACGATGAACGTTTGACGGCACTGGGCCGGTGCTCACTGGAGTTTAGAACAACGAGACAGGAGAACAGTGAAAGGCCTGGATAGAGCGGATGTGGGGAGGATGTTTCCACTAGTGGGAAAGTCTAGGACCAGAGGGCACAGCCTCAGAATTAAAGGACGTTCCTTTAGGAAAGATTTTTATCTCTACAGTCTAAAGTTTAAAGTAAAGATGTGGAGGGAGAATGAAAATAAATGAAGGGGTTAATGTGGAGAAAAGTACTGATGGGTTAAACCGACTAGTTCGTATCTACGGTGCAGGTTGTTTAAATAGGCAGCATTGAAAGTTGGCTTACAGGTACAGCAGGCAGTGAAGATAGCTAATGGAATGTTGGCCTTCGTAACAAGAGGATTTCAGTACAGGAGTAAAGAGGTTCTTCTGCAGTTGTATAGGGCTCTGGCGAGACCACACCTGGAGTATTGCGTACAGTTTTGGTCTCCTAATTTGAGGAAGGACATCCTTGTGATTGAGGCAGGTTCACGAGGTTGATCCCTGGGATGGCGGGACTGCCGTATGGGGAAAGGTTGAAAAGACTAGGCTTGTATTCACTGGAGTTTAGAAGGATGAGGGGGGGTCTTATAGAAACATATAAAATTATAAAAGGACTGGACTAGCTAGATGCAGGAAAAATGTTCCCAATGTTGGGCGAGTCCAGAACCAGGGGCCACACAGTCTTAGAATAAAGGGGAGGCCGTTTTAAGACTGAGGTGAGAAAACACTTTTTCACCCAGAGAGTTGTGAATTTGTGGAATTCCCTGCCACAGAGGGCAGTGGAGGCCAAATCACTGGATGGATTTAAGAGAGAGAGTTAGATAGAGCTCTAGGGGCTAGTGGAGTCAAGGGATATGGGGAGAAGGCAGGAACGGGTTATTGATAGGGGACGATCAGCCATGATCGCAATGAATGGCGGTGCTGGCTCGAAGGGCCGAATGGCCTCCTCCTGCACCTATGTTCTATGTTCTATACTGGATTTGACAGTGCAGGTTTTTCAGGCACTGAGTTCTGATGTTGGAATACATTGTCACTGCTGCTCGATTGACCATAATTTACCTTTCGGGTTTATTGTTAACCTGATGGCTGGTTCCGCATTCACGATTCTGATCGTAGACGCAGATTCAAGTGTCTCCCTAACAAAGTTTAGTCTGGAGGTAAAGCGCAGAAGCAGGCCCTTCGGCCCACCGCGTCCGCGCCGACCAGCGATCCCCGCACACCAACACTATCCTACACACACCAGGGACAATTTTTACCTTTGACACCAAGCCAATTGACCCACTGACCTGCGCGTCTTTGGAGTGTGGGAGGAAACTGAAGATCCCGGAGAAAACCCACACGGGTCACGGGGAGAACGTGCAGTACAAACCCCGTACAGACAGCACCTGTAGCCGGGATCGAACCCGGGTCTCCGGCGCTGTGAGGCAGCGCTTCTACCCAGCGCTTAAGTTGTTGCACGACAAGGAAAGAAAGGGTGGCACGGTGGTGCAGCGGTAGAGTTGCTGCCTCGCAGCGCCGGAGACCCGGGTTCGATCCCGACGACGGGTGCTGTCTGTACGGAGTTTGCACGTTCTCCCCGTGACCCTCGTGGGTTTTCTCCGAGATCTTCAGTTTCCTCCCACACTCCAAAGACGTGCAGGTTTGTCGGTTAATTGGCTTGGTATAAATGTAAAATTGCCCCTAGTGTATGTGTGTGGGATGGTGTTAGCGTGCGGGGATCGCTGGTCGGCGCGGACGCGGTGGGCCGAAGGGCCTGTTTCCGCTCTGTATCTCTAAAACTAAACTGAATTAAACTTTGTTGGGGAGACTCTTGCATCTCCGTCTGTCATCAGAATCGTGAATGCGCGACTTGGTTCCTTGCGGAGTTTGTACGTTCTCCCCGTGACCTGCGTGGGTTTTCTCTGAGATCATCGGTTTCCCCCCACACATCAAAGACATGCAGGTTAGTAGATTCACTGGCTTGGTGTAAGTGTAGATTGTCCCAAGTGTGTGTGGGGTGGCGTTAGTGTGCGGGTTCCGTGGGCACTCACCACAGCGTGGGCATCGCTGCCCCTGTTGACGATGCCCAGGTCGATGCTCCTGCGTTGGCTGTCCGCGCTCCTCCGCCGCTCCTCTTTCTTGGCCTTGCACTCCAGCTTCTTCACGCGCCGGCTGGCCCCGCTGCCGCCGCCGCCGGCACCGCCGCCGCTCAGCTTGCGCACCGGGCTGGTCAGCCACTTCTTCAGCGTGCTGACCGAGCGCTTGGAGCCCGGCGAGCTGGGCGCCGAGCTGGTCGATGGCTGGGGCTGCGCGGAGGCCACTGAGGTGGAGATGCTGCCATCGCTGCACCGCACCGAGTACGACTCTGCAAGCACACAGGCGGCAGCGTCCGTCAGCTCACTTTACACCACCAGATGGCGCCGCTGGGCCTGCACTCGCTGGAGTGTAGAAGGATGAGTGGGCACCTCATTGAAACTTACCGAACAGTGAAAGGCCTGGATAGAGTGGATGTGGAGAGGATGTTTCCACTAGTGGGAGAGTCCAGGACCAGAGGGCACAGCCTCAGAATCAAAGGACGTACCTCTAGGAAGGAGATGAGGAGGAATTTCTTTAGGGTGGTGAATCTGTGGAATTCATTGCCACAGAGGGCTGTGGAGGCCAAGTCAGTGGATACTTTTAAGGCAGAGATGGATAGATTCTTGATTAGTGCGGGTGTCAGGGGTTATGGGGAGAAGGCAGGAGAATGGGGTTTGGAGGGAGAGATAGATCAGCCATGATTGAATGGCGGAGTAGACTCGATGGGCTGAATGGCCTAATTCTACTCCTATCACATGACTTCATGAAGTTAGGGACTTTGCTGGCTCTACCTTGCACTAAACGTTATTCCCTTTATCATGTATCTGTACACTGTAAACGGCTCGATTATAATCATGTATTGTCTTTCCGCTGACTGGTTAGCACGCAACAAAAGCTTTTCACTGTACCTCGGTACCCGTGACAATAAACTCAACTCAACTAAAATAAGTTGGGACCTTGTGACTGCACCAGCAGCGTGCAAGGTCTTTGATCGCCTTTACATGCAGGAAGTTTTGACTTGATTTCTTTTTAAGACTTTGCTTTAACACATACAGTGTGGAAACAGGCCCTTTGGCCCACCGAGTCCATGCCCGCCAGCGATCACCCCGTACACTAGTTGTGAAAGGAGGAACTGCAGATGCTGGAAAAATCGAAGGTGGACAAAATTGCTGGAGGAACTCAGCGGGTGCGGCAGCTGCGCTATTCTACACTCTCGGACACTTTACCTCATTACCGATGTCAATCAACCTACAAATCTGCGCGTCTTTGGAGTGTGGGAGGGAACCGGAGCACCCGGAGAAAACCCACGCAGGTCACGGGAGAGAACGTACAAACTCCGTACAGACAGCACCCGTAGCCAGGATTGAACCTGTGTCTCTGGCGCTGCAAGGCAGCCCCTCTATCTGACTCCTGACAAATACAAGTTTGAAACAAGACAACACAATCAGACCCAAACTATACTCACTGCATCTACAGCAATTTGTTCGATTTTTCTTTATAGTGAGTGACCTTTGACAAATCCCATGATTCCTTGCGTTTTTCGGAATACTGAACTCACTTATTTACACCAAGCCAATTAACCTACAAACCTGCGCGTCTTTGGAGTGTGGGAGGAAACCGGAGCTCCCGGTGAAAACCCACGCAGGTCACGGGGAGAGCGTACAAACTCCGTACAGACAGCACCCGTAGTCAGGATCGAACCGGGGTCTCCGCCGCTGCGAGGCGGCAAATCTACCCAGTGCGCCACCGTGCCACACAATCGGACATCCTGGTTTGAATTTTTTGTTAAAAGGACACAAAGTGCTGGAGTCTCTGGGGAGCACATGTCGCCGATGATTCGAGTTCTGTTGACCGTCCGGAAACGTCAGCCATCCCGATTTTCCACAGATGCTGCCTGACCCGCTGAGTTACTCCAGCACTCTGTGAAACGTCGCCTATCCATGTTCTCCACAGATGCTGCCTGACCCGCTGAGTTACTCCAGCACTCTGTGAAACGTCACCTATCCATGTTCTCCACAGATGCTGCCTGACCCGCTGAGTTACTCCAGCATTTTGTGCCTATCTTCAGTACAAACCAGAATCTGCAGTTCCTTCCTGCCCAGGACAAAAATGTTCGTGTGGGAATGGGAAGGGGAGTTAAAGTGTTTGGCAACCGAGAGATCGCGTAGGTTACCCTTTTAAGCATTCAACAGACTTGGCAGACCATCAGGCCCGGGGCAGCTGTGCTGCCTGGTGCAGGGATTGGTCCTAATGATGTTCAATGAAAAGCCCGTTCTTGGGCATGAAAGCCCTCAAACACAAATGCATCGCTCCTCTTGCACAATGTTGCAACACCCGTGATATTTGCAAGACAGATACCTCACACTGCCACAATATTAACCTGGCAACTAAATAGTCTATCGAAGTGATGGATGTGTTTGCTCCTATTAGGAACTCATTCAGTGGAGGGTCCGTGTGCTGCTCAGACCACTTCTCTTCATCTCAATCACTTCATCATTTTGCAAGGCACAAACATCTACTCTTAGACCAGGCGGGTCGACTCCAGGAACTGCAGATGGCGGTTCACACAGACAAAAAGACACAGAGTGCTGGAGCAACTCAGCGGGTCAGGCATCATCTGTGGAGAACATGGATAGGTGACGTTTCACAGAGTGCTGGAGTAACTCAGCGGGTCAGGCAGCATCTGTGGAGAACATGGATAGGTGACGTTTCACAGAGTGCTGGAGTAACTCAGCGGGTCAGGCAGCATCTGTGGAGAACATGGATAGGTGACGTTTCACAGAGTGCTGGAGTAACTCAGCGGGTCAGGCAGCATCTGTGGAGAACATGGATAGGTAACGTTTCACAGAGTGCTGGAGTAACTCAGCGGGTCAGGCAGCATCTGTGGAGAACATGGATAGGTAACGTTTCACAGAGTGCTGGAGTAACTCAGCGGGTCAGGCAGCATCTGTGGAGAACATGGATAGGTGACGTTTCACAGAGTGCTGGAGTAACTCAGCGGGTCAGGCAGCATCTGTGGAGAACATGGATAGGTGACGTTTCACAGAGTGCTGGAGTAACTCAGCGGGTCAGGCAGCATCTTTGGAGTGAAGGAATGGGTGACGTTTCAGGTCATCTGTCTCTCTTTCATTGTTCTTTATCTCTCTACATCATCGTCTGTGTCTCTCGTTTCCCTTATCCCTAAGCAGCCTGAAGAAGGGTCTCGACCCGAAACGTCACCCATTCCTTCTCTCCAGAGATGCTGCCTGCCCTGCTGAGTTATTCCAGCTTTTTGTGTCTATTTTCTGTCCTGGGCCTCCTCCACTGTCAATTGGATGAACAGCTCCTCATATTTCGCTTGGGCAGCTTACACCCCAGCTGTATGAATATTGACTTATCTAACTTCAAGTAACCCTTGCTTTCCCTCTCTCTTCATCCCCCACCCAAGTTCTCCGACCAATCTGATTGTCCTCCTGATTACATTTTACCTTTGTACGCCTCATTGTCATCTTTCCCTAGCTAACAATGATCTATTTCACATTTTCCTTAAACTTCGTCCCCTTTGATGTCTCATTTTCACACCTTGCCCTTCTTTATCTCTGTGTCTCCCTCTCCCACAAACCCTCAGTCTGAAGAAGGGTCTTGAACTGAACGTCACCTATTCCTTCTATCCATAGATGCTGCCTGTCCCGCTGAGTTACTCCGGCATTCTGTGTCTATCTTCGGTGTAAACCAGCATCTGCAGTTCCTTCTTACACACAGAAACATAGACAATAGGTGCAGGAGTAGGCCATTCGGCCCTTCGAGTCTGCTCCACCATTCAATATGATCATGGCTGATCATCCAACTCAGTATCCCTTACCTGGCTTCTCTCCATACCCCCTGATCCCTTTAGCCACAAGGGCCACATCTAACTCCCTCTTAAATATAGCCAATGAACTGGCCTCAACTACCTTCTGTGGCAGAGAATTCCAGAGATTCACCACTCTCTGTGTGAAAAATGTTTTTCTCATCTCGGTCCTAAAAGATTTCCCTTATCCTTAAACTGCGACCCATTGTCCTGGACTTCCCCAACATCGGGAAAAATCTTCCTGCATCTAGCCTGTCCAACCCCTTAAGAATTTTGTAAGTTTCTATAAGATCCCCCCTCAATCTTCTAAATTCTAGCGAGTACAAGCCGAGTTTATCCAGTCTTTCTTCATATGAAAGTCCTGACATCCCAGGAATCAGTCTGGTGAACCTTCACTGTACTCCCTCTACGGCAAGAATGTCTTTCCTCAGATTTGGAGACCAGAACTGTACGCAATACTCCAGGTGTGATCTCACCAAAGCCCTGTACAACTGCAGTAGAACCTCCCTGCTCCTATACTCAAATCTTTTTGCTATGAATGCTAACACACCATTCGCTTTCTTCACTGCCTGCTGCACCTGCATGCCTACTTTCAATGACTGGTGTACCATGACACCCAGGTCTCGTTGCATCTCCCTATTTTTCCTGTTTTTGCCACCAAAGTGGATAACCTCACATTTATCCACATTATACTGCATCTGCCATGCATTTGCCCACTCACCCAACCTATCCAAGTAACCTTGCATCCTCCTCACAGCTAACACTGCCCCCCAGCTTCGTGTAATTCGCAGACATGGAGATGTTACATTCAATTCCCTCATCCAGATCATTAATATATATTGTAAATAGCTGGGGTCCCAGCACTGAGCCTTGCGGTACCCCACTAGTCACTGCCTGCCATTCTGAAAAGGACCCGTTTACTCCTACTCTTTGCTTCCTGTCTGCCGGCCAGTTCTCTATCCACATCAATACTGAACCCCCAATACCGTGTGCTTTAAGTTTGTATACTAATCTCTTATGTGGGACCTTGTCGAAAGCCTTCTGAAAGTCCAGATATAACATATCCACTGGTTCTCCCTTATCCACTCTACTAGTTACTTCCTCGAAAAATTCAATAAGATTCGTCAGACATGATTTACCTTTCATAAATCCATGCTGACTTTGTCCAATGATTTCACCACTTTCCAAATGTGCTGCTATCCCATCTTTAATAACTGACTCCAGCATTTTCCCCACTACCGATGTTAGACTAACTGGTCTGTAATTCCCCGTTTTCTCTCTCCCTCCCTTTTTAAAAAGTGGGGTTACATTAGCTACCCTCCAATCCTCAGGAACTACTCCAGAATCTAAAGAGTTTTGAAAAATTATCACTAATGCATCCACTATTTCTGGGGCTACTTCCTTAAGTACTCTGGGATGCAGCCTATCTGGCCCTGGGGATTTATCGGCCTTTAACATGCAGTCCTATTTATACCAGGAGAGAGAGAGATCTCGTATTGTGGATACGAGCTCTCAAGTTTAGTTTAGAGACACAGTGCGAAACAGGCCCTTCAGCCCACCGAGTCCGTGCCGACCAGCGATCCCCGCACTTTAACACCATCCTACACACACTAGGGACAATCTACATTTACACCAGGCCAATTAACCTACAAACCCGTACGTCTTTGGAGTGTGGGAGGGAACCAGAGCACCCGGAGAAAACCCACGCAGGGAGAACGTACAAACTCCGTACAGGCAGCACCCGCAGTCGGGATCGAACCCGGGTCTCTGGCGCTGTGAGGCCGCGACTCTACCACTGCGCCATCGTGCCACCCAAGATAGACGAGCCACAGGTAGATAAGCTGGTGAAAACATTGGCCTTCATTGGTCAGATTGCTGAGTTAGAGTCTGAAGAAGGCGTTTAGGCCTGAAACGTTGCCTATTTCCTTCGCTCGATAGATGCTGCTTCACTGGCTGAGTTTCTCCAGCACTTTTGTCTACCTTACTGAGTTAGAAGTTGGGAGATCGCCAGTGGTGCAGTGGTAGAGTTACTGCCTTGCAGCGAAACTTAGCGAATAGTGAAAGGCCCGGATAGAGTGGATGTGGAGAGGATGTTTCCACTGGTGGGAGAGTCTAGGACCAGAGGTCACAATCTCAGAATTAAAGGACGTTCCTTTGGGAAGGAGATGAGGAGGAATTTCTTTAGTCAGAGGGTGGTGAATCTGTGGGATTCGTTGCCACAGACAACTGTGTTGGCCAAGTCAATGGCTATTTTTAAGGCAGAGATGGACAGATTCTTGATTAGTGCGGGTGTCAGGGGTTATGGGGAGAAGGCAGGAGAATGGGGTTGGGAGGGAGAGATCGATCAGTCATCATTGAATGGTGGAGTAGACGTGATGGGCCGAATGGCCTAATTCTGCTCCTGGAACTTGTGCGCTTGGACCATGTTGGTTTATTTACAATCAAGGCTCTGCTCTGCCACCAGATGGCGACAGACTGCCTTGGTCTTGAAGCAGAGAGTGAGATCGAACAGTTTTTTGCGCCTGCCTTTGGCTTAAACCAGCATCTGCAGTTCCCCCCTGACAATGTGCCAGGGTGCAGTGCACATTACATTTACACTTTGTTTTCGTCGAGAATTGTAAAAAGGTAAGTTGCCAGTGGGAACCTTCCAAAGGCTCATCGCACTGACGCGTGTTGAAAGAAGGCTTGGGCATTCGGTTAAAAAAATCCCACAGTGTAGGCCTGGATAGAGTGGATGTGGAGAGGATGTTTCTGCTAGTGGGAGAGTCATGGACCAGAGGGCACAGCCTCAGAATTAAAGGACGTAACTTTAGAAAGGAGATGAGGAGGAATTTCTTTAATCAGAGGGTGGTGAATCTGTGGAATTATTTGCCACAGACGGCTGTGGAGGCCACGTCAGTGGATATTTCTAAGGCAGAGATAGACAGATTCTTGATTAGTACGGGTGTCAGGGGTTATGGGGAGAAGGCAGGAGAATGGGGTTGGGAGGGAGAGGTACATCGGCCATGATCGAATGGCGGAGTGGACTCGATGGGCCGAACAGCTCCTATAACCTTTGAACTTATGAACAGAGATATTCTGATGAAGATAGACACAAAGTGCTGGAGTTACTCAGCGGGACGGGCAGCATCTCTGGAGAGAAGGAATGGGCGGCATTTCGGGTCGAGACCATTGTTCAGTCCGATCTTAACCATCCCCTTTGATGTCTCGTTTTCACGCCTTACCCTTCCATATCTCTGAGAGAAATAGAACGGGTGGCGTTTCGGGTCGAGACCCTTCTTCAGACCCGACTCGAAACCTCACCCACCCTATTACTCCAGAGATGCTGCCTGGTCCGCCGAGTTACTCCAGCACTTTGTGCCTATCTTTGGTGTAAACCAGCACCTGCAGTTCCCTTCCCACACAACGAAAACATTCCCAGATACGCCCTGGGCCTCCTCCTTTGCCAGAGTGAGGCCACGCACAAACTGGAGGGGGCGCAGCGGGTAGAGCTGCTGCCTCACAGCGCCAGAGAGAAGGGTTCGAACCTGACCACTGGTGCTGTCTGTACGGAGTTTGCACGTTCTCCCCGTGACCAACTCATCATTCACCCAGCCTCGGCCCAGTCGGTCATCAAATTGCCGTCGGGAATCTGTCCCGTATTTTGACCTTTTATCCCTTATTTGGGAGCGAGAAAGAAGAGGAGTAGAGAGGTTCTTCTGCAGTTGTACAGGGCTCTGGTGAGACCACGTCTGGAGTATTGTGTACAGTTTTGGTCTCCTAATTTGAGGAAGGACATCCTTGTGATTGAGGCAGTGCAGCGTAGGTTCACGAGATTGATCCCTGGGATGGCGGGACTGTCATATGAGGAAAGATTGAAAAGACTAGACTTGTATTCACTGGAGTTTAGAAGGATGAGCGGGGATCTTATAGAAACATATAAAATTATAAAAGGACTGGACAAGCTAGATGCAGGAAAAATGTTCCCAATGTTGGGCGAGTCCAGAACCAGGGACCACAGTCATAGAATAAAGGGGAGGCCATTTAAGACTGAGGTGAGAAAAAACTTTTTCACCCAGAGAGTTGTGAATTTGTGGAATTCCCTGCCACAGAGGGCAGTGGAGGCCAAGTCACTGGATGGATTTAAGAGAGAGTTGGATAGAGCTCTAGGGGCTGGTGGAATCAAGGGATGTGGGGAGAAGGCAGGCACGGGTTATTGATTGGGGATGATCAGCCATGATCACAGTGAATGGCGGTGCTGGCTCGAATGGCCTCCTCCTGCATCTATTGTCTATTGTCTATTTTCTACAAACTAAACTGTGCAGCATTGGCCATGGGTGAAAAGGCCCGAAGCCTAAAGTCTTAGGCCGCCGTGGGCTGTGGGGAAAATAAAAGCTGATGCATCTCCTCCTGGCAGTGTGCCAACAGCCTGGGCCAGTGAGGCAAAGGCAGGCAGATTGCTGAGAGCCTTAAGGCCCGACCTCCACAACTTCACCAGCAGAGCCCGACAGAAAACTAAACAAAGACTCACATCGTTTTGGACGCAAAATAAAGGGAGCAGTTCTCGAGTAAAAACATTTTTGATCGCAATATAAACAGAGCGAGGCAGGATGTCGGGAGAGGGAATGTCTATCGGAGGAATTCCCTTTGGGAGAATGGGAGGCCCATGTCGAAGTTAGAGCCCCCCCCCTCCATTCAGTTTATACTTCCTGCTAAACGAGTTTCACTTTGGGAAAGAGAGAACATAGAAACATAGGTGCAGGAGGAGGCCATTCGGCCCTTCGAGCCAGCACCGCCATTCAATGTGATCACGGCTGATCATCCCCAATCAGTACCCCATTCCTGCTTTCTCCCCCATATCCCCTGATTCCGTTAGCCCCAAGAGTTACATCGAAGATTGTGAATGGCGGGGATGGACACAAAGTGCTGGAGTAACTCAGCGGGACAGGCAGCATCTCTGGAGAGAAGGAATGGGTGACGTTTCGGAAGCCGAAACGTCACCCATTCCTTCTCTCCAGAGATGCTGCCTGTCCCGCTGAGTTACCCGCGCACTTTGAGTCTATCTTCGGTTGAAACCAGCATCTGCAGTTCCTTCCGACACACATGTATAGCATGAATCAACAGTCCTTTCATGAGGCAACTGGCCACACAATCCAACTACCATCCACCTCTTTTTGGTGACCCTCGGACTATCTTTGATCGGACTTTGCTGGCTTTACCTTGCACTAAACGTTATTCCCTTCTCATGTATCTGTACACTGTGGACGGCTCGATTGTAATCATGTGTTGTCTTTCCGCTGGCTGGTTAGCACGCAACAAAAGCTTTTCACTGTACCTCGGTACACGTGGCAATAAACTAAACTGAACTGCACACCTCACGCTGCCTCGGCAAGGCCGGCAGCATCATCAAGGACCAGTCTCACCCCCAGCCACTCCCTCTTCTCCCCTCTCCCATCGGGCAAGAGGTACTGAATTGTGAAAACGCACGCACAATTCCAGATTCTGAAGAAGGGTTTTGGCCCGAAACGTTGCCTATTTCCTTTGCTCCATAGATGCTGCCTCACCCGCTGAGTTTCTCCAGCATTTATGTCTCCCTACTCCAGATTCAGGGACAGTTTCTTCCCAGCTGTTATCAGGCAACTGAACCATCCTACCACAACCAGAGAGCGGTCCTGAACTACTATCTACCTCATTGGTGACCCTCGGACTATCCTTGATCAGACTTTGCTGGCTTCACCTTGCACTGAACGTTATTCCCTCATCATGTATCTGTACAGTGTGGACGGCTCGATTGTAATGTTTTAAAGAAGGAACTGCAGATGCTGGAGAATCGAGGGTTACACAAAAAGCTGGAGAAACTCAGCGGGTGCAGCAGCATCTAAGGAGCGAAGGAGATGGGCGACGTTTCGGGTCGAGACCCTTCTTCAGACGGCTCGATTGTAATCATGTGTTGTCATTCCGCTGACTGGTTAGCACGCAACAAAAAGCTTTTCACTGTACCTCGGTACACGTAACAATAAACTCAACTGACATATTAACAGCGTGGATCATAGGTCAATCCAGCAGGAATGTGGTTGGAATATTAGATGGGACAGACGGGAGGCCCTGTAGGATAAGAGTTGGTTCGGGGCACGGGGAATGGAGGAGGGAACTGATAGATCCCTCTGCCGGTCTGCGGGCTGTTTGCCCCGCAGGAACAGAAGCTCGTGAGTCTCAAGCTGGCCGCGTTACCGACCGCTGAGACTGATTCATCGCTTCGCTGGCGCTGGCCATTTGCTCATCAAACTGCAGGCGGAATGCGGAATGCGGAGTTTGGAGCCCAGAGATACAGCGCGGAAACAGCGAGTCTGCGCCGACTAACTTTAACCCGCACGTTCGGGGCCTTGAAGGGCCTGTCCCACCTGGGCGTCATTTCCGCAACATAATTTCCGCGTATCGGCACGTGATGCGCGCATGGTGCGTGGTGACGTAGGCAGTGCCTCAGGATTTTGGGATGTGCAAAATGGCGCCCGAGTGGGACAGGCCCCTTAACGCTATTCGACACGCACTGGGGACAATTTACAGAAGCCTTTGGGGGCGTGGGAGGAAACCGGGGCACCCGGAGAACACCCACGAGGGTCACGGGGAGAACGTGCAAACTCCGCACAATAATATTCAGCATATATACACATTTATATTCGGAGAATACCATCGGGGAGGCCTCTCCCATCCATTTTGTGGACATTTTCAACAAAGGATGCCTCCGACAAGCCTCCAGCATTGCAAAGGACTCCTCGCACCCCCTCCCATGGAGCCTTTGCCCCTCTGCCGGCTTGTATGAAGTACCGGAGCATCAAGGCCAGCACTACCAGACACACACAGGCACCTCACCGCAAACACACACACACTGCCCTCGCACCTGACATCATCTACCACTCAGCACCTGCACCTCAGCCCCCTGACGAATGACATTTCATTCAAATCTATACTTATATGTTCGAATTATTCTTCTCATCCACTCTCCCCACACAAGCAGGCAATTTACCTATAAACCCGCACGTCTTTGGGATGTGTGAGGAAACCGGTGCACCCGGAGGAACCCCGCGCAGTCACAGGTAGAACGTGCAAACTCCACACAGACAGCACCCGAGGTCAGGATCGAACCCGGGTCTCTGGTGCTGTGAGGCAGCGACTCTACCCACTGTACCGTCCATATATACTAACTAGAGTTAGTTGTACAGATCCATCTCCTTTAATCCGGACAAAATTCCGAGAGGGCACTTGATCCGCCCCCCGCCCCCCCCCCCCCCCCCCCCACTGGAAGTACCCCCGAAAATGTGGCGCCTTGGCCGGGCGAGGCGGCCGATCTCGACCTCATCGGGACTTCCGCGGCCGATCGGCGGGTGGAATCCGCACCCTGCGGCCGGGGCTCTGGAACTCCGGCCCGGCCGGAGCCGGCAGATCCGTCCTCATAGCCGACTTCCGAGGCCCACTTTGCGGGCCGGTATCTCGGCTCCTCGGCCACCTACGCGGACCGTTCCAGCACCGTTGGACTCCTCTCAGAAAGAGGTCGGTGTGACTTCCATCGAGCGTCAGTCCCCAAAGGGTTAAGTGGGACATCAGCATTTGCCCAGCTATCCTGCCTCGGAAAATACTTGGGCAAAATTACACGTGAATCCCTTGGAACTATATTGAGACCCTGGGAAAACACAGACTCTGGTGGAAAAGACAGCATTGGACAGAAATGTGCCGGAACGGAATGTGCAACCAAGAATGTTTTGGGCTGAGATGCAATGAATCAATGTATAGCAGTGGGTAACACAAAAAGCTGGAGAAACTCAGCGGGTGCAACAGCATCTAAGGAGCGAAGGAGATAGGCGACGTTTCGGGCCGAGACCCTTGTACAGCAGTGTGAGTTGGAGGTAGTTCCACCACACTCACACATTGGGAATCAGAACCGGAATATGTTGGGAACGAAGGGAAAGACAATAGACAATAGACAATAGGTGCAGGAGGAGGCCATTCGGCCCTTCGAGCCAGCACCGCCATTCAATGTGATCATGGCTAATCATCCCCAATCAGTACCCCGTTCCTGCCTTCTCCCCATGTCCCCTGACTCCACTATCTTTAAGAGCCCTATCTAGCTCTCTCTAGGCCTCCTCCCCTTCCCACCCCTCCCTCAGCCCTCGGGCCCTGGCATTCCCTCTCTCTCTATCTCTCCCCCACCCAAGTCGCACTAGCTTCTCATTTTCACACCACAAACAGCTTACAATGGCCTGTTTCCTTTATCATCGATACTTTTTTGCATATCTTTCATTCATTGTTCTTTATCTCTCCACATCACTGTCTATATCTCTCGTTTCCCTGATCCCTGACCAGTCTGAAGAAGGGTCTCGACCCGAAACGTCGCCTATCTCCTTCGCTCCTTAGATGCTGCTGCACCCGCTGAGTTTCTCCAGCTTTTTTGGATACCCTCGATTCTCCGGCATCTGCAGTTCCTTCTTTAACACGAGTTTCTCCAGCACGCTGCGTCCCTGACTACTGGATCCTGGCTGCAGCTTGCAGTGCAGGAGAATCGTCTCGAGGTGATCTTATAGAGGTCTCTGGCGCTGCAAGCGCTGTAACTCTGCCGCTGTGCCGCCGTGCCGACCATTTTACCCGACCATCCATGTCAGGGGACAGATTGAGTTGGATGAGATCAAGGTGTTCCTGTGAACACCAAAAGTGAACAAGCAGAGACCAGAGCACGAGAGACCAGGTGCTTTGGGGATTATCTGGCAGCCTGCACCTTGTGCTACTGCATAGACTATTGCCTCTCAAGAGTTGGAGGCAACGAGCGGAGAACGGCTCAGTTCACGGAACCGAGAACAAACAAAATGTTCTTCCATTTTGCAAATATCGCATGTTCCCGATGTTGGGGGAGACCAGAACCAGGGGCCACACACAGTTGAAGAATAAGGGCTAAGCCATTTAGAATGGAGACGATGAAACACTTGTTCTCACAGAGAGTGGCGAGTCTGTGGAATTCTCTGCCTCAGAGGGCGGTGGATGCAGGTTCTCTGGATCCTCTGGAGTTTAGAAGGATGAGGGGGCATCTTATAGAAATATATAAAATTATAAATGGACTGGACAAGCTAGGTGCAGGAAAAATGTTCCCAATGTTGGGCGAGTCCAGAACCAGGGGCCACAGTCTTAGAATAAAGGGGAGGTCATTTAAGACTGAGCTGAGAAAAAACTTTTTCACCCAGAGAGTTGTGAGTCTGTGGAATACTCTGCCTCAGAGGCGGGTTCTCTGGATGCTTTCAAGGGAGAGCTAGATGGGGCTCTTAAAGATAGCGGACTCAGGGGATATGGGGAGAAGGCAGGAACGGGGTACTGATTGGGGATGATCAGCCATGATTACATTGAATGGCGGTGCTGGCTCGGAGGGCCGAATGGCCTACTCCTGCACCTATTGTCTATTGTCTCAGCTCAGAGCTTCAGAGAGGAAAAAGAGGCAAACCTTGAAGAGAAGGGTGCGTTTCCACGCTTCCTTACGCCAAAGAGAGAGACCATTTGGTCCATCCAGTCCATGCTAGCTCTCACAACAAACTTCTTCCCCGCCACTAACTTGGCTGTAATCTATTAGAGTCACAGGGTTGTTGAGTCTCAGGCAAGGACTCCCAGTCTGAGGAAGGGTCTCGGCCCGAAACGCCACCTATTCCTTTTCTCCACAGATGCTGCCTGACCCGCTGAGTTACTCCAGTACTCTGTGAAACGTCACCTATCCATGTTCCCCACAGATGCTTCCTGACCCGCTGAGTTACTCCAGCACTCTGTGAAACGTCACCTATCCATGTTCTCCACAGATGCTGCCTGACCCGCTGAGTTACTCCAGTACTCTGTGAAACGTCACCTATCCATGTTCCCCACAGATGCTTCCTGACCCGCTGAGTTACTCCAGTACTCTGTGAAACGTCACCTATCTATGTTCTCCACAGATGCTGCCTGACCCGCTGAGTTACTCCAGCACTCTGTGAAACGTCACCTATCCATGTTCTCCACAGATGCTGCCTGACCCGCTGAGTTACTCCAGCACTCTGTGAAACGTCACCTATCCATGTTCTCCACAGATGCTGCCTGACCCGCTGAGTTACTCCAGCACTCTGTGAAACGTCACCTATCCATGTTCTCCACAGATGCTGCCTGACCCGCTGAGTTACTCCAGCACTCTGTGAAACGTCACCTATCCATGTTCTCCACAGATGCTGCCTGACCGCTGAGTTACTCCAGCACTCTGTGAAACGTCACCTATCCATGTTCTCCACAGATGCTGCCTGACCCGCTGAGTTACTCCAGCACTCTGTGAAACGTCACCTATCCATGTTCTCCACAGATGCTGCCTGACCGCTGAGTTACTCCAGCACTCTGTGAAACGTCACCTATCCGTGTTCTCCACAGATGCTGCCTGACCCGCTGAGTTACTCCAGCACTCTGTGAAACGTCACCTATCCATGTTCTCCACAGATGCTGCCTGACCCGCTGAGTTACTCCAGCACTCTGTGAAACGTCACCTATCCATGTTCTCCACAGATGCTGCCTGACCGCTGAGTTACTCCAGCACTCTGTGAAACGTCACCTATCCATGTTCTCCACAGATGCTGCCTGACCCGCTGAGTTACTCCAGCACTCTGTGAAACGTCACCTATCCATGTTCTCCACAGATGCTGCCTGACCCGCTGAGTTACTCCAGCACTATGTGAAACGTCACCTATCCATGTTCTCCACAGATGCTGCCTGACCCGCTGAGTTACTCCAGCACTCTGTGAAACGTCACCTATCCATGTTCTCCACAGATGCTGCCTGACCCGCTGAGTTACTCCAGCACTCTGTGTCTTTCTTCACCCTAAATCAAGCTGGTTGAGTTTGATTTAGTTTTGTTTACAGATACAGCGTGGAAACAGGCCCTTCGGCCCACCGAGTCCGTGCCGACCAGCGATCCCCGCGCACTAACACTGCCCTACACACACACCAGGGACAATTTTACATTTACGACAAGCCAATTAACCTGCAAACCTGTACGTCTTTGGAGTGTGGGAGGAAACCGGAGCACCCGGAGAAAACCCACGCAGGTCACGGGGAGAAACGTGCAAACTCCGTACAGACAGCACCCGTAGTCAGGATGGAACCCGGGTCTCTGGCGCTGTGAGGCAGCCATTCTACCTGACGATATGGAGTTTTTTTAAATATTCATTTTTATTAGAAGCGTAGACATTCATAACAACACGGTTTGTTTATCAATCACTTGCATAGAAACCTCTGCTCCTTTTATAGAATTATTTTAAGAGATAGAACTGGAAAGAAAGATCTTTCAACTAATAGAAAGGAAGGGATAAGGAAGGGTCGCGCTGCTGCTGCCCGACCCCGGAGATTCGGAGGCTCCAGCTGCAGGCCGGTGGACGGTGACACCGGGAGCTCGCGGGTCCCTGGTGGGAGGCCGCTTTTCGGAGCTCCCGCAGCGGCAAATTCTCCCGCCCGAGTTGCGGGGTTGACGACGACCCGGAGCGGGGCCTTACATCGCCCGGCGCAGCCTAAATGGCCGCGGGACTCATTTACCATCGCCCGCTGGGGGGCTGTGACTCTGACATCGGGAGGAGAATGGGGAGTTTGCAGGGGAGAGATAAGACTTTGCCTTCCATCACAGTGAGGAGGAAATTCGCTGTGATGGATGTTTGTGTAAATTGTGTCGTGTCTTGGTTCTTTTCTCGTGTGTTCGACTGCAGAAACCAAATTTCGTTTGAACCTCAATGAGGTTCAAATGACAATAAACGGTGTGCTCCGACTGTGCTATGACTCAGAGGCCCGGGCGATTCTTCCAAGGGGCTTGCGTCCAAGGGGACTGACCTCCCCACCATCCAAGGGATCCATAGAAACATAGAAAACAGAAACTAGTGGGAGAGTCTAGGACTAGAGGTCACAGCCTCAGAATTAGAGGACACTCCTTCAGGAAGGAGAAGAGGAGGAATTTCTTTAGCCAGAGAGCGGTGGATCTGTGGAATTTGTTCCACAGATGGCGGTGGAGGCCACAAGTCAATGGATATATTTAAGGCAGAGATAGATTCGTGATTCGTACGAGTGTCAGAGGCTCTGGACAGAAGGCAGGAGAATGGGTTTCGGAGGGATGATAAATCATGATTGAAGGGCGGAGTAGACTTGATGGGCCGAATGGCCTAATTCTGCTCCTATCACTTATGGCCTTATGACCTTATGATCATGTATACGCACACTGTGAATGACTCGATTGTAATAGACAATAGACAATAGGCGCAGGAGCAGGCCATTCGGCCCTTCGAGCCTGCACCGCCATTCAATGTGATCATGGTTGATCATCCAACTCAGTACCCTGTACCTGCTCTCCATACCCGCTGATCCATTTTGCCACAAGGGCCACATCTAACTCCCTCTTAAATATAGCCAATGAACTGGCCTCAACTACCTTCTGTGGCAGAGAATTCTGTGGAGGCAGGTTCTCTGGATGCTTTCAAGAGAGAGCTAGATAGAGCTCTTAAAAATAGCAGAGTCAGGGGATATGGGGAGAAGGCAGGAACGGGGTACTGATTGGGGATGATCAGCCATGATCACATTGAATGGCGGTGCTGGCTCGAAGGGCCGAATGGCCTCCTCCTGCGTCTATTGTCTATTGTTTTTAAGTGTGCTATAGAAATTAAATTGACTTGACTTGAGGAGGGAAAGATACAACAGCCATGATTGAATGGCGGAGTAGACTTGATGAGCCAATTGGCCCAATTGTACTCCCATCACTAATCGCCTCATGATCTAATCACTTGCTTCCTCTTGAAGACAGATTTTGTGTCTATCTGAGCGAAACCAGTGCCGTGTTCACCCAGTTCATGTTGAAACGAGAGTCAACGCAGGGTTAATGTGTAGAAAGGGCCCGGGTTTGTGAGAAGCTTGGGAGAGAAGCTTGTACCCAACCCCCCAACGTCAGCGGGCAGCCGGTGATGAATGGTTTATGAGGGCACTCGTGGCTATTAACACTATATTCACACTCGTGACACATTCTGAAACATGCCTGATAACAAGGTCTAAAGGGCCTGTCCCACTTGCGCGACCTCAACGCGTTGAAAATTCAGCGGCGACCAGAAAGACGCTACGGCTCTTTGGAAAACCTCTCACGACCATAGGAGACCTCTCACGACCGTATGAGGGACAATTCTATACCCAAGCCAATTCACCTACAGAACTGCACGTCTTTGGAGTGTGGGGGGGGGGGGGGAACTGGAGCTCCTGGAGAAAACCCACGCGGGTCACGGGGAGAACCGCCATGATCACAATGAATGGCGGTGCTGGCTCGAAGGGCCGAATGGCCTCCTCCTGCACCTATTGTCTATATCTCTATGAACGTACAAAACTGGAGTGTGGGTGGCCGTTGGCTCGCGAGGAGCTCACCCGCCCTTTGACAGGTCTTGTTTTTGGTCCTGCTGGGGGTCCACAGCCCCCTCCTCACCTGGCAGGTGGGGGGAGACGACTATCCGACCATGGAGCGGGTAGCACATGGTACCCGTGGCTGGGGGTGGGGGTGGGGGGGGGGGTGTCATCTCAACAGCACAGTTATTGTGGATTTGACTCACTTCGATGACATTAAGAAACAGTCCTTTAGGATGGACAGCAGTTACGTTTAGTTGGATGTGGAGAGGATGTTTCCACTAGTGGGAGAGTCTAGGACTAGAGGTCACAGCCTCAGAATTAAAGAACGCTCCGTCAGGAAAGGAGAAGAGGAGGAATTTCTTAAGCCAGAGGGTGGTGAACCTGTGGAATTTTTTAACACTATATAACCATATAACAATGACAGCACGGAAACAGGCCATCCCGGCCCTTCCAGTCTGTGCCGAACACTTACTCTCCCCTAGTCCCATCTACCTGCACTCAGACCAGAACCATTAAAATGGAGAATTATGGATAAATAATGTCCCATCTTAATTTATAAATACAGAAGTTTTCGTTTTTTTTAGTTTAGTTTAGTTTACAGATACAGAGCGGAAACAGGCCCTTCGGCCCACCGAGTCCGCACCGGCCAGCAGAAGGCTTCTATTTGCCACAGAAGGCTGTGGAGGCCAAGTCGATTGATATTTTTAAGGCAGAGATAGATAGATTCTTGATTCGTACGGGTGTCAAGGGTTATGGGGGGAAGGCAGGAGAATGGGGTTAGGAGGGAGAGATAGATCAGCCATGATTGAATGGTCCATTTGACTTGATGGGCCGAATGGCCTAATTCTACTCCTATCACTTATCTTATGATCATGTATCTGTACACTGTGAATTACTCGATTGTAATAGACAATAGGTGCAGGAGTAGGCCATTCGGCCCTTCGAGCCAGCACCGCCATTCAATGTGATCATGGCTGATCGTCCCCAATCAATAACCCGTGCCTGCCTTCTCCCCATATCCCTTGACTCCACGAGCCCCTAGAGTTGTATCTAATTTTCTCTTAAATCCATCCAGTGACTTGGCCTCCACTGCCCTCTGTGGCAGGGAATTCCACAAATTCACGACTCTCATGTGTTGTCTTCTGCTGGCTGGCTAGCACGCAACAAAAGCTTTTCACTGTACCTCGGTACACGTGACAATGACCTAAACTCATGTTGACATAGATTGTTAGAACTTCGCCCTTAAGGCTAACGGAATCAAGGGACATAGGGAGAAGGCAGGAACGGGGTACTGATTGGGGATGATCAGCCATGATCATATTGGATGGCGGTGCTGGCTCGAAGGGCCGGAGGGCCTAATCCTGCACCTATTGTCCATGTTTCTATATTTCTATGTTTAAGGAGTCTTCCAGTGCGCTAAAATGGCAGGCGACGGGAGTCGGGGCCATCCCGAGACCAAGTCATCACAGGAAGCAGCTTAATATGCTGCAATGTGATAACGCGTCTATAAATATGAGTCTGATTATAATAGAGAGAGAAAAAACATTGCCAGTTTTTCTATTACACAGGCAGGCAGCAAGAGGTTGGCTGCTATCCCAGAGCTTCTCCATCTCACTCTGCCACTAACGAGAACAAAACTCTGCCTGTTTATTTAAACAGGACTCAATAATACTTATGACGAGGCATGCAACTAGACAAAGGTTGTGTCGTCTTCTCAAGCCCGGCGACTGGAAGGATCTTGTGTGGGAAGGAACTGCAGATGCTGGTTGACGCAAAATGCTGGAGGAACTCAGCGGGACAGGCTGCATCTCTGGAGATGATAGGATCATAAGATCATAAGAGATTGGAGTAGATTTAGGCCATTCTATCTCTCCCTCTGTTCTGTATTAACGCGTACAATATCCTGTTGTGCAGCAGCAAGCAAGAACTTCATTGTCCTATCTGGGACACATGACAATAGACTCTCTTGACTTGACTTGACTCCCTCCCAACCCCATTCTCCTGCCTTCTCCCCACAACCCCTGACACCCGTGCTACTCAAGAATCTATCTATCTCTGCCTTAAAAATATCCACTGTCTTGGCCTCCACAGCCGTCTGTGGCAATGAGTTCCACAGATTCACCACCTTCTGACTGAAGAAATTCCTCCTCATCTCCTTCCCAAAGGAACGTCCTTTAATTCTGAGGCTGTGCCCTCTGGTCCTAGACTCTCCCACTAGTGGAAGCATCCTCTCCACGTCCACTCTATCCAGGCCTTTCACTATTCGGCAAGTTTCAATGATGTACCCACTCATCCTTCCAATGATGTACATCCACTCATCATCGTTCCAGCGAGCGCTGGCCCAGTGCCGCCAAACGTATGTGAACCCCACTCAGAGAAGGCATGGGTGACGTTTCGGGGTTCAAATCTCCGTGAGGAGTCGAAGGAGAGGTTGTGAAGTGTGAGGACCAGCTCTGCTAGGCGGAGGAGAGTGTCGGATGAAGATACCCAATGGAAGTGTCTAGCAAGAGGTGGAAAGACCCAGAGCCCTTGTGCATGGCAAGAGGCCGTATGGGTTGCGATCTTAGTGCAACCCCAGATCTGTCAGGCAGATAGATTACAGGTGTAAGAAGGAACTGCAGATGCTGGTTTAAACCGAAGATAGACACTAAATGCTGGAGTAACTCAGCGGGACAGGCAGCGTCTCTGGAGAGAAGGAATGGGTGGCATTTCGGGTCGAGACTCTTCGTCAGATAAATAATAGCGTGTCCTTCACATTGATAAACTGTCAGAGTGAGGCCCAGCGCAAATTGGCAGAACGGCTCCTTATAATTCACTAGGGCAGTTTACACCCCAGCGGTGTGGACATTGACTTCTCCAACTTCAAGTAACACTCGGGTCCCCTCTCTCTCTTCGCCCCTCCCCCGCCCTAGTCGTCGTACTAGTTTCAGTGTCGTCCTGCTGAGTTTCACTGTCTGTAGAACTCGCTATCACCCCCTGCCACAGCCAACAATGAACCAGTCTACAGATCAGTCTTGACCCAAAACGTCACCTATTCCTTCGGGCCGAGACCCTTCTTCACACTATCTTTGGTCTCGACCCAAAACGTCACCCATTCCTTCTCTCCAGAGAGGCTGCCTGTCCCGCTGAGTTACTCCAGCATTTTGTGTCCATCTTTGATGGGTTACCGGGTCATGCTTGTCTCAATTCTGCCCCCATTTGAAGGATATGTCTTCTTTTCACACAAAGGGTGGTGGGTGTATGGATCGAGCAGCCAGAGGAGGTAGTTGAGGCTGGGACTATCGCAACGTTTAAGAAACAGTTAGGCAGGTACATGGATAGGACAGGTTTGGAGGGATATGGACCAGGCACAGTGGGGTGGGACTGGTGTAGATGGGACATTGTTGGCCGGTGTGGGCAAGTTGGGTCGACGAGCTTGTTTCCACACTGTGACTCGATGATAAGAAGGCTTGTACCAGCGGAAGCCACTGACTGCTTGTCAGCACCAACATGTCCAGAGTTGAACACTGTTTACCAAATGTATTATTGCTGTGACAGGCACGCGGTGGAGGGGGGGGGAGGGCAGGAATGGCAGCCTAACGTCCCAGGGTACAGAAGATTCAGATGCAACAGGGAGAACTGGAGGCTAAAGAGGAGGGGGGAGCATTGTGAGCCGTTTTGGGCCCCACATCTGAGGAAGGATGTGCGGCTCTGGAGAGGGTCCAGAGGAGGTTTAGGAGAATGATCCCAGGAATCAGCGGGTTAAGTTATGAAGAGCGTTTAATGGCACTGGGCCTGTACTCGCTGGAGTGTAGAAGGATGAGGGGGAGGGGGGGGAAAGGACCTAATTGAAACGTACCGAATAGTGAAAGGCCTGGATAGAGTGGATGTGGAGAGGATGTTTCCACTAGTGGGAGAGTCTAGAACCAGAGGCCACAGCCTCAGAATTAAAGGACGTTCCTTTAGAAAGAAGATGAGGAGGAATTTCTTTAGTCAGAGGGCGGTGAATCTGTGGAATTCTTTGCCACAGACGGCTGTGGAGGCCAAGTCAGTGGATATTTTTACAGCAGAGATTGTTGATTAGTACGGGTGTCAGGGGTTATGGGGAGAAGGCAGGAGAATGGGGTTGAGAGGGAGAGATAGATCAGCCACGATTGAATGGCGGAGTCGACTTGATGGTCCGAATGGCCTAATTATGCTCCTATCACTTATGAACGTGCTGCATTATGGCAATAAAACAGCAATTGACTGCAGCTCAGAGACGCTGTTTGGCTGGAACGCATTCTGCAATGCCAGTGCACTGCAGTAATTCAGCTTAGTTAGAGATACAGTGCAGAAACTGGCCCTTCGGCCCATCGAGTCCGCGCCGACCAGCGATCCCCGCACACTAACACCACCCTACACACACTAGGGACAATTTTACATTTACACCAAGCCAATTAACCTACAAACCTGCACGGCTTTTGGAGTGTGGGAGGAAACCGAGGATCTCGGAGAAAACCCACGCAGGTCACGGGGAGAACCTGCAAACTCCGTACAGACAGCACCCGTGGCTGGGATCGAACCCGGGTGTTTGGCGCTGCGAGGCGGCAGCTCTACCGCTGCGCCACCGTGCCGCCCTGGGATGGAATGGCGGAGTAGACTTGATGGGCTGAATGGCCTAATTCTGCTCCTAGAACGAACGAACATGCATATAGTGCATCTGCTGCATTATCGCAACAAACCAGGCGTTGAGCGATGAAGCTGTTCGGCTGCGACGCATTCTGCAATGCCGGTGCACTGCATTGATGCGGGATCTTTACACGGGGAATAATGTTCCTGTCACCTCGTGTTAAAATGCGCTGCTGTTCATCGAGATGAAAACTGGTTCAAAGAACTAGCTAACCAACACACACACATCTTATTGATCAGTACGGGTGTCGGGGGTTATGGGGAGAAGGCAGGAGAATGGGGTTGGGAGGGAGAGATAGATCAGCCACGATTGAATGGCGGTGCAGACTTGGTGGGCCGAATGGCCTCATTCTACTCCCCCCCCCCCCCCCCCCCCCCGAGGGCTTTGTGAGGTTTAACATGAAAACAGGTGCAGGAGTAGGCCATTCGGCCCTTCGAGCCAGCACCGCCATTCAGTAAGTAAGTAGGTTTATTGGCCAAGTATTCACATACAAGGAATTTGCCTTGGTGCTCCGCCCACAAGTAACAACATGACGTACAGTGACAGTTACGGATGACTCAGAAAACACCAAACATTAATAATAATGAAACATTAATGATAAAACACCATTGATTAAGCACGTGAACCAACAAAATACCAGATCTAAGGGAGGCTACAGATTTCTGGCTGTTGAGTAGAGCAACTACTCGTGGATAAAAACTGTCTTCAATATGATAATGGCTGATCACCCCCAATCAGTACCCCATTCCTGCCTTCTCCCCATATCCCTTGATTCCGTTAGCCCGAAGAGCCAAATCCAACTCTCTCTTGAAAACATCCAGTGAATTGGCCTCCACTGCCTTCTGTGGCGGAGAAATCCACAGATTCACAACTCTCTGTCCTCATCTCCGTCCTAAATGGCCGACCCCTTATTCTTAAACTGTGTGACCCCTGGTACTGGACTCCCCCAACATGGATTTGATTGGGTAAATGGCAATGGACGATATCCTGTGGCCCGCATCCAGAACGTCAGACCACAAGCCAACTGGGTCAGGCATTTGGAGAGCGGATGGTGGAGGGAATCCCTCACAGAGTGGTGGGCGTTGGATGAATCAGAGCGGCACGCAGCGCCAGCGATCCGGGTTCCATCCTGACCCCGGGCGCTGTCTGCACGGAGTTTGCACGTTCTCTCCGTGACCCGCGCGTGGGTTTCATAAGTTCATGAGTCACAGGAGCAGAATGAGGCCATTCGGCCCGTCGAGTCTACTCCGCCATTCATCCATGGCCGATCTAGCTCTCCCTCCCAACCCCATTCTCCTGCCTTGTCCCCATAACCCCCGACACCTGTACTAATCAAGAATCTATCTACCTCTGCCTTAAAAATATCCACTGACTTGGCCTCCACAGCCGTCTGTGGCAAGGAATTCCACAGATTCACCACCCGCTGACTAAAGAAATTCTTCCTCGCTTCCTCTGGGTGCTCCGGTTTCCTCCCACATCCCAAAGACGTGCGGGTTTGTAGGTTAATTGGCCCTCTGCAAGTTGCGTGTAGGATAGAACTAGTGTGCGGGGATCGCTGGTCGGTGCGGACTCGAGGGCCTGTTTCACGCTGTATCTCTAAACCAAGCCAAACTTAAACTAATCTACCCCTCAATTCTCCTCAGTTTGCCAACAGCTGTGTTCCTCGGATTCATTTTTATTGCCTGCAAAGTCCAGGACAACCCAGGACGCCTGGTAATGCCATTGTAAGGATAGGTGGGGTCATGGAGTGATACAGCGTGGAAACAGGCCCTTCGGCCCAACGTGCCCACGCCGGCCAACACGTCCCAGCTGCACTAGTCCCACCTGCCTGCGTTTGATCCTTATCCCTCTAAACTTAATGTATAGGAAGGAACTGCAGATGCTGGTTTAAACTGAAGATAGACACGAGATGCTGGAGCAACTTAACGGGACAGGCAGCATAAATCCACATTTATACCAAACCATTTTCTGAAGAAGGGTCTCGACCTGAAACGTCTCCCATTCCTTCTCTCCAGAGAGGCTGCCTGTCCCGCTGAGTTACTCCAGCATTTTGTGTCTATCTTCCCAACGAACGTACCCTATCCATGTGTTAAAGAAGGAACTGCAGATGCTGGAGAATCGAGGGTTACACAAAAGGCTGTTGAAACTCAGCGGGTGCAGCAGCATCTAAGGAGTGAAGGAGATAGGCGACGTTTCGGGCCGAGACCCTTCGCTCCTTAGATGCTGCTGCACCTGCTAAGTTTCTCCAGCCTTTTGTGTACCCTATCCATGTACTGTCTGAATATTTCCTAAACGTTGGGATAGTCCCAGCCTCAACAACCTCCTCTGGCAGCTCGTTCCATACACCCACCACCCTCTGTGTGAAAAAGTTACCCCTCGGATTCCTATTAAATCTGTTCCCCTTCACCTTGAACCTGTGCCCTCTGGTCCTCGATTCCCCGACTCTGGGCAAGAGAGTCTGTGCGTCCACCCGATCTATTCCACTCATGTAGGGGCACTGGATGTTTCTTTAGCGGCATGCCAGTCTGACAGTGCTGATCTAAATTTGCATTTGCTTTGCAGATTCGCAGTTGAGGTGCTAACATTAATGCTGCTGAGATATTCACACCGATCTCGGCGAGAGAGTTCTCAGGTTCCATTTGCAGAACTTAAAGGCACAACAAAAGCTGAGGTGCCAACATCCAGTGGATTAACGTACGATGAGCGTTTGACGGCCTCATTGAAATGTACGGACTAACGAAAGGCCTGCATAGAGTGGATGTGGAGAGGATCTGCCCTCTGGTCCCAAAGACGTGCGGGTTTGTAGGTTAATTGGCCCTCTGCAAGTTGTGTGTAGGATAGAACTAGTGTGCGGGGATCGCTGGTCGGTGCGGACTCGAGGGCCTGTTTTCACGCTGTATCTCTAAACCAAGCCAAACTTAAACTAATCTACCCCTCAATTCTCCTCAGTTTGCCAACAGCTGTGTTCCTCGGATTCATTTTTATTGCCTGCAAAGTCCAGGACAGCCCAGGACGCCTGGTAACGCCATTGTAAGGATAGGTGGGGTCATGGAGTGATACAGCGTGGAAACAGGCCCTTCGGCCCAACGTGCCCACGCCGGCCAACACGTCCCAGCTGCACTAGTCCCACCTGCCTGCGTTTGATCCTTATCCCTCTAAACTTAATAGAAACATAGAAAAATAGATGCAGGAGTAGGCCATTCGGCCCTTCGAGCCTGCACCGCCATTCAATATGATCACGGCTGATCATCCAACTCAGTATCCCGTACCTGCCTTCTCTCCATACCCCCTGATCCCCTTAGCCACAAGGGCCACATCTAACCCCCTCTTAAATATAGCCAATGAACTGGCCTCAACTACCTTCTGTGGCAGAGAATTCCAGAGACTCACCACTCTCTGTGTAAAGAATGTTTTCTACATCTCAGTCCTAAAGGAATTCCCCCTTATCCTTAGACTGTGACCCCTTGTTCTGGACTCCCCCAACATCGGGAACAATCTTCCAGCATCTAGCCTGTCCAACCCCTTAAGAATTTTGTAAGTTTCTATAAGATCCCCCCCTCAATCTTCTAAATTCTAGCGAGTATAGGAAGGAACTGCAGATGCTGGTTTAAACTGAAGATGCTGGAGCAGAGGGCACAGAGGCCACAGCCTCAGAATTAAAGGGCGTTCCTTTAGGTAGGAGATGAGGAGGAATTTCTTTAGTCAGAGGGTGGTGAATCTGTGGGATATATGGAGTCCAGAACCAGTGGTCACAGTTTAAGAATAAGGGGTAGGCCACTTTGGACTGAGGCCAAGTCAGTGGATATTTTAAGGCAGAGATAGACAGATTAGTGCGGGTGTCAGGGGTTATGGGAGAAGGCAGGAGATTGGGGTTGGGAGGGAGAGACGCAGGACTCAAACCCTGTATGTCTTTGGAGTGCGGGAGGAAACCGGAGCACCCGGGGAAAACCCACGCAGGTCACGAGGAGAACGTGCAAACTCCGCACAGACAGCACCCGTAGTCAGGGTTCGAACCCGGGTCTCCGGCGCTGGGAGGCAGCGGGTAGCGGGCTGCGCCACGGGGTCTGGCATCATTCTCGGTTGCACGGCCAGTAATGCGATGCCACATTCAGCGAGCTGTTTCGGCGATCCTGCTTTGAATAAATATTTAAACCAGTGTAATTGAAGTGCAAAAACAGATGGGGCTGTTGGGATCTCTCTCAAAGTGCTCGAGCAAGCACTCCACCCCCACGGCGTTGCCTGCGCTGGCTGTGAACACTTCCACCGTGCCCATAGCTGGTGTCTGAAGTCCCAACAGAAGATTGACGCGGGGACTGGACTGGTGGCAGGAGAGTTTCGATCAGCGGCACAGTGGCGCAGCGGGTAGAGCTGCTGCCTCACAGCGCCAGAGACCCGGGTTCCATCCCGACCACGGCTGCTGTCTGAACGGAGTTTGCACGTTCTGACCGCGTGGGCTTTCTCCGGGCGTTCCGGTTTCCCTCCCACACTCCAAAGGCATGCAGGAGGGAACAGCCGATCCTGGTTTTACGCCGGAGACGCAAAACGCTGGAGTCACTCAGCGGGTCTGGCAGCGTCTCTGGAGAGAAGGAATGGGCGACGTTTCGGGTCGAGACCCCTCTTCAGAAATTGGTATAAATGTAAATTGTCCCTAGTGTGTGTGTGTGTGTGTGTGTGTGTGTGTGTGTGTGTGTGTGTGTGTGTGTGTGTGTGTGTGTGTGTGTGTGTGTGTGTGTGTGTGTGTGTGTGTGTGTGTGTGTGTGTGTGTAGGGTAGTGTTAGCATGCAGAGATGGCTGGTCGGCATGGACTCGGTGGGCCGAAGGGCCTGTTTCCGCGCTGTATCTGTAAACTATGAAGAGACTAACTAGAGATTATCAACATGGAACATAGAACAGTAGAGTGCGGCACAGGAACAAGCCCTTCGGCCCAACGATGCTAGCTTTGCACAGAGTGCTGGAGTAACTCAGTGGGTCAGGCAGCATCTGTGGAGAACATGGATAGGTGACGTTTCACAGAGTGCTGGAGTAACTCAGCGGGTCAGGCAGCACCTGTGGAGAACATGGATAGGTGACGTTTCACAGAGTGCTGGAGTAACTCAGCGGGTCAGGCAGCATCTGTGGAGAACATGGATAGGTGACGTTTCACAGAGTGCTGGAGTAACTCAGCGGGTCAGGCAGCATCTGTGGAGAACATGGATAGGTGACGTTTCACAGAGTGCTGGAGTAACTCAGCGGGTCAGGCAGCATCTGTGGAGAACATGGATAGGTGACGTTTCACAGAGTGCTGGAGTAACTCAGCGGGTCAGGCAGCATCTGTGGAGAACATGGATAGGTGACGTTTCACAGAGTGCTGGAGGAACTCAGCGGGTCAGGCAGCATCTGT
>OY740821.1:11121186-11243686 GCA_963514005.1 Raja brachyura | reverse complement strand
ATGCTGCCCGCGGGGCGCTCATGCCAGCCTGCCCGGAGCAGCGTGGCACCGCGGGGCGCTCATGGAAACTGGCAGCGGGAGGTGGGTCGACACTGGAGCGAGAGAACTGCTCGCCCCAGCACATGAAGTAACTAACGGGTTGCTTCTCTCCCAGGCGGGCGGAGACTGTCTGTCTCTGTCTCTCTCTCTCTCTCACTTTCTCTCTCCCTCTCTTAGTCTGCGACTCTTCCAGCAAACAAGGACCACCCCTTCTGGTGCACTCTGCAGCGCTGGCCGCAGCTCCTGAGGCCTTGTAAAGGGGTTGACAGCACACGGGCTTTCACGGGCTTTGCTCAGGGCTGGGTAAAAGTCCAGACTGACGCTCGGCCCTTCCAGTAGTCTGGGCTGCGGGCTATCCCGCAGGGGGAACTCCGCGCCCGCCAACTGTGCAACCTGCCCTCGCTGCCCGCTGCCCGCTGCCCCGCTGCCCCGCTGCCCCGCTGCCCGCTGCCCCGCTGCCCCGCTGCCCGCATCTGAGCTCCGCGCAAAGCAGCCACTCGGCGCACTGGGTCTAAAAATGGAAAGTGTTCTACACAGTTGCAACTTCATCTGTGGGGTGGAGGGAGGAGGGGAGAGGAGAGAGGAGAGATGGGGGAGAGGAGGGGAAGGGGGGGAGAGGAGGGGAAGGGGGGGAGAGGAGGGGAAGGGGGGGAGAGGAGGGGAAGGGGGGGAGAGGAGGGGAAGGGGGGGAGAGGAGGGGAAGGGGGGGAGAGGAGGGGAAGGGGGGGAGAGGAGGGGAAGGGGGGAGAGGAGGGGAAGGGGGGGAGAGGAGGGGAAGGGGGGGAGAGGAGGGGAAGGGGGGGAGAGGAGGGGAAGGGCGGGAGAGGGGGGGAGAGGAGGGGAAGGGGGGAGAGAGGGGGAAGGGGGGAGAGGAGGGGAAGGGGGGGAGAGGGGGGGAGAGGAGGGGAGGGGGGGAGAGGGGAGGGGGGGAGGGGAGGGGAAGGGGGGGAGAGAGGGGGAAGGGGGAGAGGAGGGGAAGGGGGGAGAGGAGGGGAAGGGGGGGAGAGAGGGGGAAGGGGGGGAGAGAGGGGGAAGGGGGGGAGAGAGGGGGAAGGGGGGGAGGAGGGGAGAAGAGAGGGGGGGAGGGGAGAAGAGAGGGGGGGAGGGGAGAAGAGAGGGGGGGAGGGGAGAAGAGAGGGGGGGAGGGAGAAGAGAGGGGGGGGAGGGAGAAGAGAGGGGGGGAGGGGAGAAGAGAGGGGGGGGGGGAGGGAGAAGAGAGGGGGGGGGGGAGAAGCCGGGGGCGGGGGTGGAATGCATACGGTAGGGTTATGAAGGGTTGCATGCCATCTTGTGGGCTTCGTAAAACCAGGGCTGGCCATCCCCCAGTCCATGCCCCCACCCCCACCCCCACCCCCACAGCCCACAACAGCGCATTGAGGTGGAAGGTGAGAGCTGAAGGTTGAACTTTGTGCCGGTGGGGTGGGGTGGGCTGGGTGGGGTGAGACGAGGCAGGTCGTTCTCCAGCGCGGCCACGGTACTGACCCACAGCACAGCCGGGGGGGACCGGAGATCAACGAGGTGTGTGAGAATCAGCGTGCGAGTGGGTGTGAGTGTGAGTGTGTGTGCATGTGAGAGAGAGAGTGAATAAGAGTGTGGGCATGTGTGTGTGGTTATGAGTGTGTGGTTATGAGTGTGAGTGAATGAGTGCGAGTGTGAGTGTGGGTATGGGTGTGTTGCGTGTGGATGTGTGTGTGGTTATGGGTGTGTTAGTGTGTGTGGGAATGAGAGTGTGGGTGTGTGTGGATGTGAGTGTGGTTATGGGTGTGTGTGAGAATGAGAGTGTGGGTGGGTGTGAGTGTGTGAGGGAATGAGAGTGTGGGTGGGTGTGACTGTGTGTGAGTGGGTGTGAGATAGTGAGTGCATTAGTGTAGATGTGCATGCATGTGTGAGTGTGTATATGAGTGCTTGAGAGGGAGAGAGAGAGAACGTGGGATGTGTGTATGCACACTTTAGAGATACAGCACGGAAACAGGCCATTCGGCCCACCGACCAGCGATCACCCCGCACACACTTGGGACTTTTTACAATTGTACTGAAGACAATCAACCTGCAAACCCGCACGTCTTTGGAGTGTGGATTCGGAGAAAACCACGCGGGTCACGGGGAGAACGCGCAAACTCCGCACAGACAGCACCCGTGGTCAGGATGGAACCCGGGTCTCTGGCAAGCCTACCGGGTTCCATCCTGACCACCGCGTGGGTTTTCACCGGGTGCTCCGGTTTCCTCCCACACTTCAAAGACGTGCAGGTTTGTAGGCTAATTGGCTTTAGTGTAAATGTAAATTGTCCCCAGTGTGTGTGTGTAGGATAGTGTTAGTGTGCGGGGGTCGTTGGTCAGCACGGACTCGGTGGGCCGAAGGGCCTGTTCCTGCGCTGTGTCTCTCCCAACTAAACTAAAGAGACGCGAGTTAGATGCGAGTTGGGAGTTAGATGTGGCCCTTGTGGCTAAGGGGATCGGGAGTTAGATGTGGCCCTTGTGGCTAAGGGGATCAGAGGGTATGGAGAGAAGGCAGGTACGGGATACTGAGTTGGATGATCAGCCATGATCATATTGAATGGCGGTGCAGGCTCGAAGGGCCGAATGGCCTATTCCTGCACCTAATTTCTATGTTTCTATGTTTCTATGAGTTGTTTGAGAAGGAACTGCAGGGGCTGGAAAATCGAAGGCGGACAAAAAATGCTGGAGAAACTCAGCGGGTGAGGCAGCGTCTGTGGAGCGAAGGATATAGACTAAACCCTTCTTCAGATGAGATGTGGGAAAGGGTTTAGAATAAAGGTGATAAAAGCTGACTCTTCAAAAGAGAACCAAGGGGGAAATTAATGCTGAAACGTGTAAGGAGCAGAATGAGGCCACTCGGCCCATCAAGTCTGCTCCGCCATTCAATCGTGGCTGATCTATCTCTCCCTGCTAACCCCATTCTCCTGCCTTCTCCCATAACCCCTGACACCCGCACTAATCAAGAATCTATCTATCTCTGCCTTGAAGGCAGGTTAATTGGCTTTGGTGCAATTGTAAATTTTCCCTAGTGTGTGTAGGATAGTGTTTGTCTGCCTGACCCGCTGAGTTACTCCAACGCTTAAGGGGTTGGACAGGCTAGATGCAGGAAGATTGTTCCCGATGTCGGGGAGGTCCAGGACAAGGGGTCACAGCTTAAGGATAAGGGGGAAATCCTTTAGGACCGAGATGAGAAGGACTTTTTTCACACAGAGAGTGGTGGGTCTCTGGAACTCTCTGCCACAGAGGGTAGTTGAGGCCAGTTCATTGGAGTTAGATGTGGCCTTTGTGGCTAAGGGGATCAGGGGGTATGGAGAGAAGGCAGGTACGGGATACTGAGTTGGATGATCAGCCATGATCATATTGAATGGCAGTGCAGGCTCGAAGGGCCGAATGGCCTACTCCTGCACCTAATTTCTATGTTTCTATTTTGTTTAAACCAGAATCTGCAGGTCCTTCGTGTAACATTATGAAACGTGCTCTGAACAGCAGGGTCGTTTAGTGTAGACTTGAGAGCAACAGCGCAGATACAGGCCCTTCGGCCCACTGAGTGTATGCCGACCAGCGGTCCTATTCCCTAGCGCTATCCCGCACATTAGGGGCAATATTACCAAAGCCTACAAAGTCACACGTCTATCGGGCGCGGGAGGAACGGAGCACCCGGAGAAAACCCACGCGGTCACGGGGAGAGCGTTTAAACTCCGCACAGACAGCACCCCTGGTCACTCTCGACCCGAAACGTCACCCGTTCCTTCTCCCCGGAGACGCTGCCTGTCCCACTGAGTTACTCCGGCTTTTTTGTGCCTGCCCTCCGACACACACACACACACACACACAGCTCCGAGGCAGGTATGAGTTTACAGAAGCAACCGCCCCGTGAGGGCTTCCCGATCTAATCTTGCCACGGGTTAAGGTTTAGGCTCACAAATTAATATTAAACTGATGGTCACCATGCCAACGACAAGTCAGGGAAGCCAGCACATCTCTAGAAGAATGCAAGTTGAAAATGTATCTGTGTGCACACCAGTGGACCGTAACAATGCAGTTCCAGTATTTTCACCACAGGTTGACAGTGCCGGGCAGTGAGTGATAGTGAAGTAGCCACCAGGAGCAGGCCCTTCGGCCCACAACGTCCGTGCAAGAACATGATGCCAAGTTTAAATCATTTTGAGTCTAGTTTTTTTAGTTTTTAGTGTGCAGGAGGATGAGGGGCGATCTTATAGAGGTGTACAAGATCATGAGAGGAATAGATCAGGTAGATGCACAGAGTCTCTTGCCCAGAGTACCACAGGACATAGGTTTAAGGTGAAGGGGGAAAAGATTTAATAGGAATCTGAGGGGTAACTTTTTCCACACAAAGGGTGGTGGGTGTGTGGAACGAGCTGCCAGAGGAGGTAGTTGAGGCTGGGACTATCCCAATGTTTAAGAAACAGTTGGGCAGGTACATGGATAGGACAGATTTGGAGGGATATGGACCAAGCGCAGGCTGGTGGGACTGGTGTGGCTGGGGCTTGTTGGCCGGCATAGGCAAGTGGGGCCGAAGGGCCTGTTTCCGCGCTGTATGGCTCTATCTTTGGCAAATCCGCGGGGAAACAGCTGGTCACGGTTCCAAATAGACAAGGCCCCGTGCGTCCTACAATGTGGACACAGTTCCTACGTGCCGCGTTCTGCTGCCACTAATGAAGCCACAAAAAGCTGGAGCGACTCAGCGGGACCAGTTGGAGAGAGACGCACAACTCACAAAGAACAAGTCTGATCGCACAGGCACCGCACTAAATTAGGCCACAGAATCAATGTTAAAAGAGTTAGATCGTTCTCAGCCAGATTTAGAGCTCGGCTCCGAACTGCATTTTCTGTTTCTGGAAAAAGACAATGTGGCTGTTCAGTAAACAGATCCCGGTTACGCTTTTGCATATCGTTCATTCATTGTTCTTTATCTCTTTATCTCTTAAGGGTTTGGACACGCTAGGGGCAGGAAACATGTTCCCGATGTTGGGGGAGTCCAGAACCAGGGGCCACACACAGTTTAAGAATAAGGAGTAAGCCATTTAGAACGGAGACGAGGAAACACTTTTTCACACAGAGAGTGGTGAGTCTGTGGAATTCTCTGCCTCAGAGGGCGGTGCAGGCCGGTTCTCTGGATGCTTTCAAGAGAGAGCTAGATAGGGCTCTTAAAAATAGTGGAGTCAGGGGATATGGGGAGAAGGCAGGAACGGGGTACTGATTGTGGATGATTAGCCATGATCACATTGAATGGTGGTGCTGGCTCGAAGGGCCGAATGGCAGGAGCTTCTCCTGCACTTATTGTCTATTGTCTGTCACCGTCTATATCTCTCATTTCCCTCTCCTCTGAGTCTCGACCCAAAACGTCGCCCATTCAATGGACAATAGACAATGGACAATATGTGCAGGAGAAGGCCATTCGGCCCTTCGAGCCAGCACCGCCATTCACTGTGATCACGGTGAGACCGAGTGGAGGCTTGGCGATCGTTTCGCCGAACACCTCCGCTCGGTCCGCAATAACCAACCCGACCTCCCGGTGGCTCAGCACTTCAACTCCCCCTCCCATTCCGTATCCGACCTCTCGGTCCTGGGCCTCCTCCACGGCCAGAGTGAGCAACACCGCAAGTTGGAGGAACAGCACCACATATTCCGCTTGGGGAGTCTGCATCCTCTGGGCTTAAACATTGAATTTTCTCAATTCTGTTAACCCTGGCTGCCTCCTCCCCTTCCCACCTCTCCCTCAGCCCTCGGGCCCTGGCATTCCCTCTCTCTCTATCTCTCCCCCACCCAAGTCGCACTAGCTTCTCATTTTCACACCACAAACAGCTTACAATGGCCTGTTTTCTTTATCATCGATACTTTTTTGCATATCTTTCATTCATTGTTCTTTATCTCTCCACATCACCGTCTATATCTCTCGTTTCCCTGATCCCTGACCAGTCTGAAGAAGGGTCTCGACCCGAAACGTCGCCTATCTCCTTCGCTCCTTAGATGCTGCTGCACCCGCTGAGTTTCTCCAGCCTTTTGTGTACCCTCGATTCTCCGGCATCTGCAGTTCCTTCTTTAACTCTCTGTGTGAAAAAGTGTTTCCTCGTCTCCGTTCTAAATGGCTTGCGCCTTATTCTTAAACTGTGGCGCCTATGAAGACCCTCTGACCCGTGACCTGCGTGGGTTTTCTCCGGGTGCTCCGGTTTCCTCCCACACTCCAAAGACGTGCAGGAATGCAGGTTCATTGGCTTGGTAAAACAGTAAATTGTCCCCAGTGTGTGTAGGATAGTGTTAGTGTACGGGGGTCGCTGGTCGGCACGGACTCGGTGGGCCGAAGGGCCTGTTTCCACACTGCAGCTCTAAACTAAACCAGCAGTGGAGGCCATTGACACTGCCTGGCCAGGCCGACCATTACAACTCCTACCCAGTGCTGTCGCCAGGACAACAGGACTTCACGGTCAAGAGACTCATAGCACAGGAACAGGCCCTTCGGCCCACAATGTCTGTGCCGAACATGATGCCAAGACCAACTCTTATCTGCCTGCACGTAATTCATATCCCTTCATTCTTGGAAGGACATTCTTGCTATTGAGGGAGTGCAGCGTAGGTTCACCAGGTTAATTCCCGGGATGGCGGGACTGTCATATGTTGATAGAATGGAGCAGCTGGGCTTGTACACTCTGGAGTTTAGAAGGATGAGAGGGGATCTCATTGAAACATATAAGATTGTTAAGGGTTTGGACACGCTAGAGGCAGGAAACATGTTCCCGATGTTGGGAGAGTCCAGAACCAGGGGCCACAGTTTAAGAATAAGGGGTAGGCCATTTAGAACGGAGACGAGGAAACACTTTTTCTCACAGAGAGTGCTGAGTGTGGAATTCTCTGCCTCAGAGGGCGGTGGAGGCCGGTTCTCTGGATGCTTTCAAGAGAGAGCTAGATAGGGCTCTTAAAAATAGCAGAGTCAGGGGATATGGGGAGAAGGCAGGAACGGGGTACTGATTGGGGATGATCAGACGTGATCACATTGAATGGCGGTGCTGGCTCGAAGGGCCGAATGGCCTACTCCTGCACCTCTTGTCTATTCTCTGCATATCCATGTGCCTATCTAAAAGTCTCTTAAACGCCATTCTCGTATCTGCCTCCACACCACCCCTGCCAGCGCGTTCCAGGCACCCACCATCCTCTGTGTAATAAAAACCTGCCCCTCTCACCTTAAAGCTAAGCCCTCTGGTCTTTGATATTTCCATATTGAGGAAAAGATTCTGAAGAAGGGTCTCGACCCGAAACGTCGCCCATTCCTTCTCTCCAGAGATGCTGCCTGTCCCGCTGAGTTACTCCAGCGTTTTGTGTCTATCTCCGGTTTAAACCAGCATCTGCAGTTCCTTCTGGCACTATACCTCCAAGGAATAGGCTTACCCAGCTAAAATGACTGAGAGCCCAAGTGTGTTGCAGGCAACGCTATCCAGTAGATTTCCTGCCCTGCTGGTCCCACCTCTGTCACTGTGCATGCCCGTTCCTAAGTTCATAAGGTCATAGGTCTCAGGAGCAGAATTAGGTCATTCAATCATGGCTGATCTATCTCTCTCTCCTAACCCCATTCTCCTGCCTTCTCCCCACAACCCCTGACACCCGCACTGATCAGAAACCTGTCAATCTCGATCCTAGAAATACCCACTGACTTGGCCTCCACAGCCGTCTGTGGCAAAGAAGTCCACAGATTCGCCACCCCGTGATTAAAGAAATTCCTCCCCATCATCTTTCTAAAGGAACGTCCTTTAATTCTGAGGCTGCGCCCTCTGGTCCTAGACTCTCCCACCAGTGGAAACATCCTCTTCACAGCCACCTTATCCAGGCCTTTCGCTATTCGGGTAAGTTTCAATGAGGTCCCCCCCCCCCCCCCCCCCTCGTCCTTCTAAACTCCAGCGAGTTACAGGCCCAGTGCCGTCAAACGCTCATCATACGTTAACCCACTCACTCCTGGGATCATTCGATGCCGGACACTTCAGGCTAATGCTGGTCAACTTAATGGAAGATTGTAAAACACTCAGCAACTTACACCTTGGTTCACGTCGATCCCAAACACACACAGGATGTGCCAACTTGGCTTTTATCTGCTTTATTTCTGGAGGAAGTGAGATGGCGTTAATTGGCGCCAGATGAACCCGCGTGCTCAGACAGCATATGGTCACTGGCTTCAAGCAAACAATACGTGTCTCAGATAGACACAGAACGCTGGAGTAACTCAGCGGAGAGAAGGAATGAGCCTGAAGAAGGGTCTCGACCCGAAACGCCGCCCATTCCCCCTCTCCAGAGAGGCTGCCTGCCCCGCTGAGTTACCCCAGCTTCTTGTGTCCAACTTCGGTTTAAACCAGCATCTGCAGTTCCTTCCTACACAATACGTGTCTCACAGTTCTTGTCTGGCCTGCTGGATCTCCCGGCAGCTCGCCATTGTAACCTCGCCTCCCATTCATGTTTTGCCTTTCCCCACGCAACACCCTCGGTACACGGGACAATAAACCAAACGCAGCTCGACTGAAAAAGCGTCTGCCTGGATCCACCTGATCTCCCGGTTGCTAAACACTTTAACTCCCCTGTTCCCACCTCCATGCTGACCTTTCTGTCCTGGGCCTCCTCCACTGCTGGAGAGAGGCCACAAGCAAACTGGAGGAACGGCACCTCATGTTCCGCTTGGACAGCTGACACGCCAACGGTATGAAGATTGAAATTGCCAATTTCAACCAAACTCCCCCTCTCTCTTTCCCAGTGTCTCCCCACTACCTCCCCCATCTTCTACCCCAATTTGCTATCGAGGGAGTGCAGCGTAGGTTTACAAGGTTCATTCCTGGGATGGCAGGACTGTCATATGCTGAGGCATCTCATTAAAATATATAAGATTGTTAAGGGTTTGGACACACTAGAGGCAGGAAACATGTTCCCGTCTGAAGAAGGGTCTCGACCCGAAACGTCGCCTATCTCCTTCGCTCCTTAGATGCTGCTGCACCCGCTGAGTTTCTCCAGCTTTTTGTGTAACCCTCGATTCTCCAGCATCTGCAGTTCCTTCTTTAACAACATGTTCCTGATGTTGGGGGAGTCCAGAACCAGGGGCCACAGTTTAAGAATAAGGAGGAAGCCATTTAGAACGGAGACGAGGAAACACTTTTCCTCACAGAGAGTGGTGAGTCTGTGGAATTCTCTGCCTCAGAGGGCGGTGGAGGCCGGTTCTCTGGATGCTTTCAAGAGAGAGCTAGATAGGTCTCTTAAAAATAGCGGAGTCAGGGGATATGGGGAGAAGGCAGGAACGGGGTACTGATTGGGGATGATCAGCCATGATCACATTGAATGGCGGTGCTGGCTGGAAGGGCCGAATGGCCTACTCCTGCACCTATTGTCTATTGTCTACTTTCCCTTCTAGCTCTGGCTTCACATTTCACTTCTCCTCTCTCCTTATCTGGCCCTTTGGTCTCCTTTTCAACTCTGGCCTTCATCCACCCGACCTGCATCAAGGCCTCCTCATCTGTATCCACCTATCACTTGTCCCGCCCCCCCCCCCCAACCCCCCCACCCCCCAAGCCACCAACTACAATCAGAAGGGTCCTGACCTCGAACCTGTCTGAAGAAGGGTCTCGACCCCAAACTGTCACCCATTCCTTCCCTCCAGAGATGCTGCCTGTCCCGCTGAGTTACCCCAGCTATAAACCAGTTATAAACCTCATAACCGATGATGAGCGTTTGTCGGCACTGGGCCTGTACTCGCTGGAGTTTAGAAGAATTGGGGGGGGGGGGGCTCATTGAAACGTACAGAATAGTGAAAGGCCCGGATAGAGTGGATGTGGAGAGGATGTTTCCACTAGTGGGAGAGTCTAGGACCAGGGGTCCAGAGGAGTTTTGGAGCCCAAATCTGCACACAAAACTCCAGGTGTGGTCTCACTAGAGCTCTGTACAACTGCAGAAGGACCTCTTTGCTCCTAGACTCAACTCCTCCTGTTATTAATTTTAATAATGCCGGGAAGACTAGTGAGGCTGGTGAGAAGCACCTGGTTAGTAATTTTATATTGAATCAGAAGACACTTTTTATTGGCAGACTATCAGTGTCTGCAGGGTCACGTTGCAATGTTCCAACTAGTAGAGAAAGCAAAAAATATCCTTTCAGTATATTAATCCGCAAAGCAATATATTTAATGGAATGAAAAAAGGGCATTGTGCAGATATGGTCTAATCCAGATGAGCTCCCGATCGCTACATCCCATCTATCTCTCACACTCTTGACCTCAGGACAGGCTGGCATGCAGTTGCCGCAGCGGGTGGAGCTGCTGCCTCACGGCGCCAGAGACCTGGGTTCGATCCTGAGCTGATTTTTAAAAAGTTTAAAATAAATTTAAATAGGCGATTACTGCAATAGCTTTTTCAATGCAAATCAATGTCAAATATACCCACCGGCAGAATACCAAACCACCCAATTATCCAACCAAATATTGGCGCAGCGGTAGAGTTGCTGCCTTGCCAGAGACCCGGGTTCCATCCTAACTACGGGCGCTGTCTGTACGGAGTTTGCACGTTCTCCCCGTGAGCCGCGTGGGTTTTCTCCGAGATCTTCGGTTTCCTCCCGAACTCCAAAGGCGTACAGGTTTGCAGGTTAATTGGCTTGGTGTAAATGTGTAAATTGTCCCTAGTGTGTGTAGGGTGGTGTCAGTGTGCGGGGATCGCTGGGCAGCGCGGACCCGGTGGGCCGAAGGGCCTGTTTACGGAAAAAGTGAAAAACTAAATATTCTTCAATGTCAAATACATTCTTAAACAACTGTTTTCCCCCAACCTTATTGAGGGTGGATTCCACCCCCCCTGCGGTGCCCAGCGGTCCCCGAAATCCCCCAGGGTGCCCGTGGACAGCGCGCCTTCCCTCTCTAGTGCCGCCCATCAGGCAGGAAGAGAAGACCCTGATGTCCGCTCTGGAGGAGCAGTCAGGACCCACAATAATCCTCCAGTCAGGTCCCAGATCCACGTGTGAATGAGGTCCTAAGTCATAGGAGCAGAATTAGGCCATTCGGCCCCTCAAGTCTACTCCGCCATTCTACCATGGCTAACCTATCTCTCCCTCCTAGCCCCATTCTCCTGCCTACCAGAGGCCACAGTTTAATAAGGCTGCTGGAGGAGGTAGTTGAGTCGGGGACTATTGCAATGTTTAGGAAACAGTTAGACAGGTACATGGATAGGACAGGTTTGGAGGGATATGGGCCAAGCGCAGGCAGGTGGGACTAGTGTAGCTGGGACATATAAGATTGTTAAGGGCTTGGACACGCTAGAGGCAGGAAACGTGTTCGCGATGTTGGGGGAGTCCAGAACCCGGGGCCACACAGTTTAAGAGTAAGGGGTAGGCCATTTAGAACGGAGACGAGGAAACACTTTTTCTCACAGAGAGTGGTGAGTCTGTGGAATTCTCTGCCTCAGAGGGCGGTGGAGGCCGGTTCTCTGGATGCTTTCAAGAGAGAGCTAGATAGGGCTCTTAAAAATAGCGAAGTCAGGGGATACGGGGGAGAAGGCAGGAACGGGGTACTGATTGGGGATGATCAGCCATGATCACATTGAATGGCGGTGCTGGCTCGAAGGGCCGAATGGCCTACTCCTGCACCTATTGTCTATTCTCCCCATAACCCCTGACACCCGCACTAATCAAGAATCTATCTATCTCTGCCTTAAAAATATCCACTGACTTGGCCTCCGAGCTGTCTGTGGCAAAGAATTCCACAGATTCACCACCCTCTGGCTAAAGAAATTCCTCCTCATCTCCTTCCTAAAAAAACGTCCTTTAATTCTGAGGCTGTGACCTCTAGTCCTAGACTCTCCCACTAGTGGAAACATCCTCTCCACATCCACTCTATCCAGGCCTTTCATTATTCTGTACGTTTCAATGAGGTTCCCCCCTCATTCTTCTAAACTCCAGCGAGTACAGGCCCAGCGCCGTCAAACGCTCATCGTACGTTAACCCACTCATTCCTGGGATCATTCACGTAAACCTCCTCTGGACCCTCTCCAGAGCCAGCACACATCCTTCCTCAGATAGGATAGGAACGTCCTTTAATTCTGAGGCTGTGCCTGTATGGTGTATTGGGGTGACTAAGGTGATGATCTCCCACCCACCCCTCTCTCCCCTTTCCCCGCCCGCATTCAAAGCTGCTCGCGATGCCTTGGTCTGCATGGTGGGACCAGCTGCCTGTTTGATCATCACAAATCCCTGCCTGCGGATTTTGGACGCCTGCCTTTGCCAAAATCTCCAGCAGATTTTTCTTTTAATATACGGTTTATTTTACAGCAATTCATCTCGAGGATCAGGGGGGGGGGGGGGGGGGGGAAGAGGGGAGGAATGCAATCTTGCAAATCAAATCAGAGTGCAGCCAAAACCCTCGCTGTCGAGACGCCAGGCCTCTGTGGCATGGAGCCAAGGCTCAAAATGGCGGCCGAACGCAACTGCACCGAGCCGTGCTCTTCGGGCAAAGGGACTCGGCCCTCCTCGGCTTCTGCCTCTTCGGGAAGGCGCTGCCTCTTCGGATTTCAGTCAGAAATTTGGCCGGTCAACTTGGCAGATGCAAATGAGGCGTAAAGTCTATTTAAAGAAACCTCTGCTGCCACGTGTACTTTGTCCTGACTGCCTCGCTGCGAGGTTGTTATTTCCACCAGCACATGACTGCAGCTGCAAATATTTTCCCGGGCAGTCCTTTCTCCCCATCCCCCCCCCTCCCCAAATGTTTGATCCCGTGAGGAGGGCCGACACTGTGAAGGGAAGATCCCTGGGGAATGTCATCGAACAGAGTGGGGGCTGGGAGTGCAGGCAGACAATTCCCCGAAAGAGGCGATCCCATGTACATAGTTTTAGTCTTTCAACACATTGGCCTTCTCAGTCGGGGTACTGACTGCAGATGGACACAAGATGGGAGATACAGCGCGGAAACAGGCCCTTTACCCCACCGGGTCCGCGCCGACCAGCGATCCCTGCACACCCACACTATCCTACACACACACTAGAGACAATCTAGAGGGCAGTCGCGGTGGCACAGCAGTAGAGTTGCTGCCTTACAGCAAAAATGCAGCGGCAGCCACCCGGATTCCATCCTGACTACGGGCGCCGTCTGTGCGGAGTTTGCACGTTCTCCCCGTGACCTGCCTGGGTTTTCTCCGAGATCGTCGGGTTTCCTCCCACGCTCCGAGGACGTGCCAGCTCGGTGAAAATGCAAAAGCTGCCCAAGTGGGCGATCTGCAGAGTTACCGACGGCAAACCGCAGGAGGTTCAGACGGACAGCTTAGAACTTTAACGGAAGCCTGTTCACCCGACAAACCTGCTGGAGTGCGGGCGGAAACCGGAGCGCCCGGGGAAAACCCGCACTGGTCACGGGGAGAGAACGTGCAAACTCCACACAGACAGCAACCGCGGTCAGGATGGAACCCGGGTCTCCGGCGCTGTGAGGCAGCAACTCCACCGCCGTGCCGAACTTCAATAAAAGGAGCGCTTCGTTTGACCGTGGCTTTTTTCTCATTTTGGAATACAAGTCTCCATTTCATGTCCCTTGGTGACAGGACTGACTCGGAGGGTGGCGATGAGTGCGTTTAAACATGACAGTCTATTCTTTTACAAGTGTTTTTTTTTTGTGTAGGATAGTGTTAATGTGTGGGGATCACTGGTCGGCACGGACTCGGTGGGCCGAAGGGCCTGTTTCCGCGCTGTATCTCCAGACTAAACTGTCTAGGAAGGAACTGCAGGTGCTGGTTTAAACTGAAAATGGACACAAAATGCTGGAGTAACTCAGCGGGACAGGCAGCGTCGCTGGAGAGGAGGAATGGGTGACGTTTCGGGTCGAGACCCTTCTGCAGACTTCAGTAGGAAGGGCATGGTGGCACAGCGGTGGAGTCGCTGCCTTACAGTGCTTGCAGCGCCAGAGACCCGGGTTCGATCCTGACTACGGGTGCTGTCTGCACGGAGTTTGCACGCTCTCCCCGTGACCCGCGCGGGTTTCCCCGGTAACCTCCCACATTCCAAAGACGTGCAGGTTTGTAGCTTAATTGGCTTTGGGGTAATTGTAAATTGTCCCTAGCGTGTGTAGGATAGTGCTAGTGTGCGGGGATCGCTGGTCGGCGCAGACTCGGTGGGCCGAAGGGCCTGTTTCTGCGTTGCATCTCTGAACTAAACTAAACTATCTGTGAGTCTCCTCTGGTGGAAGAGTCCAGGACTAGAGAGCACAGCCTCAGAATTAAAGAACGTTCTTTTAGGAAGGAGATGAGGAGTAATTTCTTTAACGGTGGAATCTGCGGAATTCTTTGCCACAGAAGGCTATGGAGGCCCAGTCAGTGGATATTTTTAAGTCAGATAGATTCTTGATTAGTGCGGGTGTCAGGGGTTATGGGGAGAAGGCAGGAGAATGGGAGGCCAGTGAGGGAGAGATAGATCAGCCATGATTGAAACATAGAAAATAGGTGCAGGAGGAGGCCATTCGGCCCTTCGGGCCAGCACCGCCATTCATTGTGATCATGGCTGATCGTCCCCAATCAATAACCTGTGCCTGCCTTCTCCCCATATCCCTTGACTCCACTAGCCCCTAGAGCTCTATCTAACTCTCTCTTAAATCCACCCAGTGACTTGGCCTCCACTGCCCTCTGTGGCAGGGAATTCCACAAATTCACAACTCTCTGGGTGAAAACGTTTTTTCTCACCTCAGTCTTAAATGGCCTCCCCTTTATTCTAAGACTGTGGCCCCTGGTTCTGGACTCGCCCAACATTGGGACCATTTTTCCTGCATCTAGCTTGTCCAGTCCTTTTATAATTTGATATGTTTCTATAAGATCCCCGCTCATCCTTCTAAACTCCAGAGAATACAAGCCTAGTCTTTTCAATCTTTCCTCGTATGACAGTCCCGCCATCCCAGGGATCGATCTGGTGAACCTACGCTGCACTGCCTCAATCACAAGGATGTCCTTCCTCAAATTAGGAGACCAAAACTGTACGCAATACTCCAGATGCCCTATACAACTATATATGAATGGCAGAGTAGACTTGGTGGGCCGAATGGCCTAATTCTGTTCCTAGAACTTATGAACATGAATTAGCTGACAGGCCTATGAATCAGCAAGAGTAACTACTCTTCAAAACAAAGTCTCTCTCTCCGGCTCTGCACGCCTTTGGGATGGCTCCGCACATTCCCGTAACGTGAAGACGTTATCCCCCCCCTCCCACTCTCTCTCCCCTCCTCTCTTTCCCCCCCTCCCCCCTCTTTTCCCCCCTCCCCCTCTTTTCCCCCCCCCTTTCCCCTCTCCCTTTCCCCCTTCTCTCCCCCTCTCCCCTTTCCCTCTTTCCCCCCCTCCCTCTTACCCCCCCCTCCCCCCTCTTCCCCCCTCCCCCTCTTCCCCCCTCTTTTCCCCTCTCCCCCTCCTTCTCTCCCCCTCCCCCCCTCCCCCCCTCTCCACTTTCTCCCCCCCCTCCCTCCCTCTCTCTTCCCCTCCCTGCTCCGTTGGAGTTTCAGCCGGGAGAGGGAAGTTCATCGCCCCGAGCGATCGTGCAGACGGACTTGCCCAGTGCAGGGAGTGAGCAGTGCAAGGTGTTGGCAGCTCACCGATTGCATCTCACAGTAAGCTGTTGAGGTTAGAACAATATACAGCGAGATTACAAGCCACTAGCCGCAGCCAGTATATAGATGGACCGGCCATATGCTCGCCACGTTGCTGCCGAACAAACGGGCGGCACGGTGGCGCAGCGGGCAGAGTCGCTGCCGAACATCTCGATGAACAGCAGCGCATTTTAACACGAGGTGACAGGAACATTATTCCCCATGTAAAGATCTCGCATCAATGCAGTGCAGCGGCATTGCAGAATGCGTCGCAGCCAACCAGTATATGCATGTTCATGCGGAGCAGAATTAGGCCTTTCGGCCCATCAAGTCTACTCTGCCAATCTAAGCCGGCACGGTGGCGCAGCGGTAGAGTTGCTGCCTCACAGCGCCGGAGACCCGGGTTCGATCCCGACTACGGGTGCTGTCTGTGCGGAGTTTGCGCGTTCTAACCGTGCCCCGCGTGGGTTTTCTCCTGGTGCTCCGGTTTCCTCCCACACTCCAAAGATGTACAGGTTTGTTGGCTAATTAGTTTGGGTAAAGATTGTAAATTGTCCCGAGTGTGTGTAGGGTAGTGTTAATGTGCGGGGATCGCTGGTCGGCGCCGATTTGATGGGCCGAAGGGCCTGTTTCCGCGCTGTATCTCTAAACCACAGTTTAGTTTATTGTCACGTGTGCCGAGGTACAGTGAAAAAACTGCACCTCGACTCCATTGACTCTCCTGGCCCAGAACGCAAGGCCCCAGTCACCACCTGAGCCCTGCGTCATCTGCACATTGATTCAGTAGTTACAGGGCAATTAGACTGCAACAGTAGCCTGGCGCATATTTTTGCACTGATTAGCACATTCAGTGGCATTTTTATACGGTACAAAATAGCATATAGTTTGCAGCAGCTGCGCTAATCTCTAATGCAAGCAATCTTCTTAAATAGGAGAGCCTCCTCTCACCATCTTCAGGAGCTGTCTGGCCGGCTGCCAGCTATGCTTGGCACCTTCTCCACGGCAAGGGTGGCGCAGTGGTAGAGCTGCTGCCTCACAGCACCAGGGATCCGGGTTCGATCCCGACTACGGGTGCTGTCTATGTGGAGTTTGCACGTTCTCCCCGTGGGTTTTCTCCGGGTGCTCCGGCTTCCCCCCCACACTCCAAAGACGTACAGGTTTGTAGGTCAATTGTCTTCAGGTAAAATGGGAGGGGTGTGGGTGGGTGTGTGTCTATCTGCCTGTGTGTGTGTCTGTCTGTGTGTGTCTGTCTGTGTGTGTGTCTGTCTGTCTGTCTGTCTGTCTGTGTGTCTGTCTGTGTGTCTGTCTGTGTGTCTGTCTGTGTGTCTGTCTCTGTGTGTGTGTCTGTCTCTGTGTGTGTGTCTGTCTCTGTGTGTGTGTCTGTCTCTGTGTGTGTGTCTGTCTCTGTGTGTGTGTCTGTGTGTGTGTGTGCGTCTGTCTGTGTGTGTGTGTCTGTCTGTGTGTGTGTGTCTGTCTGTGTGTGTGTCTGTCTGTGTGTGTGTGTGTGTCTGTCTGTGTGTCTGTCTGTGTGTCTGTCTGTGTGTCTGTCTGTGTGTCTGTCTGTGTGTGTGTGTGGTGATCGCTGGTCAGCACGGACTGAGTGGGCCGAACGGCCTGTTTCCGCATTGTATCCCTGAACTAAACAAAAAAATGTAGGGCCAGCACAGTGGCGCAGTGTTAGAGTTACTGCCTCATAGCGCCCGGGTTCCCTCCTGACTACGGGTGCTGTCTGTACGGAGTTTGTACGTTCTCCCTGGGACCGAGTGGGTTTCCTCCGGATGCTCCGGTTTCCTCCCACACCCCAGAGAGGTGCGGGATTGTCGGCTGCTTGGCCCCCTGTAAATTGCCCCCCCAGTGTGCAGAGAGTGGATGAGAGGTTCAGAGGTGATAGGAGCAGAATTAGGCCATTCGGCCCATCAAGTCTACACCACCATTCAATCATGGCTGATCTATCTCTCCCTCCTCACCCCATTCTCCTGCCTTCTCCCCATAACCCCTGACACCCGCACTAATCAAGAATCTATCTATCTCTGCCTTAAATATATCCACTGACTTGGCCTCCACAGCCGTCTGTGGCAATGAATTCCACAGATTCACCACCCTCTGACTAAATAAATTCCTCCTCATCTCCTATCTAAAGGTACGTTCTTTTATTTCTGAGGAATTCTGTGACCTCTGGTCCTAGACTCTCCCACTAGTGGATACATCCTCTCCACATCCACTCTATCCGGGCCTTTATCCAGGCCAACTAATTGAAGGAAAACATGGAGGGCAGTAACAGTTGCCATGGCAGCGACTGGCCTTTAGGACTGTTGCAGAGCTAAAGGGTGCCATCTTATGGAAAGAAGTTCCAGTTACTTTCTGCAGGGACAGCTTTTGAGAAGCAGTCGCCCGGGCACTGCCTGACACCGTTTAGTTTAGAGATACAGCGCGGAAACAGGCCCTTGGGCCCACCTACTCCGCGCCGACCAGCGATCCCCGCACACTAACACTACCCACACAAGGGACAATTTTACATTTATAACCAAGCCAATTAACCTACAAACCAGCGCGTCTTTGGAGTGTGGGAGGAAACCGGGGAAAACCCACGCGGGTCACGGGGAGAGCGTGCAAACTCCGCACAGACAGCACCCGTAGTCGGGATCGAACCCGGGTCTCTGGCGCTGTGAAAGGCAGCAACTCTACCGCTGCGCCACCCTCTGAAGAGATCTAGAGTTCTATTTTCGGGGAACTTGAGGTGACAAAGGCCAGCGGCCAGCATCGCTATTGAAGGTCGCTCGACTGATTAGATATAGCAAAGGTCAGACCAATCTGAATGAGATTTATGTGAATGAGTTTTTCCGCAGTGTGTCGCATCAGGATGGCTGGAAGTATCGTCACGGAAGTCAGGCACCCTGGCCATTCCTTATACTCTCCTACCATAGAGTCATAGAGGCATTCGGCGTGGACACAGGCCCTTCGGCCCAACTTGCCCACACCGACCAACATGCCAATAGACAATAGACACAGTAGGCCATTCAGCCCTTTGAGCCAGCACAGCTATTCAATATGATCATGGCTGATCATCCCCAATCAGTACCCCGTTCCTGCCTTCTCCCCATATCCCCTGACTCCACTATCTTTAAGAGCCCTATCTAGCTCTCTCTAGAAAGCATCCAGAGAACCGGCCTCCACCACCCTCTGAGGCAGAGAATTCCACACTCACAACTCTCTGTGAGAAAAAGTGTTTCCTCATCTCCGTTCTAAATGGCTTACTCCTGATTCTTAAACTGTGTGGCCCCTGGTTCTGGACTCCCCAAACATCGCAAACACGTTTCTTGCCTCTAGCGTGTCCAAACCCTGAACAATCTTATATGTCCCAGCTACACTAGTCCCACCTGCCTGCGCTTGGCCCATATCCCTCCAAACCTGTCCGATCCATGTATCTGTCTAACTGTTTCCTAAACATTGCAATAGTCCCCGACTCAACTACCTCCTCTAGCAGCTCGTTCCATACGCCCACCACCCTCTGTGTGAAAAAGTTACCCCTCAGATTCCTATTATTCCTATCAGAGTCCCAGCCTGCCCCAACCTCTCCCTGTGGCTCAGGCCCTCGAGTCCTGGCAACGACATCGTAAATCTTCTCTAGAACCATTTCCAACTAGAAAACATCATTCCTATAACATGGTGCCCAGAAGATACAGGAGCCTGAAATCACAGAGTTCCAGACTTAGGAACAGCTCCTTCGCCAACTGTGGTAGACAAAAACGCTGGAGAAACTCAGCGGGTGAGGCAGCATCGATGGAGCGAAGGAAATGGGTGACGTTTCGGACTGATGTGGGGGAAGAGGCGGAGACAGTGGGCTGTGGGAGAGCTGGGAAGGGGAGGGAGAAATCAGGGACTACCTGAAACGTCACCTATTCCTTCATCCATAGACGCTGCCGCACCCGCTGAGTTTCTCCAGCATTTTTGTCTACCTTCGATTTTTCCAGCATCTGCAGTTCTTTCTTAAAATTCGCCGCTGCGGTCTAACGTCTGAACCAACCTCCATTCATGGAAGTGTTCCATGCACCACGTTCCATGTACTCTCTCCAAATCATTTGGCTATTCCCCTTTTTTTGCACGAAAATCCTTGCACAATTCACTTATTGTTCGTTCAGTTGAGTTTATTGTCCCGTGTACTGAGGTACAGCGAAAAGCTTTCTGTCGCGTGCTGACCAGCCAGCGGAAAGACAACACGTGATTACAATCGAGCCGTCCACAGTGTACAGACACATGATAAAGGAGTAACGTGAATGACGTTCGATGTAAGATAAAGTCCGCTCAAAGACAGACAATAGACAACAGATGCAGGAGGAGGCCATTCAGCCCTTCGAGCCAGCACCGCCATTCAATATGATCATGGCTGATCATCCCCAATCAGTACCCCGTTCCTGCCTTCTCCCCATATCCCCTGACTCCGCTATCTTCAAGAGCCCTATCTAGCTCTCTCTTGAAAGCATCCAGAGAACCTGCCTCTACCGCCCTCTGAGGCAGAGAATTCCACAGACTCACGACTCTCTGTGAGAAAAAGTGTTTCCTCGTCTCCGTCCTAAATGGCCTACCCCTTATTCTTAAACTGTGTGTGTGGCCCCTGGTTCTGGACTCCCCCAACATCGGGAACTGCCTCTAGCGTGTCCAAGCCCTTAATAATCTTATATGATTCAATGAGATATCCTCTCATCCTTCTAAACTCCAGAGTGTATAAGCCCAGCTGCTCCATTCTCTCAGCGTATGACAGTCCCGCCATCCCGGGAATTAACCTGGTGAACCTACGCTGCACTCCCTCAATAGCAAGAATGTCCTTCCTCAAATTAGGGGACCAAAACTGCACACACTCCAAGGTTTTCCACTGAGGTAGACAGTAACTCTCAGTCTGAAGAAGGGCCTCGACAAAAAACGTCACCCATTCCTTCTCTCCAGAGATGCTGCCTGTCCCGCTGAGCAACTCCAGCATTTTGTGTCTACCTTCAATGTGCAAGAAGGAACTGCAGATGCTGGAAAATCGAAGGTAGACAAAATTGCTGGAGAAACTCAGCGGGTGCGGCAGCATCGATCGAGTAGGCTTGGCGATCGTTTCGCCGAACACCTCCGCTCGGTCCGCAATAACCAACCTGATCTCCCAGTGGCTCAGCACTTCAACTCTCCCTCCCATTCCGAATCCGACCTCTCTGTCCTGGGCCTCCTCCATGGCCAGAGTGAGCAACACCGCAAATTGGAGGAGCAGCACCTCATATTCCGCTTGGGCAGTCTGCACCCTAGTGGCATAAACATTGAATTCACCAATTTCCGGTAGCCCTTGCTGTCTCCTCCCCTTCTCAGCTCTCCCTCAGCCTTCGGGCTCCTCCTCTTCCTTTCTTCTTCCCCCCCCCCCCCCCCCCCCACCCTGCATCAGTCTGAAGAAGGGTCTCGACCCGAAACGTTGCCCATTTCCTTCGCTCCATAGATCCTGCTGCACCCGCTGAGTGTCTCCAGCATTTTTGTCCATCTTCCTTCAATGTAAACCAGCATCTGCAGTTCCTTCCCACACATACCAGTCGAGCCGTCCACAGATACAGGATAAGGGGGGTAGCGTTTAGTGCAAGATCCCGCAAGGTCTGATTCAAGATAGTCCGAGGGTCTCCAATGAGGTGGATGGGAGGTCTGGACCGCTCTCGAGTTGGTGAGAGGACGGTTCAGTTGCCTGGTGACAGCCGGGAAGAAAACTGTCCTGAAAAAATTCACGGAAAAAAAAAAAAAAAAATCCCAGCACTATTCAGCGTAAATATTTCTGGAATGGAAACTAGGCAACAGTGCAAACACTTAACGGGAAGAGAAAAAAAAAATCTGTAGCTGGATTAGAAATACAGTCCGTTCGTAAACGTGGGGATGAAAAGATAGATACAGAGATACAGCGCGGAAACAGGCCCTTCGGCCCACCGTCGACCAGCGATCCCCACACGCTAACACCATCTTACACACACAACCTGCAAGCCGGCACGTCTTTGCAGCGCGGGAGGAAACCGGAGGATCTCGGAGAAAACCCACGCAGGTCGCGGGGAGAATGTACAAACTCCGCACAGACAGCGCCCGTGGTCGGGATCGAACCCGGGGCTCTGGCGCTGCAAGCTGCGAGGCAGCAACTCTACCGCTGGGCCACCGTGGCCTGCATAGTGTGACAGCTTCAATGGAACTGCAATCAGACCCACAACGCACAAACCCAGGCCCTCCCAAAGTGCTTTACGTGCAATGGCGCGGTTCTGAAGGGTAGCCACTGTTGTGGTGTTTTAGTTTCATTTAGTTTTAGAGATACAGCACGGAAACAGGCCCTTCGGCCCACCGAGTCCGTGCCGACCAGCAACCCCCGCACACTAACACTGTCCCACCCACACACACACACACACACACACGGGACAATTTACAATTTTCACCAAAGCCAATTAACCTGCACGTCTTTGGTTTGTGGGAGGAAACCAGAGCACCCGGAGAAAACCCACGCAGGTCACGGGGAGAACGTGCAGACTCCGTACAGACAGGATCGAACCCGGATCCCTCCTGCTGTAAGGGAGCAACTCTACCGTTGCGCACTTTGTCTGTTCATATCTGGCCTCTGCCTAACTGGCCCTTCGGCCCAACTTGCCTATGCTGCCCAACCTGTCCCATCTACACCTGCCTGTGTTTGGCCCATATCCTTCTAAACCCATCCTATCCATGTATCGGTCCAAATATCTTTTAAATGCTGTTATTGTACCAATATATTACTGTATCTTAGATTTTAATAATTCATTTAGCTTTTGTATATTCCAATGTTAATAAGCCACGCCGACCATTCACACACTAGTTCTGTGTTATCCCACCTTCTCATCCGCTCCCGACACACTAGGGGGAAATCTACAGAGGGGCTGATTAACCTGCAAACCCGCGCGGGCGCGCTCTTTGGGATGTGGGAGGAAGCCGGAGCACCCGGAGAAAACCCACGCGGTCGCAGGGAGAACGTGCAAACTCCACACAGACACACAGGCAGCACCCGAGGTCGGGATCGAACTCGGGTCTCCGGCGCTGCGAGGCCGCTGCGTGCCGCCCCTCCGATGGAGATGCGACGGAGATCGACCAGGGATCTCGTCCAGATCTCGTCTAGACTTGGTGTACAATTTTGGTCGCCCAATTATAGGAAGGATGTCAACAAAATAGAGAGGGTACAGAGGAGATTTACTAGAATGTTGCCTGGGTTTCAACAGCTAAGTTACAGAGATAGGTTGAATAAGTTAGGCCTTTATTCTCTGGAGCGCAGAAGGTTAAGGGGGGACTTGATAGAGGTCTTTAAAATGATGAGAGGGATAGACAGAGTTGATGTGGACAAGCTTTTCCCTTTGAGAATAGGGAAGATTCAAACAAGAGGGCATGACTTTAGAATTAAGGGACAGAAGTTTAGGGGTAACATGAGGGGGAACTTCTTTACTCAGAGAGTGGTAGCGGTGTGGAACGAGCTTCCAGTGGAAGTGGTGGCGGCAGGTTCGTTGGTATCATTTAAAAATAAATTGGATAGGCATATGGATGAGAAGGGTATGGAGGGTTATGGTATGAGTGCAGGCAGGTGGGACTAAGGGGAAAAAGTTGTTCGGCACGGACTTGAAGGGCCGAGATGGCCTGTTTCCGTGCTTATATGGTTATATAGACGAGGAGAAGGTCAGACGGGCTGAATGGACTCCAGGGCAAACTCCGTAGGAGAGGAGGGGAGGGGGTGGGCTGATCAAGGCATAGTTCGTGTGGCAAAGTTCAAAGGACAAAGGGCCCACACCCCTCACCCCATCAGTAAATAGATTCTCCCTCCGCAACTCCCTGTGAGCAGTGAGAGATAATTTGGCTCGGTGGAGTCACTGGCACTCTGCGGCAATTGAATTAACATTAACAGAGCGATGCAATCCCAAACTCTGGGTAACTCACTGGCCATCGCTTTCCCCTCACACGACTGCCAATTCTCCAGATAGATCTGACCAACACGGTTTGTTCAAGAACAAGACCAAACAAGGATATGAACGGGAGCAGGGAGATATAATTAGACAGCGGGAACGGTAAACTTTAAGATAGATAGACACAGGCTTTCTGTGTCTATCTTTTTCTTCGGGTCGAGACATCCCCCCCCCTTCAGACTGAGAGTCAGGGGAGAGGGCGTCTGGAGATATGGAAGGGCAAGGTGTGAAAAGGACAGATCAAAGCAGGGCTCCCTGGGATGGCTGGACTGTCATACGAGGAAAGATTGAAAAGACTAGGCTTGTATTCACTGGAGTTTAGAAGGATGAGGGGGGATATCTTATAGAAACAGACAAAATTAAAAAAGGACTGGACAAGCTAGATGCAGGAAAAATGTTCCCAATGTTGGGCGAGTCCAGAACCAGGGGCCACAGTCTTAGAATAAAGGGGAGGCCATTTAAGACTGAGGTGAGAAAAAACGTTTTCACCCAGAGTGTGGTGAATTTGTGGAATTCCCTGCCACAGAGGGCAGTGGAGGCCAAGTCACTGGATGGATTTAAGAGAGAGTTGGATAGAGGTCTAGGGGATAGTGGAATCAAGGGATATTGATTGGGGACGATCAGCCGTGATCGCAATGAATGGCGGTGCTGGCTCGAAGGACCGAATGGCCTCCTCCTGCACCTATTTTCTATGCAAGACTACATTGCTGGAGACCTCTTCCTGGTAGAGCCCCTATCCATCTCCAACAGGTCGATCAAGATAGACACAAAATGCTGGAGTAACTATATTTCTATGTTTCTATGATTAAGGGAAATGCAGAACTGCAGATGCTGGTTTGAATCGAATTAGGCACAAAGTGCTGGAGTGACCCAGCGGGACAGGCAGCATCTCTGGAGAGAAGGAATGGGTGACGTTTCGGGTCGAGACCCGTCTTCAAACTATCTGTAGGCTGGTTCATTGTTGGCTGTGGGGGATGGTGATAACGAGTTCTACAGACAGTGAAACTCAGCAGGACGACAGTGAAACTAGTACGCCGACTAGGGTGGGGGAGGGGATGGAGAGGGAGGGGAAAGCAAGGGGTACTTTAAGTTGGAGAAGTCAATGTTCGCACCGCTGGGGTGTGAGCTGCCCAAGTGAAATATGAGGTGCTGTTCCTCCAATTTGCACTGGGCCTCACTCTGACAGTTGAATGATGTATCTGAGGAAGGGTCTCGACCCGAAACGTCACCCATTCCTTCTCTCCAGAGATGCTGCCCGTCCCGCTGAGTTACTCCAGCATTTTGCGTCTATCTTCGATTTAAACCAGCACCTGCAGTTCCTTCCTGCAGACAACAAAAAGCCATCCCATGCCAATGAGGGAAAAGGGGATGGTTTGGCTCTACATTTCGGCTTGGGTTTAGAAAACATAGAAATTAGGTGCAGGAGTAGGCCATTCGGCCCTTCGAGCCTGCAACGCCATTCAAGGTGATCATGGCTGATCATCCAACTCAGTATCCCGTACCTGCCTTCTCTCCATACCCCCTGATCCCTTTAGCCACAAGATTTAACTCCTTTAGCCTCCCTAAAGATTATAAGCATTTAAGCTCTTTTCAGCTAATTAACGGGCAAACACTGCTTCACAGGACAGCTGCCTATAAAACTAGGCTGCTGTGTTCAGCGCAGGATATTAATAAAGGACTTTTTTCACACAGAGAGTGGTGGGTCTCTGGAATTCTTTGCCACAGAAGGTAGTTGAGGCCAGTTCATTGGCTATATTTAAGAGGGAGTTAGATGTGGCCCTTGTGGCTAAAGGGATCAGGGGGTATGGAGAGAAGGCAGGTACAGGATACAGAGTTGGATGATCAGCCATGGTGGTGCAGGCTCGAAGGGCCGAATGCCCTGCTGCTGCACCTATCTTCTATGTTTCTATGTTATGGGGAGAAGGCAGGAGAATGGGGTTGAGAGGGAAAGAGAGATCAGCCATGATCGAATGGTGGAGTAGACGTGATGGGCCGAATGGCCTCATTCTGCTCCTATCACTTATGATCGTACGAGACCCTTCTTCAGTCTGAGAGTCAGGGGAGAGGGAGACTAGAGATATGCAAGGGGAAGGTGCGAATAAGATCGATCAAAGCGAATGAGGCTCAAAGAAATGTCGAATGGTTCAGTGTTGGCCGAGGGGAAGGCGACAACGAGGCGTACAAACAGTAAAATTAATCAGGGGGACAGTGAAACTAGTCGGAGAACTAGGGTGGGGGAGGGATGGGGAGAGAGGGAAAGCAAAGGTTACTTGAAGTTGGAGAAGTCAATGTTCACACCGCTGGGGTGGAAGCTGCCCAAGCAAAATATGAGGTGCTGTTCCTCCACTTTGCACTGGGCCTCACTCTGACAGTGGAGGAGGCCCATAAACGCCAATGCATTGCTCTCAAATTTCCACAAGTTCTATTTTCAAAATATTATTTTTTTTAACGCGGGGGACACCTCCTTAACAGCTGATGTCTCAAAAAGGAAGAGATGGTAAACGTTCCATTTCAGTGGCGGAACAAGACTACCGATGGTGAGAATCAGTCCGAGGAAGGCTTTGCGCCGAACGTCTCGCTTAGCGTGCCTCACCAGCGCCAGCGAGGGGGTGCGAGTGTGCGGAGTTTGTGCGCTGGTTTTTCGTTTAATTGTAAACCGTGTTAAGAGGTGGGATGAAGAGTGGAGGTGGGACTGCTTTAGTTTGGTGAGACCACACCTGGAGTATTGCGTACAGTTCTGGTCTCCAAATCTGAGGAAGGACATTATTGCCATAGAGGGAGTGCAGAGAAGGTTCACCAGACTGATTCCTGGGATGTCAGGACTGTCTTATGAAGAAAGACTGCATAGACTCGGTTTATACTCTCTAGAATTTAGGAGATTGAGAGGGGATCTTATAGAAACTTACAAAATTCTTAAGGGGTTGGACAGGCTAGATGCAGGAAGATTGTTCCCGATGTTGGGGAGGTCCAGGACAAGGGGTCACAGCTTAAGGATAAGGGGGAAATCCTTTAGGACCGAGATGAGAAGGACTTTTTTCACACAGAGAGTGGTGGGTCTCTGGAACTCTCTGCCACAGAGGGTAGTTGAGGCCAGTTCATTGGCTATATTTAAGAGGGCGTTAGATGTGGCCCTTGTGGCTAAGGGGATCAGAGGGTATGGAGAGAAGGCAGGTACGGGATACTGAGTTGGATGATCAGCCGTGATCATATTGAATGGCGGTGCAGGCTCGAAGGGCCGAATGGCCTACTCCCGCACCTAATTTCTATGTTTCTATGAAGAAGGGTCTCGACCCGAAACGTCGCCTATCTCCTTCGCTCCTTAGATGCTGCTGCACCCGCTGAGTTTCTCCAGCTTTTTGTGTAACCCTCTATGTTTCTATGTTTAGTTCAGAGATACAGCTCGGAAACAGGCCCTTCGGCCCAGCGAGTCCGCGCCGACCAGCGACCCCTCACGGCGCCAGAGTCCCGGGTTCAAACCCGACCACGGGCGCTTGTCTGTACGGAGTTTGCACGTTCTCTCCCCATGGGTTTTCTCCGGGTGCTCCGGTTTCCTCCCACATTCCAAAGACGTGCAGGTTTGTAGGTTAATTGGCTTCGGTAAAAATTGTAAATTGTCCCCAGTGTGTGTAGGATAGTGTCAGTGTGCGGGGATCGCTGGTCGGCACGGGCTCGGTGGGCCGAAGGGCCTGTTTCCCCGCTGTGTCTCTACACTAAACTAAAGCAGTCCCACCTCCACTCTTCATCCCACCTCTTAACACGGTTTACAATTAACCGAAAAACCAGTGCACAAATCTACTTCTCGTCTATTTTTGGACGGAACAGCTTGGAGATCAGCACGCACATCGCAAGCTCCTCATAAAATTAAGGCTCTTATTTTTCCAAGTTTGCTCATAGCTCAATCAGTTTTACTCAAAGCAATGAAAATCCAAAACTACTCGAGCACATTGCTGATGAAATAAATAGAAAAAAAATGAAATTTGGGGGGGGTTTGGAGTTTCATAAGTGGTAGGAGCAGAATTAGGCCATTCTAAGATGGCCGCCATGGACGTGTTGGGCCGAATGGCCTGCTTCCGTGCTCAATGACTAAGTACTGCTGTGGTGTTCTCCCTAATCAGAGAGTGACTGATAGGTTTGCAAGTGATGGAAGCAGATTTAGGCCATTCGGCCCATCAAGTCTACTCCGCCATTCAATCATGCCTGATCTATCTCTCCCTCTCAACCCCATCCTCATAACTCCCCAGCAATGAGTGGGTTAACGTATGATGAGTGTTTGTCGGCACTGGGCCTGCACTCTCTGGAGTTTAGAAGGATGAGGGGGTACCCCATTGAAACTTACCGAATAGTGAAAGGCCTGGATAGAGTGGATGTGGAGAGGATGTTTCCACTAGTGGGAGAGTCTAGGACTAGAGGTCCCCTCTAGACGCCTTCAGTCTGAAGGAGGGTTTCGGCCCGAAACGTTGCCCATTTCCTTCGCTCCATAGATGCTGCCGCACCCGCTGAGTTTCTCCAGCACTTTTGTCTACCTTCGATTTTCCAGCATCTGCAGTTCCTTCTTGAACCCATTGAGATAATAATCTGCCCCCTTGTTTTTGCCGCCAAAGTGGATAACCTCACATTTATCTATATTATACTGCATCTGCCACGCATCTGCCCACTCACTCAACCTGTCCAGGTCACCCTGCAACCTCCTAACATCCTCTTCACAGTTCACACTGCCACTCAGCTTTGTGTCATCCACAAACTTGATAGTGTTGCTCCTAATTCCCTCTTCCAAATCATTAATATATATGGTAAACAGTTGCGGCCCCAACACCGAGCCTTGCGGCACTCCACTCGCCACTGCCTGCCATTCTGAAAAGGACCTGTTCACTCCTACTCTTTGCTTCCTGTCTGCCACCCAATGTTCTATCCATGTCAACACCCTACCCCCAATACCATGTGCTCTAATTTTAGTCACCAGTCTCCCGTGTGGGACCTTATCAAAGGCTTTCTAAAAGTCTAGATACACTACATCCACTGGCACCCCTTCATCCATTTTACTTGTCACATCCTCAAAACATTCCAGAAGATTAGTCAAGCATGATTTCCCTTTCATAAATCCATGTTGACTTGGACTAATCCTTTTACTGCTATCCAAATGCCCCATTATTACCTCTTTAATAATTGACTCCAGCATCTTTCCCACCACCGAAGTCAGGCTGACTGGTCTGTAATTCCCCGTTTTCTCTCTCGCTCCTTTCTTGAAAAGTGGGAAAAGTGGGTCACGGGGAGAACGTACAAACTCCGTACAGACAAGCCCCTGTGGTCGGGATGGAACCCGGGTTCACTGCAAGCGCTGCAAGGGAGCAACTCTACCGCTGCTCCACCGTGACGATAAAATACTCGTGACTCTTGGACTAATCAGCAAAGATGAAATACACCTCTTTTTAAAATGGCCACCACACCTCTCTCATCCATCCAAAGCCCTGGTCTCGAGTAAATCCCTTTTCACTTCACATTGCTGAATCTATCCCACTGGTTCAGCTCTGTTGAGACTGCTCAGTCATTTAATTGGGGCAAGGCAGGTCCTGTGTTTTCCTGCTCTGATCCGCTAATTTACCATCTGTATTTTTTCCTTTCCCGGCTCTCTGTGAGAACAGATTTGATAATGAAGTGATGACACGCACATCCCCTCAAACGCAAACGCTCCGGCACATTTTAGCCGCTCCTCCTGGGTGAAAAACTCTTTCCGTCCATCAAATGTCTGATAGTGTCCAGTGTGCGGGGATCGCAGGTCGGCACAGACTCGGTAGGCCGAAGGGCCTGTTTCCGCGGTCTGTAATACTTTGTGGTGGCACCAGGATGTTTCCACTAGTGGGAGAGTCTAGGACCAGAGGGCACAGCCTCAGAATTAAAGGACGTTCTTTTAGGAAAGAGATGAGGAGGAATTTCTTTAGTCAGAGGGTGGTGAATCTGTGGAATTCATTGCCACAGGCGGCTGTGGAGGCCAAGTCAGTGGATATTTTTAAGGCAGAGATAGATAGATTCTTGATTAGTGCGGGTGTCAGGGGTTATGGGGAGAAAGCAGGAGAATGGGGTTAGGAGGGGGAGATAGATCAGCCATGATTGAATGGCAGTAGACTTGATGGGCCGAATGGCCTAATTCTGCTCCTATCACTTTTCAACTTATTAAATTTCCCCCTTGGTTCCCTTTTAAAGATTCAGCTTTTATCATCTTTATTCTAAACCCTTTCTCACATCTCTTTAGTTTAGTTTGCAGATACAGCGCAGAAACAGGCCCTTCAGCCCATCGAGCCCGCGCCGACCAGCGATCCCCGCACACTAGCACTATCCCACACACACTAGGGACCATTTACATTTATACCAAGCCAATTATCCAACAAACCTGTACGTCTTTGGAGTGTGGGAGGAAACCAGAGCACCCGGAGATAACCCACGCAGGTCACGGGGAGAACGTGCAAACTCCGTACAGACAGCGCCCGTAGTCAGGATCGAACCCGGGTCTCTGATGCCGTGAGACAGCAGCTCTACCCGCTGCGCCACCATGCCTCCCCCCCCCCCCACTACCTCTCCTCCAAAGAGAACTATCATAGAAACGGCACAGTGGCGCAGCGGTAGAGTTGGTGCTTTAGACTAGAGCTCCAGAAACCCGGGTTCGATCCTGACTACGGGTGCTGTGTGGTAGGATGGTTCAGTTGCCTGATAACAGCCGGGAAGAAACTGTCCCTGATTCTGGAACGCTGCAACGCCTTATACGAGATATTGCAATGTGTCAACAGTCAGGCATTCGCTGGAAATGCTGCTGAAAAGACTTTTTTTTTGGGGGGGGGGGGGGGGGGATTCTTGGTGCCAACACAAACAAAACACAGAAGGAAGAGGCTTTGTGCCACAGTCCCAGGTCGCAAGAGCAGCGGCAGAGATACAGTGTGTAGGAAGGAACCGTGGATGCTGCTTTACACTGGAGATAGACACAAAAAGCTGGAGTAACTCAGCGGGACAGGCACCCTTCTTCAGACTGAGAATCGGGGAGAGAGGGAGACACAGAGGCAGGGTGTGAAAACAAAACATCAAAGGGGATTCAGCTCAAGGAAAATGTAGATTAGATCATCGTTAGCTCGGAGGAGGTGACAAGGGAAGCGTATCAAGATAAAATTTAATCAGGGGGATAGTCAGACGGGTCGGAGAACTATGAAGGGGGAGGGATAGACAGAAAGGGAAAGCAAGGGTTACTTGAAGTTAGAGAAGTCAATGTTTAGACTGTTCGGCCACATTTAGAGTATTGTGTTCAGTCCTGGGTGCCATGTTATAGGAAAGACGTTGCCAAGCTGGAAAGGGGGCAGAGAAGATTTACGGGGATGTTGCCAGGACTAGAGGGTGTGAGCTACAGGGAGAGGTTGAGCAGGCTGGGGCTCCAGCCCTTGGAGTGCAGGAGGATGAGGGGTGATCTTATAAAGGTGTGTAGATCGGGTAGATGCACAGAGTCTCTTGCCCAAAGTAGGGGAACCGAGGACAAGAGGACAAGTTTAAGGTGAAGGGGAAAAGATTTAGATAATAGACAATAGACAATAGGTGCAGGAGGAGGCCATTTGGCCCTTTGAGCCAGCACTGGCATCCAATGTGATCATGGCTGATCATCCCCAATCAGTACCCCATTCCTGCCTTCTCCCCATATCTCCTCACTCCGCTATCATTAAGAGCCCGATCTAGCTCTCTCTTGAAAGTATCCAGAGAACCGGCCCACACCGCCTTCCGAAGCAGAGAATTCCACAGACTCACAACTCTCTGCGAGAAAAAGTGTTTCCTCGTCTCCCTTCTAAATGGCTTACCCCTTATTCTTAAACTGTGGCCCCTGGTTCTGGACTCCCCCAACATTAGGAACATGTTTCCTGCCTCTAGCGTGTCCAATCCCTTAACAATCTTATCTTATAGGAATCTGAGGGGTAACTTTTCCCACACAAAGGGTGGTGGGTGTATGGAACGAGGTGCCAGAGGAGGTAGTTGAGGCTGGGACTATCCCAACGTTTAAGAAACAGTTAGACAGGTACATGGATGGGATATGGACCAAACGCGGGCAGGTGGGATCAGTGTAGCTGGGACATGTTGGCCGGTGTGGGCAAGTTGGGCCCGTTTCCAGGCTGTGTCACTCAATGACTGTACCGCTGACATGTAGACTTGTCTTACCTTCAGCAGTTGGGAAGACTCCTTCGTGGGCCGAGCTTCTGCGCAGATCAGAGAGACGGGCAGTGCTTGTGAAGCCATGGGTGGCGGTGGCAACGGTGGCAATGGTGGTGGCGGCACCTTGGTCTGCTCCCCAGCCAGGCTCGGACCCCCCTGGGCTGTCCTCGGCACTGGCGCTCTCCCCCTTCCTCTCGCTCTCACCGCCGGCTGCCTTCCGCTCCCCCGCCTCTGCTGTCACCTCACACGGGTCGGCCTGGGGAGAGGCACACAGACATCGCACCGTCACTTCAACCGTCCCCTACCAAGACAGGCACTAAAGGGCCTGTCCCACCAGCATGCAACTCCATGCGATGAGCGCGACCTAACGTGGTCGCTTGAGCCGTCCGGCGTCGTGTGGCCGGTCCCACTTCGATCGCTGGAGCCGTGCGGAATTGTGCGGAGTTCGTCCCGAGATCGCGCGGGGCTCCGAAAAACTGACTATGTCCAAACATTCCGCGCGGCAATGGCTTGTAGGCTCGCAGTCGCCTCGACGCATTACACACCGCCCCGACATCGTGCCTCCGTGACCCTCTCTGTAGGTGCCTCCGTGACCCTCTATGTGTGTGGCTCCGTGGCCCTCTATGTGTGTGTGTGCGCCTCTGTGCCCCTCTCTGTGTGCCCCTCTCTGTCCTGGCGAACTTACCTTTAAGACTTCGCTCCAAGTTCGCCTCACTTTGCGCCGCGTTGCGCCACTCACCCGACCCCCGCGCGGCCCCCGCTGCCGGTTTGGTCGCGCTTGCCGCATGCAGGCGCATGCTGGTGGGAACGGCCCTGTACAGGGGATCACCCGACCTCCGCGCGGCCCCCGCTTCTAGTTTGATCGTGCTCACCGCTTAGAGTTGCATGCTGGTGGGACAGGCCCCTAAGCGCCGGAGCAAGAAGCAAAACGCTGGACTCACTCAGCGGGTCAAAAGAAGGGCCTCGAACCCAGGACTAGATGAATGGTTACGTTTTATAATCTATGGACCTATTCAAAGGTGTATTATTGGTAACTCATTTTTAGCGTTTTTTCTCTCCTTTCTTCCTATCTATAAAAAAAAAATAAACAAATAGAAGCAATTAATAAATGAGGACCCTTACTACTTTGATAACTGGAATCCCATCTATTAACAATATGTAACTGATAAACAAAATGTGTTTTGATTATGATATGTATATGCTAATTAAAATATTATTAAAAAAGAAAGAAGGGCCTCGACCCGAAACGTCACAGAGTGCTGGAGTAACTCAGCGGGTCAGGCAGCATCTGTGGAGAACATGGATAGGTGACGTTTCACAGAGTGCTGGAGTAACTCAGCGGGTCAGGCAGCATCTGTGGAGAACATGGATAGGTGACGTTTCACAGAGTGCTGGAGCAACTCAGCGGGTCAGGCAGCATCTGTGGAGAACATGGATAGGTGACGTTTCACAGAGTGCTGGAGTAACTCAGCGGGTCAGGCAGCATCTGTGGAGAACATGGATAGGTGACGTTTCACAGAGTGCTGGAGCAACTCAGCGGGTCAGGCAGCATCTGTGGAGAACATGGATAGGTGACGTTTCACAGAGTGCTGGAGTAACTCAGCGGGTCAGGCAGCATCTGTGGAGAACATGGATAGGTGACGTTTCACAGAGTGCTGGAGTAACTCAGCGGGTCAGGCAGCATCTGTGGGGAACATGGATAGGTGACGTTTCACAGAGTGCTGGAGTAACTCAGCGGGTCAGGCAGCATCTGTGGGGAACATGGATAGGTGACGTTTCACAGAGTGCTGGAGTAACTCAGCGGGTCAGGCAGCATCTGTGGGGAACATGGATAGGTGACGTTTCACAGAGTGCTGGGGTAACTCAGCGGGTCAGGCAGCATCTGTGGAGAACATGGATAGGTGACATTTCACAGAGTGCTGGAGTAACTCAGCGGGTCAGGCAGCATCTGTGGAGAACATGGATAGGTGACGTTTCACAGAGTGCTGGAGTAACTCAGCGGGTCAGGCAGCATCTGTGGAGAACATGGATAGGTGACGTTTCACAGAGTGCTGGAGTAACTCAGCGGGTCAGGCAGCATCTGTGGAGAACATGGATAGGTGATGCTTCGGGGGGGCGAGACCCTTCTTCAGACTGAGAATCAGGGGAGAGGGAGACAGAGATGAGCTTGTAGGGTAACCTATGACGGCGCTGGGCCTGTACTCGCTGGAGTTTAGAAGGATGAGGGGGGAATCTCATTGGAACTTACCGAATAGTGAAAGGCCTGGATAGAGTGGATGTGGAGAGGATGTTTCCACTGGTGGGAGAGTCTACAACTTGAGGGCACAGCCTCAGAATTAAAGGACGTTCCTTTAGGAAGGAGATGAGGAGGAATTTCTTTCTTTTAGTCAGAGGGTGGAATGCATTGGCACAGAGAGCTGTGGAGGCCACGTCAGTGGATATTTCTAAGGCAGAGATAGATAGATTCTTGATTAGAACGGGTGTCAGGGGTTATGGGGAGAAGGCAGGAGAATGGGTTTGGGAGGGAGAGATAGATCAGCCATGATTGAATTGCGGAGTGGACTTGATGGGCCAATCCTACTCCTATAACTTGGCCCTCAACAGCCTTCGTGGCCAAGAATTCCTACAGATTCACCACCCTCTGACTGAAAAGGGCCGAGCGATCAGCGTGGGAGCGACAACAAGCCATTAGCACGCATTTCTTTGCGGAGATCTGAACTGCTGACAGAGTGGCTGGTGTTTGGGATTGAGTGGCGTGCAGAGCCCTGCCTGCCTGCCCTGATACCGTTGCTATCGACGATGCCAGCTTCCTGCCTCCGTCTTCCCGTTCGATCGGGAAGTCCTGCATTCAACACAACTCCCACGGGTTCTCTGAGAGTGGTTTGAGCCACCCTGCTGTAGACTTCCACAGTGGGAAAAAAGCTCTTGGAATTTCTTTCACAGTTATCGACAATAGGTGCAGGAGGCGGCCATTCGGCCCTTCGAGCCAGCACCGCCATTCAATGTGATCACGGCTGATCATCCCCAATCAGTACCCTGTTCCTGCCTTCTCCCCATATCCCCTGACTCCGCTATTTTTAAGAGCCCTATCTAGCTCTCTCTTGAAAGCATCCACAGAACCGGCCTCCACCGCCCTCTGAGGCAGAGAATTCCACAGACTCACCACTCTCTGGGTGGAAAAGTGTTTCCTCGTCTCCTTTCTAAATGGCTTACCCCTTATTCTTAAACTGTGTGCGGCCCCTGGTACTGGACTCCCCCAACATCGGGAACGTTTTCTCCGGGTGCTCCGGTTTCCTCCCACACTCCAAAGACGTGTAGGCGTGTGGGTTAATTGGCTTTGGTTCAATTGTAAATTGTCCCTAGTGTGTGTGTGTGTAGGATAGTGTGTGGGGTTCGCTGGTCGGCGCGGACTCGGTGGGCCGAATGGCCTGTTATATAATGTAAGCTCATGAGGTCATAAGGAATAGGAGTAGAATTAGGCCATTCGGCCCATCAAGTCTAAGGATAAGGGGGAAGTCTTTGAGGACCGAGATAAGAAAAACATTTTTCACACAGAGAGCGGTGAGTCTCTGGAATTCTCTGCCACAGAAGGTAGTTGAGGCCAGTTCTTTGGCTATATTTAAGAGGGAGTTAGATGTGGCACTTGTGGCTAAAGGGATCAGGGGGTATGGAGAGAAGGCAGGTACAGGATACTGAGTTGAAGGATCAGCCATGATCATATTGATAGAAACTTACAAAATTCTTAAGGGGTTGGACAGGCTGGATGCAGGAAGATTGTTCCCGATGTTGGGGAAGTCCAGGACAAGGGGTCACAGCTTAAGGATAAGGGGGAAATCCTTTAAGACCGAGATGAGAGAGACTTTTTCCACACAGAGAGTGGTGGGTCTCTGGAACTCTCTGCCACAGAGGGTAGTTGAGGCCAGTTCATTGGCTATATTTAAGAGGGAGTTAGATGTGGCCCTTGTGGCTAAGGGGATCAGGGGGTATGGAGAGAAGGCAGGTACGTGATACTGAGTTGGATGATCAGCCATGATCATATTGAATGGGGGGTTACACAAAAAGCTTGAGAAACTCAGCGGGTGCAGCAGCATCGAAGGAGCGAAGGAGATAGGCAATGTTTCGGGTCGAGACCCTTCTTCAGACTCACATTGAATGGTGCAGGCTCGAAGGGCCGAATGGCCTACTCCTGCACCTATTTTCTATGTTTCTAAGTCTACTCCACCAATCAAGCAATCAAGCATGGCTGATCTATCTCTCCCTCCTAACCCAAATAGTGCTAGTATACGGGGTTCGCTGGTCGCCACGGACCCGCTGGGCTGAAGGGCCTGCTTTCTACACAGTATCGCTGGAGCCCAAAGTCTAAAATAAGCAACGTGGAGCAAAATTGGCTGATTGTTCCCGATCTAAATCTTATCTGGCCACTGTCCAAGATGCAAATGTTTGACACAGGCAAATAGGAACATTTCTCCAGACTCTCCAGAAAGGAAAAGTGGAGAAAACAGATGGAAGAGAAATAAATATATTACTCGTGCACCTTCAACAACTTGAAGGCATCTCATTTTACGAGAACGATCCCAGGAATGATTGCGTTAACATACGATGAGCGTTTGTCGGCACTGGGCCTGCACTCGCTGGAGTTTAGAAGGACGGGGGGGGGGGGGGGGGGATCTCATTGAATCCGACCAAATAGTGAAAGGCCTGGATAGAGTGGATGTGGAGAGGATGTTTTCACCAGGGGGAGAGTCTAGGACCAGAGGGCACGGCCTCAGAAAATACAGGATAAAAGATCAGTCTGAAGAAGGGTCTCGACCCGAAACGTCACCTATTCCTTCGCTCCATAGACGCTGCCTCAACCCGCTGAGTTCCTCCAGCTGTTTTGTCTACCTTCCATTTTTCCAGCATCTGCAGTCCCTTCTTAAACAGGCTAAAGGACGTATCTTTAGGAAGGAGATGAGGAGGAATTTCTTTAGTCAGATGGTGGTGAATCAGTGGAATTCTTTGCCACAGACGGCTGTGGAGGCCACAAGTCAGTGGATATTTTTAAGGCAGAGATAGATAGATTGTTGATCAGTGCGGGTGTCAGGGGTTATGGGGAGAAGGCAGGAGAATGGGGTTAGGAGGGAGAGATAGAGCAGCCATGATTGAATGGTGGAGTGGACTTGATGGGCCGAATGGCCTAATTCTGCTGATATCGCTTAGGAGCTGAAAAGGCCAATGAAGTAGTCATGTAATCGATGGCCGTCAACAGGAAATATGGCAGTTGAAACATGCACTGCAAGATCAAACGCAGTGTGTAGGGAGGAACTGCAGATGCTGGTTTACACCGAAGATCGGCCCAAAGTGCTGGAGTAACTCCGCGGGGACAGGCAGCAACTCTGGAGAGAAGGCACGGGTTCCGGAGACCTCCTTCAGATTCAGTGTTGGTCAGATAATGATTCCGGCGGCCCATGTTTAAATTGAATTGAATGACACAGCATGGAAACAGGCCCTTCGGCCCACCAAGTGCATAGTGCCCATCGATCACCCATTCATGTTATCCCACTTTCTGACCCACCCACTTCACACTGGGGGACGATTTACCTACAAACCCGCACGTCTTTGGTATGTGGGAGGAAACCGGCCCATTACGGGTTTGGCTTCTGTAAATTGGTTCACATGCTTGGCCAATGGCGTTTTACCATTAATATATTATTATTATTAATGTTCAGTCCTCTCTGAGGCATTTGTAACTGCCACTGTACGTCATGTTGCTACTTGTGGGCAGAGCACCAAGGCAAATTCCTTGTATGTGAATACTTGGCCAATAAACTTACTTGATTACTAATGCCCCCTGTCCCACTTAGGAAACCTGAACGGAAACCTCTGGAGACTTTGCGCCCCACCCAAGGTTTCCGTGCGGTTCCCAGAGGTTTTTGTCAGTCTCCCTAATGGTCGGAAGTGGTTCCCATTTCTTCTATGTTCCTGCGATAATTTTTTAAAAATTCAAAACCAGCCGCGACTAAAAATAGGTTGCCGTTTTAAAAATCAGTAATTTTTTTATTCGAAGCCAGTTGCGATGCTGGTTGAAGGTGGTTGCCGGAGGTTGCAGGTAGTGGAAGGTAAAACCTCCCTGGTGGAATAAAACTGGGTGAAAAAAAGGTTTTACCTTCCACTACTTGCAACCTCCGGCAACCACCTTCAACTAGCATCGCAACCGGCTTCAACTAAAAAATTACCGATTTTTAAAACGGCAACCTATTTTTAGTTGTGGCCGGTTTTGAATTATTTTAAATAATCGCCAGAACATAGAAGAAGCGGAAACCACTTTCGACCATTAGGGAGACTGACAAAAACCTCCGGGAACCGCACGGAAACCTTGGGTGGGGCGCAAAGTCTCCAGAGGTTTCCGCTCAGGTTTCCGAAGTGGGACAGGGGCTTACTTAGAAACATAGAAATTTGGTGCAGGAGTAGAGGCCATTCGGCCCTTCGAGCCTGCACCGCCATTCAATATGATCATGGCTGATCATCCAACTCAGTATCCCGTACCTGCCTTCTCTCCATACCCCCTGATCCCCTTAGCCACAAGGGCCACATCTAACTCCCTCTTAGATATAGCCAACGAACTGGCCTCAACTACCCTCTGTGGCAGAGAGTTCCAGAGACCCACCACTCTGTGTGTGAAAAAAGTCCTTCTCATCTCGGTCCTAAAGGATTTCCCCCTTATCCTTAAGCTGTGACCCCTTGTCCTGGACCTCCCCAACATCGGGGACAATCTTCCAGCATCCAGCCTGTCCAACCCCTTAAGAATTTTGTAAGTTTCTATAAGATCCCCTCTCAATCTCCTAAATTCTAGAGAGTATAAACCGAGTCTATGCAGTCTTTGTTCATAAGACAGTCCTGCCATCCCAGGAATCAGTCTGGTGAACCTTCTCTGCGCTCCCTCTATGGCAATGATGTCCTTCCTCAGATTTGGAGACCAGAACTGGACGCAAACTTACTTTCTTACTTGCTCAGTGTGTGCAGGATAGAAGCAGTGCGCGGGGATCGCTGGTCGGCGCGGACTCGGTGGGCCGAAGGGCCTGTTTCCGCGTCGTATCTCCAAGCTATGCCTGCTGGTCTGCCTGCGTTCTTGAGGACTTTATTCCTTGGAGCGCAGGAGGACGAGGGGCGATCTTGTAGAGGTGTACAAAAATCAGGAGAGGAATAGACTGGGTAGACGCACAGTCTTTCACCCAGAGTAGGGGGGGGGGAAAATGTAACAGGAACTCGAGGGCCAACTTTTGGGTGTATGGAACGAGCTGCCAGAGGAGGTAGTTGAGGCTGGGACGATCCCAACGCTTGGACAGGTACATGGATAGGACAGTGCAGAGGGATATGGGCCAAACGCAGGCAGGTGGGACTAGTGTAGATGGGGCATCGTGGATGAGTTGGGGCCCCGTTTCCGTGCAGCATAGCTCTGTGGCCCCAAAGACTCTGAGATCTCAACCATTCTCTCAGTTTCTCTCTCCCCCCACACACGCCTTCTCTCCACAGATGCTGCCCGACGAGCTGAGTTGCTCCAGCACTCTGTGTCTATCTTGTTTGACACAAACCTAGACTTCACATTCCAAATAATTCTGAACACACAGTGGGCAGGGGCTCGCAACTCAATCACCAAGGACCCCCCCCCCCCGCAACCCCTTCCCTTCTTTCCCCTGTTCCTCTCCCCTTCCCCTTCCCCATGCCCTCCTCTCCTCTCCTCCTCCTCTCTCTCCCCCTCTTCCTCTTTCTCCCCCTCTTCCTCTCTCTCCCCCCCTCCCCTCCCCCCTACTCTTCTCCTCCCCTTCCTCCTCTCCCCCCTTCTCCGCCCTCTCCCCTTCCTCCTATCCCCTCCCTCCTCTCATCCCCTCTCCTTCTCCCCTTCCTCCTCTCATCCCCCCCCCCCCCCTCTCCTCCTTCTCCCCTTCCTCCTCTCCCCTTCCTCCTCTCTTCCCCCCTTCTCCTCCCACCCCTCTCGCCTCTCCTCCCCTCTCCTCTACCCCCTTCCCTCGCCCTGTGCTCTCCCCCTCAGTGCCCACCAGCAGACAGAAGCAGCGGCGGGCGGGCGGACCGTGCACACGCACTCCCGGGCAACTCACCCACTGCTGGCTGGGCAGCGCGAAGGAGGTGAGGATATCAGCCATGGCCCCCAGCATCTGCTGTGCGCGCCCGGGGCTCCGCTGCGGCGCCTTCATCGCCGGGACGCTCAGCCTCCTCTTGCCCCAGTCCACTTCTGGGCGCTCTGTTTGTTCCCCTAAAGAGAGAGATGCCCCTTCAAATGCCTTCGCGGCGCCAACTCCATTGAGCGCTGCACCAAGTGAAGAGTTCTCCTCCAGTCCAAGCTCCGACAGACGCGCCCCCACCCAGCCTTCAGAAGTTGCCTTTTAAACTGTTGTCACTTAACTCTCGCCCTCTCCTTCTCTCTCCTTCCTCTCCTCCTCCTCTCCCTCTCTCTCTCTCTCTCTCTCTCTCTCTCTCTCTCTCTCTCCCTCTCTCTCCCCCCTCTCTATCTCTTTCCTCTCACCCTCTCTCTCCTCCTCTGTCCCTCTCTCTCTCCCTCTCCCCCCTCTCTCTCCCTCTCCCCCCCCTCTCTCTTCCCCCCCTCTCTCTCTCTCCCCCTCTCTCCCTCTCTCTCTCTCTCTCTTTACACCCTCTCTCTCTCCCTCTCCCCCCCCTCTCTCTCTCTCCCTCCCCCTCTCTCCTTCTCCCCCTCTCTCTCCCTCCCCCCCTCTCTCTCTCTCCCCCTCTCCCTCTCCCTCTCTTTCCCACTTCCCCCAAATGTTGAAAGCAGATAACAGGCGAGGGCAGCTTATTCCTGAGTCTCTCCACACTACCTATACAGTCAGTCTCTGTGGATCTGTGCGTTGAGTTTTGACAAGGGCCATATGGTTTGAGTAATGTACCGTAAATAACAGTCTACAACCCGCCACTTCTATAGCAGGAGCATAACAGGGTGATAACTCGGGCCTCGGTGCCATAAAAAAGCATTTGCAAGTTTCAGGAGTAATTCATTCTTTAAATAAAACTAAATAAAACCTATTTACCGTGTTATAGCCGCCTCAAAACTCCCGGTTTGCAGTTTAGAAAGTGTTCATAGCTAAGGCTGGGATTTCCATGTAATGGACTTACATAATGCGCCTTATATTCAAGGAGCAGGAGGGAACTGCAGGTGCTGGTTTACACCGAAGACAGTCACAAAGTGCATGAGTGACTCAGCGGGACAGGCAGCGTCTCTGGAGAGAAGGAATGGGCGACGTTTTGGGTTTGAGACCCTTCTTCGGACTGAGGGTCGGGGGAGGGGGAGACACAGAGATATGGGAGGGTAAGGCGTGAAAACGAGACATCAAAGGGGAAGGTTAAGATCGGACTGAACAAGGGTCTCGACCCGAAATGCCGCCCATTCCGTCTCTCCAGAGATGCTGCCTGTCCCGCTGAGTTACTCCAGCGTTTTGTGTCTATCTTCAAGGGAGTCAACATCCAACTAAAAGTAGTGGCTAATACAACAGTGCAATAAATGTGATGTCACACGGTACACTTTTTATACAGTCATAGAGGGACACAGCGTGGAAACAGGCCCCTCGGCCCAACGTGCCCACACCGGCCAGCATGTCCCATCTACACTAGTCCCTCCTGCCTGTGTTTGGGCCCACATCCCTCCAATGGTGGCTGGCGGGTGTATGGAACCAGCTGCCAGAGGAGGTAGTTGAGGCTGGGACTATCCCAACGTGCAAGAAACAGTTAGACTGGTGCATGGATAGGACAGGTTTGGAGGGATAAGGGCCAAACGCGGGCAGGTGGGACTAGGGTAGCTGGGACATGTTGGCTGGTGTGGGTGAGTTGGGCCGAAGGGCCTGTTTCCACGCTGTGTCACAAAATAGTCCCTGCCATTCCTTTTATTTTCTTTAAAAAAGCAGCAAGCCCTGACCAACAACTATTTAGAGTTTAGTTTAATTTAGATATACAGTGTGGAAACAGGCCCTTCGGCCCACCGAGTTGGAACGAGCCTGAAGAAGGGTCCCGATCTGAATTGTCACCTATCCATGTTCTCCACAGATGCTGCCTGACCCGCTGAGTTACTCCAGCACTCTGTGAAACGTCACCTATCCCTGTTCTCCACAGATGCTGCCTGACCCGCTGAGTTACTCCAGCACTCTGTGAAACGTCACCTATCCATGTTCTCCACAGATGCTGCCTGACCCGCTGAGTTACTTCAGCACTCTGTGAAACGTCACCTATCCATGTTCTCCACAGATGCTGCCTGACCCGCTGAGTTACTCCAGCACTCTGTGAAACGTCACCTATCCATGTTCTCCACAGATGCTGCCTGACCCGCTGAGTTACTCCAGCACTCTGTGAAACGTCACCTATCCATGTTCTCCACAGATGCTGCCTGACCCGCTGAGTTACTCCAGCACTCTGTGAAACGTCACCTATCCATGTTCTCCACAGATGCTGCCTGACCCGCTGAGTTACTCCAGCACTCTGTGAAACGTCACCTATCCATGTTCTCCACAGATGCTGCCTGACCCGCTGAGTTACTCCAGCACTCTGTGAAACGTCACCTATCCATGTTCTCCACAGATGCTGCCTGACCCGCTGAGTTACTCCAGCACTTAGTGTTGTCTTTTAACTGCAGTTGTAGTCCCTGCCTCAACCACCTCCTCTGGCAGCTCATTCCATACACCCACGACCCTCTATGTGAAAAAGCCCCTCAGGTTCCGATGACATTTTTCCCCCTCTAACCTTAAACCTGTGCCCTCTGTCTTTGCCTACTCTGGGTAGAATACTCTGTACATTCACCCAATCTATTTTCCTCATGATCTTCCAGGCAGATTTTCAAAGAGCATTGAACAGTACAGCACAGGAACAGGCCCTTCGGCCCACAATGTCCATGCTGTACATGACGCCTAGTAAAACTGATTGCCTGTACATGATCCATATCCCTCTATTCCCTGCACTTCCATGTGCCTGTCTAAGAGCATCTTAAACACCACTAATGTAACTGCCTCCACCACAGTCTCCAGCAGCGCGTTCCAGGCCCCCCCACCCTCTGTGCAAAAAAAACCTGCCCCGCACACCTCCATAAAACTTTCCCCCTCTCACCTTAAAGCTGCGCTCCTAAGACTTTGGCATTTCCAAACCCATCGCCTTACATCTATCACAGTAGTAGCTCCACTCCGATAGCAATCTCACTCTAATTCCTTCGCTCCATAGATGCTGCCTCACCCGCTGAGTTTCTCCAGCATTTCTATCCGCCTAATTCATTTCAAAGATCACTAATAATGCTTTCCGGAACCAAAAGAGAAGAACTGGGAAGGGGGGAGGGGATGGAGAGAGGGAAAGCAAGGGTTACTTGAAGTTAGGGAAGTCAATGTTCATATGGCTGGGGCATAAGCTGCCCAAGCCAAATATGAGATGCTAGTTCTCCGACCAGTCTGAATGTCCCTCTGATTCAATGTTATCTCTGTATGCCTCATTGTCATCTTCTTCTAGCTATCAATGTTCTATTCTGCATGTTCCTTGAACTCCATGAGTCTGTGATCAGCCATGATCACATAGACAATAGACGATAGACAATAGACAATAGGTGCAGGAGTAGGCCATTCGGCCCTTCGAGCCAGCACCGCCATTCAATGTGATAATGGCTGATCATCCCCAATCAGTACCCTCCGTTCCTGCCTTCTCCCCATATCCCCCAACCCGGCTATTTTTAAGAGCCCTATCTAGCTCTCTCTTGAATGCATCCAGAGAACCGGCCTCCACCGCCCTCTGAGGCAGAGAATTCCACAGACTCACCACTCTCTGTGAGAAAAAGTGTTTCCTCGTGTCCATTCAAAACGGCTTACTCCTTATTCTTAAACTGTGGCCCCTGGTTCTGGACTCCCCGAATGGCGGTGCTGGCTCAAAGGGCCGAATGGGCTACTCCTGCACCTATTGTCTATTGTCTATAGTCTATTTGATGTCTCGTTTTCACGCCTTACCCTTCTATATCTCTATGTCTCCCTCTGCCCTGACTCTCAGTTGTGAAGATGAGTCTCGACCCGAAACGTCGCCCATTCCTTCTCTTCAGAGATGCTGCCTGTCCCACTGAGTTACTCCAGCTTTGTGTGCATCCCTCTGCAATTGGATCCTCGACTTCCTCACCCACAGACCACAGTCTGTTCGTATTGGTGGAAATGTGTCAGCCTCGATAACAATCAGCACGGGAGCACCTCAAGGCTGCGTGCTCAGCCCCCTGCTGTACTCACTCTATACTCATGACTGCGTAGCTGGTCATAGTGCGAACACCATCATCAAGCTCGCTGACGACACCACTGTTGTGGGACGTATCAGTGATGGGGATGAGTCAGAGTATAGAAGAGAGATCGAGCGACTGCCCATATGGTGCCAGCACAACAACCTGGCCCTCAACACCAGCAAAACCAAGGATCTGATTGTGGACTTTGGAAGGAGTAGGATGGGGACCCACAGTCCTGTTTATATCAACGGGTCGATGGTTGAAAGGGTCAAGAGCTTCAAATTCCTGGGCGTGCACATCTGTGAAGATCTCTCCTGGTCCAAGAACACAGATGCAATTTATTAAGAAATCTCATCAGCGCCTCTACTTCCTGAGAAGATTACGGAGAGTTGGTTTGTCAAGGAGGACTCTCTCTAACATCTACAGGTGCACAGTAGAGAGCTTGCTGACCGGTTGCATCGTGGCTTGGTTCGGCAACTTGAGCGCCCCGGAGAGGAAAAGACTACAAAAAGTAGTAAACACTGCCCAGTCCATCATCGGCTCTGACCTCCCCACCATCGAGGGGATCTATCGCAGTCGCTGCCTCAAAAAGGCTGGCAGCATCATCAAGGACCCACACCATCCTGGCCACACACTCATCTCCCCGCTGCCTTCAGGTAGAAGGTACAGGAGCCTGAAATCTGCAACGACCAGGTTCAGGAATAGCCACTTCCCCACAGCCATCAGGCTATTAAACCTGGCTCGGACAAAACTCTGATCATTAATAACCCATCATCTGTTATTGGCACTTCATCCGTTCATTTATTCATGTGTGTATATACTTATATAGTGGTATATGGACACACTGATCTGTTCTGTAGTCAATGCCTACTATGTTCTGTTGTGCTGAAGCAAAGCAAGAATTTCATTGTCCGATCAGGGGCACACGACAATAAACTCACTTGAACTTGGACTTGTGTCTATCTTCAGCGGTAGAGTAGCTGCCTTACAACGTGAAACACACTATTATTGATGCTTGTGCAATTGAGAATCTATTAAGCAATGTAACATACAGCCTTCAGAACAGCCTTTTAGTGTGCAGCACCAAAAAAATTACACTGCAGCTATTTAAAAAGACTTTTATTTTGGTGGAAAAAATACCGTTGTTATTGCGTGGGCAACTTTGCAGCCCCAAATCCTCTTCTGTGCAAACGAGATTTCCTCAGAACTACCTGTGCATAGTGTGTATCAAGGCACTGCAGATGCTGGTTTATACTGAAGATAGACACAAAAAGCTGGAGTAACTCAGCGGGACAGGCAGCGTCTCTGGATGGGAGGAATGGGTGACGTTTCGGGTCGAGACCCTTCTTCAGACTGAGAGTCCGGGGTGAGGGAAACGAGAGATATAGACGGTGATGTGGAGAGATAAAGAACAATGAATGAAAGATATGCAAAAAAGTATCGATGATAAAGGAAGCAGGCTGTTGTAAGCTGTTTGTGGTGTGGAAATGAGACTTGGGTGGGGGAGAGTTAGAGAGAGAGGGAATGCCAGGGCCCGAGGGCTGAGGGAGAGGTGGGAAGGGGAGGAGGCAGCCTGGGTTAACAGAATTGAGAAAATTCAATGTTTAAGCCCAGAGGATGCAGACTCCCCAAGCGGAATATGAGGTGCTGTTCCTCCAACTTGCGGTGTTAAAAGATATAGAAAAGACTAGGCTGGTATTCACTGGAGTTTAGAAGTTTCCTATGTACACCAGTCACTGAAAGTTGGCGTGCAGGTACAGCAGGCAGTGAAGAAAGCTAATGGAATGTTGGCCTTCATAACAAGAAGATTTCAGTAGAGGTTCTTCTGCAGTTGTCTAGGGCTCTGGTGAGTCCACATCCAGAGTATTGTGCACAGTTTTGGTCTCCTAATTTGAGGAAGGACATCCTTGTGATTGAGGCAGTGCAGCGTAGGTTCACCAGATTGATCCCTGGGATGGCGGGACTGTCATATGAGGAAAGATTGAAAAGACTAGGCTTGTATTCACTGGAGTTTAGCAGGATGAGGGGGAATCTTATAGAGACATATACAATTATAAAAGGACTGGACAAGCTAGATGCAGGAAAAATGTTCCCAATGTTGGGCGAGTCCAGAACCAGGGGCCACAGACTTAGAATAAAGGGGAGGCCATTTAAGACTGAGGTGAGAAAAAACGTTTTCACCCAGAGAGTTGTGAATTTGTAGAATTCCCTGCCACAGAGGGCAGTGGAGGCCAAGTCACTGGATGGATTTAAGAGAGAGTTAGATAGAGCTCTAGGGGCTAGTGGAATCAAGGGATATGGGGAGAAGGCAGGCACGGGTTATTGATTGGGGATGATCAGCCATGATCACAATGAATGGTCAACCCCTCCCTCTGCAATTGGTTACTGGACTTTCTAACCAACAGACCACAGTCTGTCAGGTTGGATAACCATTCCTCATCTACCCTCACCCTGAACACTGGCGTACCCCAGGGCTGCGTGCTGAGCCCCCTCCTCTACTCCCTCTTCACCTACGACTGCACACCTGTACATGGTACCAACACCATCATCAAATATGCAGATGACACGACGGTGATTGGCCTCATCAGCGACAACGATGAGTCGGCCTACAGGGAGGAGGTTCAGCTCCTAACAGCATGGTGTGCGAACAATAACCTGGCCCTCAACTCCAAGAAGACCAAGGAGCTCATTGTGGACTTCAGGAGATTGAGAGGCTGCACGCACACCCCCATTCATATCAGCGGGACGGAGGTGGAACGTGTCTCCAGCTTCAGGTTCCTGGGGGCCAACATCTCCGATGACCCCTCCTGGACCCACAACACATCCTCGCTGATCAAGAAGGCTCACCAGCGTCTCTTCTTCCTGAGGAGACTTAAGAAGGTCCACCTGCCTCCCCAGATTCTGGTGAACTTCTACCGCTGCACCATCGAGAGCATCCTTACCAACTGCATCACAGTGTGGTATGGTAACTGCTCTGTCGCCGACCGGAAGGCTCTGCAGAGGGTGGTGAAGATCTGCCCAACGCATCACAGGCTCCTCACTCCCCTCCATAGTAAACGATGCCTGCGCAGGGCGCACAGCATCGCCAGGGACAGCTCACACCCCAACCATAGACGGTTTACCCTCCTCCCATCCGGGAGACGCTACAGGGATACCAACTGCATTTCGTTGTCACTGTACTGTACACTGCACAATGACAATTAAAGATTGAATTGAATTGAATGGCGGTGCTGGCTCGAAGGGCCGAATGGCCTCCTCCTCAAATCAAATCAAATGAAATCAAATCAAATCCGTTTATTTGTCATTGCACATCAACTGTACAACAAAATTCCATGTGCACCCCATTCAATGGTAAACAATAAAAGACATGGGATAAAAAGATTAAAACACAATAACACAAACCATTTACTCTCACATTTACATTTACTACAAGATCAATGCATAAAATAAGTAATAGATGATAAAAAATGCACATTATATTGCACAATCTAGCAGACAGACACATTTTTATTTGCACCCCGAATTGTGTAGTGTTGCCCGTCGTGTTATCTGTTTGAGTTCAGTTCTCTAATGGCACGTGGGTAGAAGCTGTTAGTTAAGGGCCTGTCCCACCAGCATGTAACTCCATGCGATGAGCGCGACCTAACGTGGTCGCTTCAGCCGTCCAGCGTCGCGGGGCCGGTCCCACTTCGATCGCCGGAGCCGTGCGGAATTGTGCGGAGTTCGTCCCGACATCGCGCGGGGCTCCGAAAAACCGACTATATCCAAAAATTCCGCGCAGCAACGGCTTGTCGGCTCGCAGTCGCCTCAACGTATTACACACCGCCCCGACATCGTGCCTCCGTGACCCTATTTGTAAGTGCATCCGTGACCCTCTATGTGTGTGGCTCCGTGGCCCTGTGTGTGTGTGTGACTCTGTGCCCCTCTCTGTGTGCCCCTCTCTGTCCTGGCGAACTTACCTTGGACTTCGCTCCAAGTTCGCCTCACTTTGCGCCGCGTTGCGCCACTCACCCAACCTCCGCGCGGCCCCCGCTGCCGGTTTGGTCGCGCTTGCCGCATGCAGGCGCATGCTGGTGGGAACGGCCCTGTACAGGGGATCACCCGACCTCCGCGCGGCCCCCGCTGCCGGTTTGATCGCGTTCATCGCATGGAGTTGCATGCTGGTGGGACAGGCCCTTTAGTCTGCAAGTGCGGGCCTTCAAAGACCCGTATCGCCTCCCAGAGGGCAGCAGAGTGAAAAGGTGGTTGGCAGGGTAGGATGAGTCCCGTGTGATGTTTGTCGCCTGGCGTAAACATCGGGCCTTGTAAATGTCTTCCAGGGCGGGTAGTTGAGCGTTTGTGATGCTCTGTGCTGTTTTAGTAACCCTCTGTAGTCCCTTCCTTCCTTCCAGCCACAGTGCAGCTAGCAAACCACACCAGGATGCCATAGGAGAGGATGCTTTCCACGGCGCACCTATTTGCAATGTTTCTATGTAACAGTTGGGTGAAAGATATGCGAAAGAGTAATGATGATGAAGGGAACAGGCTGTTGTCCGCCGTGGGCTAGGTGAAAATGAGTTACAGACAACGAGACTCAACAAGGCGGCTTTGAAACTGGAACAACAGCTTGGGTGGGGGAGGGATGGAGAGGGAGGGAATGCAGAAGTTACTTGAAGTTGGAGAAATCAAAACTCATGCCCAAGAGAAATATGAGGTGCTGTTCCTCCAAGTTGCATACAGCGAGTTTATTTTGGCATGGACCTGCAACGAGCTGCCAGTGTGGTTGAACAATGTAATGCGATATGACTCTGTCTCTGAAGGAAGTAGCAAGTTTTCCTGAGCCGTCAACGGGCATTCACTCCGGGGCTGCTAGGAGGTTCCAAGAGTCAAGAAAGTCACGAGGGATTTGTCGTCACATGTCGCATACAGAACAAAGAATGGTTTAGTTTCGAGATTCAGCGCAGAAACAGGCCCTTCGGCCGCCCACTGAGTCCGCGCCGACCAGCGATCCCCGCACACTAATGCCCCTGTCCCACTTAGGCGACCTGAACGGAAACCTCTGGAGACTTTGCGCCCCACCCAAGGTTTCCGTGCGGTTCCCGGAGGTTTTCGTCCTCCGGCAACCACCTTCACTAGCATCGCAACCGGCTTCGACTAAAAAAATTACCGATTTTTAAAACGGAAACCACTTTCGACCATTAGGGAGACTGACAAAAACCTCCGGGAACCGCATGGAAACCTTGGGTTGGGGCGCAAAGTCTCCAGAGGTTTCCGTTCAGGTTTCCTAAGTGGGACAGGGGTATACAACTCACTATCCTGCACACACTAGGGACAATTTTACATATACACCAAGCCATTTAACCGAGAAACCTGTTCTTCTTTGCAGCGTGGGAGGAAACCGGAGCACCCGGAGGAAACCCACGCAGGTCACGGGGAGAACGTGCAAACTCCGTGCAGACAGCACCCGTAGTCTTAGCTAACGGGAAGAGGTTGCTGCTGAACCCTGGACATAACAGTTTGGACATACTGTTTCTCTGGAGTCTAATGTTTATATCTGTGTTGAAGATGAATGAATGAATAAACACTTTATTGTCCCATGTGACAAGTCACAATCGAATTCTTTGCTTGCGTACCTTGGGCATGCAAATAGTCGCTACATAAAGGACACTGACAAAGTTACTGTGTATCCCGCGCCAGGTTCCCCCTTTGTTCCCCCAGAGGGCAGAGGTTTAAGGTGAAGGGAGAAAGATTTTTATAGGAATCCGAGGGGTGTCTTTCCCACGCAAAAGGTGGTGGGTGTAAGGAACGAGCTGCCAGAGGAGGTAGTTGAGGCTGGGACTATCGCAACGTTTAAGAGGCAACTAGACAGGTACATGGATAGGACGGGTTTGGGGGGATATGGGCCAAACACAGGCAGGTGGGATTAGTGTCGAACCGACATGTTGGTCGGCGTGGGCAAGTTGGGCCGAAGGGCCTGTTTCCACACTGTATCACTCTATGATTTATACGGGTGTCAGGGGTTGTGGGGTGAGGAGGGAGAGACAGATAGAAACATAGAAAATAGGTGCAGGAGGAGGCCATTCGGCCCTTCGAGCCAGCACCGCCATTCATTGTGATCATGGCTGATCGTCCCCAATCAATAACCCGTGCCTGCCTTCTCCCCATATCCCATGATTCCACTAGCCCCCAGAGCTATAGATACGTAGCTATAGAAACTCTGCAAACTCAGCCATGATTGAACGGCAGAGTAGACTCGATGGGCCGAACGGCCTAATTCTGCCCCAATGACTTATGAACCTTTGACTCTCGATGACTCTAGTGTAAGATAGGTTTAAATTAATGCTTGCTGTGGGCTCGGTGGGCCAGAGGGCGCGTTGCCATTTGAGACGGGACTGGTGAGAGGGGGCAGGGAAAGTGCTGAGTGGTACCTCATCCAACAAATATAACATAGGCGAAATGCTGCTGCTGCAAGTAGACAGAGCATTACTGTAAAATCTCTGAGCAGCACCGACAACCGCAAACACCCCCCTTCCTCATTAAACCCTCCCATTCCACCCTGATTCGAACATTTCCACTTCCAAATAAAAAAAACGGAAAAAAATCTGGTTTTGGAGGAATTTGCAGCTGAAGTGAAAATGTTCTCACTCCCGCTGAGTCTGACACGTCGCACCACTTCCCTGCGTGCCTCCAACCTTTACAGCGCCCGTCTGGCAACTGATAAAGCTCGCCCCAGCAAGTCGGCTGAGATTATCTGCAGTCGGGCCTTCAAAGCGCTTGCAGTTTTGAGGGAAGGCAGCCACAAAGAAAGCTGGGGTGACTCAGCGGGACAGGCAGCGTCTCTGGTGGGAAGGGACGGGCGACGTTTTTCGGGCCGAGACCCTTCTTCAGACACCGAAACGAGACGTCACCCATTCCTTCTCTCCAGAGGCGCTGCCTGTCCCGCAGAGTCACTCCAGCTTTTTGTGTCTATCTTCGGTTTAAACCGGCATCTGTGAAAAAGATACATCTTCTAGATGAGCTGGGACGCGTCCTCGGTGATGTGACCTGGGGTGGTCGGGTGTTTCGGGTCCCACAAACATCAGACACCCTCGCCCAGCCGGGGTTGATCAGGCCCCGACTTGCGTCCCAGCAGCAACCGCCCATGGATCGGCCATCTTAGTAACCACTCTGCAGGGGTTGGGAGACTCTAGTGCGTGGTGGGACTGGGCTCTGTGGGGTGACTCCCGGCCGGGCTCCTCCTGCATCTCACCAGGTTCAAGGCCTGTGCGCTCACTGCACCTCTTTCTCCTTCTCCGAGCATTTCATTCTCGCCTGATGGATGTTTAGGCCACGATGGTTCATAGAAACATTGAAACCTAGAAATTAGGTGCAGGAGTAGGCCATTCGGCCCTTCGAGCCTGCACCGCCATTCAATATGATCATGGCTGATCATCCAACTCAGTATCCCGTACCTGCCTTCTCTCCATACCCTCTGATACCCTTAGCCACAAGGGTCACATCTAACTACCTCTTAAATATAGCCAATGAACTGGCCTCAACTACCCTCTGTGGCAGAGAGTTCCAGAGACCCACCACTCTCTGTGTGAAAAAAGTCCTTCTCATCTCGGTCCTAAAGGATTTCCCCCTTATCCTTAAGCTGTGACCCCTTGTCCTGGACCTCCCCAACATCGGGAACAATCTTCCTGCATCTAGCCTGTCCAACCCCTTAAGAATTTTGTAAGTTTCTATAAGATCCCCCCTCAATCTCCTAAATTCTAGAGAGTATAAACCGAGTCTATGCAGTCTTTGTTCATAAGACAGTCCTGACATCCCAGGAATCAGTCTGGTGAACCTTCTCTGCACTCCCTCTATGGCAATAATGTCCTTCCTCAGATTTGGAGACCAGAACTGTACGCAATGCTCCAGGTGTGGTCTCACCAAGACCCTATACAACTGAAGTAGAACCTCCCTGCTCCTATACTCAAATCCTTTTGCTATGAATGCCAACATACCATTCGCTTTCTTCAATTCAATTCAATTCAATTCAATTCAAGTTTAATGTCATTGCACAAATACAAGTATAGGTACAACGAAATGCAGTTTAGCGTCGTTCGTAGTGATAGCGATATAGAAAAACAAATGCAGTGGTAGCAGTATGGAAAATAAATAAATACAGGGCACAGACAAATCTATCAGCTGGGCTCCGAGTTCAGCAGTCGGATGCTGTAGTTGAAGAAGCTGTTCTTCGTCCTACTGGTGCAGGACCTGAGGCTCCTGTACCGCCTCCCTGATGGGAGGAGGGCAAACAGTCCATGATTAGGGTGGGAGGGGTCCTTGATGATCTTCCCGGCCCGCTCCAGGCACCGTTTTGGGTGGAGGGCATCCAAGGCAGGGAGCGGGGCACCGATGATGTACTGGGCGGTTTTCACCACCCGTTGTAGTGCCTTCCTGTCTGCCACGGTGCAACTGCTGTACCATACCGTAAAGCAGGTGGTCAGGATGCTTTCGATGGTGCAGCGGTAGAAGTTCGTCAGGATCTGGGGGGACAGGTGGGCTTTTTTGAGCCTCCTCAGAAAGTAAAGGCACTGCTGTGCCTTTTTGATTAGCTTTGAGGTGTTGAGGGACCAGGACAGATCCTCCGAGATGTGTACCCCGAGGAGACCCACCACTCTCTGTGTGAAAAAAGTCCTTCTCATCTCGGTCCTAAAGGATTTCCCCCTTATCCTTAAGCTGTGACCCCTTGTCCTGGACCTCCCCAACATCGGGAACAATCTTCCTGCATCTAGCCTGTCCAACCCCTTAAGAATTTTGTAAGTTTCTATAAGATCCCCCCTCAATCTCCTAAATTCTCTGCCTGCTGCACCTGCATGCCTACTTTCAATGACTTGTGTACCATGACACCCAGGTCGCGCTGCATCTCCCCTTTTCCTAATCGGCCTCCATTTAGATAATATTCATTAGGCCTTTCCGTAGCTTTGTTGGGAGTCAGTTCCTTGCCGCACAAGATTGAGGGAAGCAGAAGCCTCTTCCTGCCGTTCTATGTTTAGTTTAGTTTAGGGATACAGTGTGGAATCAGGCCCTTCGGCCCAGCTTGCCCATGCCGACCTACATAGCCCCATCTACACTAGTCCCACCTGCCTGCGTTTGGCATCCCCCCAAACCGGTCCTATCCATGTACCTGTCCAAATGTTTTTTGTTGCAGCTTAGTATTCTTTTAGTTTGGAGATACAGCGCAGAAACAGGCCCTTCGGCCCACCGAGTGATTTAAACCAGCATCTAGTACTGAACCAACATCAGGGAAGTCACTGCAGACAGGCCTCACATGGTGCTGGAGGTGACTAAGATGGTGGCAAAGTTTGATTTCATATGGGAACTTGTTCTAACTGGTTCTAACTGGCTGTCAAGCAGCATTTAAAGTTCTGTGTGTCTGCATCGCGATTAATTTCAATTAATAGTGCAATTAATTTTTCAGTCTATTATCATTGAAGATAGGGCCGTATTTAACAAAAGGTGCGTAAATATCGACATGAATGATTCTAACATTGAGTTAGAACCGAGAGACACAGAGTGCTGGAGTAACTCAGCGGGTCAGGCAGCATCTGTGGAGAACATGGATAGGTGACGTTTCACAGAGTGCTGGAGTAACTCAGCGGGTCAGGCAGCATCTGTGGAGAACATGGATAGGTGACGTTTCACAGAGTGCTGGAGTAACTCAGCGGGTCAGGCAGCATCTGTGGAGAACATGGATAGGTGACGTTTCACAGAGTGCTGGAGTAACTCAGCGGGTCAGGCAGCATCTGTGGAGAACATGGATAGGTGACGTTTCACAGAGTGCTGGAGTAACTCAGCGGGTCAGGCAGCATCTGTGGAGAACATGGATAGGTGACGTTTCACAGAGTGCTGGAGTAACTCAGCGGGTCAGGCAGCATCTGTGGAGAACATGGATAGGTGACGTTTCACAGAGTGCTGGAGTAACTCCGCGGGTCAGGCAGCATCTGTGGAGAACGCGGATCAGTGACGTTTCGGGTCGGGACCCTTCTTCAGAACTGATCGAGTGATAGGTGGATACAGGTGAGGGGGTGCTTTGATGGGTGGACAAAGACAGGAGATGAAAAAGACAAAAGGGAGTGAGATAAGACGATAAGGAGAGACGAGTCTACTTGAGGCAAGAGTCTGAGGAAGGCAGACGTAGATCCCCATGGTCTGAAGAAGGGTCTCGACCCAAAACGTCACCCATTCCTTCTCGTGAAGGAAGCTGCCTGTCCCGCTGAGTTACTCCAGCATTTTGTATCGATCTTCAAGGGTTCAGCAGGGCAGATGATGTGAAAATGGAGCAGAACAGAGCCAGTTCTGCTCCATTTATAAGTATATGTGCAAATCAACCCCTCTCCACCCTTCACCTGTATTTACCTTTCTTTTCTGCCCCGTACATTCCCCCTCCCTTCCCACCCCTGTACCCCACCTGCACAACCACCTATTTCTCCCCTCTGCCTCCCTCCTTCCCCCCATCCCCACCCCCCCTCTACTTTCCTCCCCCCTAGCGTCACAATCCGCAACTCTTCAAACCTGTCTCGCGCCTATTTTTCTTATCACTGGGCTTTGCCCCATCCATCTGCCTGTCTCAAACTCCCCGTCGCGTGTGTCCACCTATCACGTGCCAGGCTTTTTCCTGCCTCTCCCTTACTCAATCAGTCTGAAGAAGGGTCCTGGCCCGAAACGTCGTCTAGTCTGCTCCCCCCACAGACGCTGCCTGACCCACTGAGTACCGCCAGCACTTGCCGTCTTCCCCAAGATATCAGGCTGAGCAATAAAGTGGACAGAGCGATGAAATCTCCTCTGAGAGTCTTAAAGTCGTCTTCTCTCTATTTTCCGTTGCCCGTGAGTGAGAGAGACATTGATCATATTTGAGATTCTGTCCAATGAATCACAGATCTTCATAACAACCCTGTGAGTCACCGGTTCGAGTGTTACACTGACCTGTTTTTCACTGAGTGCTGTATTTATTTCCCTTGATTTGTTAGCCCCTTAATTCAATCGTCCCGTCTCCTGCACCAGGCCCATCACCATCACCGCTCCCCCTGCTTGGTTTACTGCGGAGATACAGCACGGAAACAGGCCCTTCGGCCCACCGAGTCCGCACCGACCATCGATCACCCGTTCACACTAGTTCCATTCTCATCCACTCCCTACACACTGGGGGCAATTTGTCCACACCCCACCCACCCCCACCCTCTGTGAACATGACCCTGTTATCCCTATTCAATCTGCTCACACTTCCTCTGTGCTTAATATATATATATATCTATATATATATTACAAATTATATATATATATAGAGAGAGAGGAGAGAGAGAGGGGGGGGGGAGAGGGGAAATGGAGATAGAGGGAGGGGAGAGAGAGAGGGGGAGAGAGAGAGGGGAGAGACAGAGAGAGAGGGGAGGAGAGAGAGGGAGAGAGGGGAGTGAGAGAGATAGAGAGAGGGGGGGAAGATAGAGAGTGGGAGGGGGGGAGAGAGAGAGAGAGAGAGAGAGAGAGAGAGAGAGAGGGAGTGGGAGAGAGGGAGAGACAGGAGAGAGAGAGAGAGAGAGAGAGAGGGGGGAAGAGAGATAGAGAGTGGGAGGGGGGGAGAGAGAGAGAGAGAGGGAGAGAGAGAGAGAGAGAGAGAGAGTGGGAGTGAGGGAGAGACAGAGACAGAGAGACAGAAAGACAGAAAGACAGAAAGACAGGGAGAGGAAGAGCGATAGAGAGAGAGAGAGAGAGAGAGAGAGAGAGAGGGGAAGAGAGATAGAGAGTGGGAGAGGGGGGAGAGAGGGGGAGAGAGAGGGGGAGAGAGAGAGAGAGAGAGAGAGAGAGAGAGAGGGAGTGGGAGTGAGGGAGAGACAGAGACAGAGAGACAGAAAGACAGAGAGAGGAAGAGCGATATAGGGAGGGAGAGAGAGAGAAAGAGAGAGAGGGAGTGGGAGAGAGAGAGAGAGAGAGAGACAGATAGTGTAGAAGAGTTGTAGCCTTTGATGAATACTAGTAATAGGAGCAGAATTAGGCCATTCGGCCCATCGAGTCTACCCCGCCATTCAATCATGGCTGGTCTATCTCTCCCTCCCAACCCCATTCCCCTGCCTTCTCCCCACAACCCCTGACACCCGCACTCATCAAGAACTCCTCAGAGCTTGGATTTGCTCACAAGCATCAGGACATGTTTTTCAGATAGCCCCCAGCCTCAACTACCTCCTCTGGCAGCTCGTTCCGTACACCCACCGCCCTCTGTGTGAAAAGTGTTAACCCCCTCAGATTGCCATCAAATCTTTTCCCCATGCCCCTTGAACCTCTGTGCTCTGGTCCTCGATTCCCCTACTCTGGGCAAGGGACTCTGTGTGCCGAGTGGATCTATTCTATCCTCTGTCCAGTGAGTGTGAAGAGCAGCCAGGAGGAGCAAGAGCAACCAGGGCACGTCTTTCCATTCTTGGGGCGGCTGCGTTTCTGTATTTTGCGGAGGTGCGTTGGAGCTGCTCCCCGCCCACACCCCCCCCCCCCCCCCCCCCCTCCCTCGACATCTGGAAGTGTTTAAGTGACATCTGATCCCACTTTGGAGGTGGTGGGATTGGCATTTTTTTTTCCCCGCAGCCCTCATGACTCAAGAATTCCTGCAGCTCCGAGCGGTAGAACACAGCTGCCCGCCAAGTGATCGAGTGCACACGCTCGACGGGGGATACCTGAACCATTAATAACGAGGAGCACGTTGTTTACACACTGCAGACCCCACACCCCCCCCCGCACCCCCCACCACTGGGCCTTGAACACTGTGTACCCTGGCAGGGAATCAGACAGGAATTGGGAGAAACTGGAGAACACTCACAACAACAAGAAGATCGACACGAAATAACTCAGCGGGACGGGCAGCATCTCTGGAGAGAAGGGATGGGTCCCTTCTCTTCAGACTCAAGAAGGGTCTCGACCCGAAACGTCACCCACTCCTCTCCAGAGATGCTGCCCGTCCAGCTGAGTTACTCCAGCATTTTGTGTCCATCTTTGGATTAGAAACATAGAAACGTAGAAATATAGACAATAGGTGCAGGAGGAGGCCATTCGGCCCTTCGAGCCAGCACCGCCATTCATTGTGATCGTGGCTGATCGTCCCCAATCAATAACCCGTGCCTGCCTTCTCCCCATATCCCTTGACTCCACTAGCCCCTAGAGCTCTATCTAACTCTCTCTTAAATCCATCCAGTGATTTGGCCTCCACTGCCCTCTGTGGCAGGGAATTCCATAAATTCACAACTCTCTGGGCGAAAAAGTATTTTCTCACCTCAGTCTCAAATGGCCTCCCCTTTATTCTAAGACTGTGTGGCCCCTGGTTCTGGACTCGCCCAACATTGGGAACATTTTTCCTGCATCTAGCTTGTCCAGTCCTTTTATAATTTTATATGTTTCTATAAGACCCCCCCTCATCCTTCTAAACTCCAGTGAATACAAGCCTAGTCTTTTCAATCTGTCCTCATATGACAGTCCCGCCATCCCAGGGATCAATCTGGTGAACCTACGCTGCACTGCCTCAATCACAAGGATGTCCTTCCTCAAATTAGGCGACCAAAACTGTACACAATACTCCAGATGTGGTCTCACCAGAGGCCTATACAACTGCGGAAGAACCTCTGCACTTTAAACCAGCATCTGCAGTTCCTTCTTGCACTGTGTATTCATCCGATCTATTCCTCCCATGATTTTAGACGTCTTCATGAGATCACCTCTCACCCTCTTGCACCAGAAGGAATAGAGTCCCAGCCTGCTCAACCTCTCCCTGTAGCTCAGGCCCTCGAGTCCTTTTGTGGAAACAAGGAGCAAAGAGAGAGATTTATCTTCTGGAAGATCACCTCTCACGAGCAAGAGATGACAGCGCGCAGATCAGGAATGATTTCACTGCCATCGGACACCTGGAAGTTGAGGGAGACGTGTGGTTTTATTGATCACGTTTTAATCAAATTCTCCCCGCAAACATCTGACGCCCGTCCTAATCTAGAATCTGACCCTCTCTGCCTTAAACATATCCACTGACGTTCACTCCTCCTAAGTTCAGTCCTCCTCACTCCTCCACAGTTTAAGAATAAGGAGTCAAGGGCCTGTCCCACCAGCATCCGACTCCATGCGGTGAGCGCGATCAAACTAGAAGCAGGGGCCGCGCGGAGGTCGGGTGATCCCCTGTACAGGGCCGTTCCCACCAGCATGCGCCTGCATGCGGCAAGCGCGACCAAACCGGCAGCGAGGGCCGCGCGGAGGTCGGGTGAGTGGCGCAACGCGGCGCAAAGTGAGGCGAACTTGGAGCGAAGTCCAAGGTAAGTTCGCCAGGACAGAGAGGGGCACACAGAGAGGGGCACAGAGTCACACACACACACAGGGCCACGGAGCCACACACATAGAGGGTCACGGAGGCACCTACAGATAGGGTCACGGAGGCACGACGTCGAGGCGGTGTGTAATGCGTTGAGGCGACTGCGAGCCGACAAGCCGTTGCCGTGCGGAATTTTTGAACACGGTCAGTTTCTCGGGGGCCCCGCGCGATGTCGGGACGAACTCCGCACAATTCCGCACGGCTCCGGCGGTGGAAGTGGGACCGGCCCCGCGACGCCGGACGGCTCAAGCGACCACGTTAGGTCGCGCTCATCGCATGGAGTTGCATGCTGGTGGGACAGGCTCTTAAGACATTTAGAACGGAGATGAGGAAACACTTTTTCACACAGAAAGTGGTGATTCTCTGCCTCAGAGGGCGGTGGAGGCCGGTTCTCTGGATGCTTTCAAGAGAGAGCTAGATGGGGCTCTTAAAGATAGCGGAGTCAGGGGATATGGGGAGAAGGCAGGAACGGGGTACTGATTGGCAGGGCCGGCCTCAGGAGGTGCGGGGCCCAATTGGGAACAATTCTGGTGAGCCCCAGGTTCCCAGCCAAGGTCTGTAGAATCATAGAAATACAAGTCTATTATAGACGTTATATCTCTATGGTAGAATGGAAAGTCATCAAAATGGGGCTTAAAAATTGCCTGAGAGTTAATGGACCAAACAGATCTAAGCTACATTTTAATATAAAATTGCAAACATGTACGCTTACAAGTAGCAAGGAAAATGTGTAGATCACCTCTGAAAAATACATAGTTACAATACCACTGGTTTTAGTGACTATTGGTGAAAAACCAGTCCTGGCATTATATTTTGGGCTTTAGCCCCATCCTGCTCTTTGGGCTTCTACCCCATCCTAACTTAGTTGTGTGTGTGTGTGTGTTGGTTATCTGTGCGTGATGTGTGTGTGTGTGAGAGGGAAGGAGAGAAGGGAGGGAGAGGGCCGGCGGCAGGAGCGGATGCCGGGGTCCGGGCGGACGGGTGTGAGCTGAGGCTGAGGTTTGTAAAAGTTGCTCCAACCCCCGGCCCGGCCGTCCCGTCCCTGCATTGTTCACCGCGTCTCCCCGGGAAGAGAGAGGGGTGGAGTCGGGGCTGTGTGCGTGAAGCACGGCGACTGGAGGGGCGGGAACGCTGCCCCGGGACCGTGAGAGAACGACCCACCTCCCCCTCTCCCCCTTCTTCATTCCCCCTCACACCCCCCTCCCCGTCTACCCCTTTCTTCCCCCTCCGCCCCTCTCTCCCCGCTCCACCCGGGGTAGATCTACCCGAGCCAAGGGTAGATTACTCCAAAGATCCTCGAGCGGAGCCTTGGGTTACTCTGGCGGGGGGGCCCAATTGGGAGCAATCCGTCCAATCAGCTTAAGGCCGGTCCTGCTGATTGGGGATGATCAGCCATGATCATGTTGAATGGCGGTGCTGGCTCGAAGGGCCGAATGGCCTACTCCTGCACCTATTGTCTATTGTCTATAGGGTTCGGCAGTGGCTCTACCCGCCCTGCCTGACTGAGCAGGATCGGCAAAGGCCGCAGTTTCACGGTATTGCCAGAATCGGTCTCGGTCTAGTGACCTTGCAATTTCCTCTTCACTGCCGTGGTCTATACTTGTGCATACCAGCACACACCGAGACGAAATACAGAAGGCTATATATACCGTGGCCAAGAGGTCTCGGGCTGTTGCCTCTCCTGGTCTCCCAGCCTCTGCGGGACTGAAAGTACAGACAGAGAGAGCGGAGGAAATAGCAGGAACAATTATTTATGGAAACATGCCAAACAGGCCACTTTTATGAGTGTGCCATTAAACTGCGCGGAAATTGGCAAATCTCCCTGCGAATGTTTTTTTCCCTCCTTTCATCGACTCGTCCACTTTCGCCAGTAGAGGCCCCTCACGTTGGCGGCCGACGCAAGACCTCTCGCTGGACACAGAGGGTGAGCAGCGCGAAGAAGCGAAACAGGGACGCTGCCAGAGTCCCGCTGGGTTACCCCGCCATTTTGTGCGTATCTGAAGGAAAATACAAGACTCGAGATTCAAGGGAGTTTATTGTCGGAAGCGCTGGAGAAACTCAGCGGGCGTGGCAGCGTCTACGGAGCGAAGGAAATAGGCAACGTTTCGGGTCGAAACCCGCAAGGACGATCACGTGGTACGCCCTGTTTCATCGAATGCAATCAACCCGGCGTGCAAAATCACGGGTGTACGGGACGAGCTGCCAGAGGAGGTATTTGAGGCTGGGACGAAAACAGCATTTAGAAACATAGAACATAGAAATTAGGTGCAGGAGTAGGCCATTCGGCCCTTCGAGCCTGCACCGCCATTCAATGTGATCATGGCGGATCATCCAACTCAGTATCCCGTACCTGCCTTCTCTCCATGCCCCCTGATCCCCTTAGCCACAAGGGCCACATCTAACTCCCTCTTAAATATAGCCAATAAACTGACCTCAACTACCCTCTGTGGCAGAGAGTTCCAGAGACCCACCACTCTCTGTGTGAAGAAATTCCTTCTCATCTCGGTCCTAAAGGATTTCCCCCTTATCCTTAAGCTGTGACCCCTTGTCCTGGACCTCCCCAACATCGGGAACAATCTTCCTGCGTCTAGCCTGTCCAACCCCTTAAGAATTTTGTAAGCTTCTATAAGATCCCCTCTCAATCTCCTAAATTCTAGAGAGTATAAACCGAGTCTATGCAGTCTTTGTTCATAAGACAGTCCTGACATCCCAGGAATCAGTCTGGTGAACCTTCTCTGCACTCCCTCTATGGCAATGATGTCCTTCCTCAGATTTGGAGACCAGAACTGTACGCAATACTCCAGGTGTGGTCTCACCAAGACCTTATACAACTGAAGTAGAACCTCCCTGCTCCTATACTCAAATCCTTTTGCTATGAAAGCTAACATACCATTCGCTTTCTTCACTGCCTGCTGCACCTGCATGCCTACTTTCAATGACTGGTGTACCATGACACCCAGGTCGCGCTGCATCTCCCCTTTTCCTAATCGGCCACCATTTAGATAATAGTCTGTTTTCCTATTTTTGCCACCAAAGTGGATAACCTCACATTTATCCACATTATACTGCATCTGCCAAACATTTGCCCACTCACCCAGCCTATCCAAGTCACCTTGCAGTCTCCTAGCATCCTCCTCACAGCTAACACTGCCCCCCAGCTTAGTGTCATCCGCAAACTTGGAGATATTGCCTTCAATTCCCTCATCCAGATCATTTGTGTATATTGTAAATAGCTGGGGTCCCAGCACTGAGCCTTGCGGTACCCCACTAGTCACTGCCTGCCATTGTGAAAACGACCCGTTTACTCCTACCCTTTGATGAAAGAATGGCTGTGGGGAAGTAGCTATTCCTGAACCTGGACGTTGCAGTCTCCAGGCTCCTGCAAGGTAGCGGGGAGACGAGTGTGTGGCCAGGATGGTGTGGGTCCTTGATGATGCTGCCGGCCTTTTTGAGGCAGCGGCTCTCAGGGTTTATCATTAGGGCGGATCGGTGGCGCGGCGGTAGAGTTGCCGCCTCACAGCGCCAGAGACCCGGGTTCCATCCCGACTATGGGTGCTGTCTGTACGGAGTTTGCACGTTCTCCCCGTGGGGTTTTTCCAGGAGCTCCTGCCCCCCCCCCCCCCCCCGCCCCCCCCCCCCCCACTCCAAAGGCGTGCAGGTTTGTAGGTTAATTGGCTTCGGTAAATATTGTAAGATAGGATAGCGCTAGTGATCGCTGGTCGGCACGGACTCGCAGGGCCGAAGGGCCTGCCTCCACACTGTATCTCCAAACGTATTGGAACTACAACACGAAGCAAGCAATGGCCAACGTTTTAAAATACTGATACACAGCTCGGGACAAATATATAATCTCTTTGAAGCACAAAACCCCCCAACGGGAAAAGTGATCAATCACGGCTGACAGAAGAATTTAAAGATAGTATCCGGATCAAAGGAAAATACTTGGAAAGGTGCCAAGAAAATGGAGCGTTGGGAACATTTTTAAAATAAGACATCGATGAAAAAGGAGAAAGTATGATAGAGAAAAATAACAATAGAAACGTAGACAATAGGTGCAGGAGGAGGCCATTCGGCCCTTCCAGCCAGCACCGCCATTCAATGCGATCATGGCTGATCAATAACCAATCAATAACCCGTGCCTGCCTTCTCCCCATATCCCCTGACTCCACCAGCCCCTAGAGCTCTATCCAACTCTCTCTTAAATCCATCCAGTGGTTTGGCCTCCGCTGCCCTCTGTGGCAGGGAATTCCACAAATTCTGAATGATTCCATGAGACGGACACAAAATGCCGGAGTGACTCGGCGGGACCGGCAGCGTCTCTGGGGAGAAGGAGTGGGTGACGTTTTTTCGGGCGGAGACCCTTCTTCAGATGGCGAGTCGGGGACGAGGGAGGGCACGGAGATATGGAAGGGTAAGGCGTGAAAACGAGAGATCCAAGGGGACGCAGGTCAGGGAAAATGTCGGATGGGTCATTGTTAGCTGAAGGGAAGGTGACAACGAGACGGGCAAAGATGAAATTTAATCAGGGGGACGGTCAGACTGGTCGTAGAACTAGGGTGGGGGAGGGATGGAGAGAGGGTTACTTGAAGTTAGAGAAGTCGATATTCAAACCACTGGGTCGTAAGCTGCCCAACCGAAATATATATGTCAAAGTTTAGCAAAGGTTAATGCAGGTCGCTTGCAGACTGAGAGAAGAGGAATTACAATTCAGGATGAGGAAAGGGCTGGAGAATATAGTCAATATTTTGTGTCGCTCGATATTCACACAGAGGGTGGTGGGTGTACGGGACGAGCTGCCAGAGGAGGTAGTTGAGGCTGGGACGAAAACAGCATTTAGAAACATAGAACATAGAAATTAGGTGCTGGAGTAGGCCATTCGGCCCTTCGAGCCTGCACCGCCATTCAATGTGATCATGGCTGATCATCCAACTCAGTATCCCGTACCTGCCTTCTCTCCATACCCTCTGATCCCCTTAGCCACAAGGGCCACATCTAACTCCCTCTTAAATATAGCCAATGAACTGGCCTCAACTACCCTCTGTGGCAGAGAGTTCCAGAGACCCACCACTCTTTGTGTGAAAAAAGTCCTTCTCATCTCGGTCCTAAAGGATTTCCCCCTAATCCTTAAGCTGTGACCCCTTGTCCTGGACCTCCCCAACATCGGGAACAATCTTCCTGCATCCAGCCTGTCCAACCCCTTAAGAATTTTGTAAGTTTCTATAAGATCCCCTCTCAATCTCCTAAATTCTAGAGAGTATAAACCGAGTCTATGCAGTCTTTGTTCATAAGACAGTACTGACATCCCAGGAGTCATTTAGTTGGACGGGTACATGTACAGAGGGATAGGTTTCATAAGTTTGTAAGTGATGGGAGCAGAATTAGGCCATTCGGCCCGTCGAGTCTACTCCGCCATTCAATCGTGGCTGATCTATCTCTCCCTCTCAACCCCATTCTCCTGCCTTCTCCTCATAACCCCCCGACACATCCACTTCATCTCCTGCATCTGGTGTTCCCCATGCGGCCTCCTGACCATGTGGATAGGATAGGTTGAGAGGGATTTGGGCCAAATACATGGGGCAGGCGTAGATGGGGCACGTCGGTCGGTGTGGGCAAGTTGGGCCGAAGGGCCTGGTTTCCACGCTGTATGCCTCTATGAGTTATATGGAGAGGTTAGGTTGGTTGGGTTAGCTTCCCATGGAATGCAGGAGATCGAGGGGGTGACAGGATAGAAGGACGTCAAATCGATTTCTCAAGTTCTCCGCTCCGAAATAGAATTAAACACAAAAGACTTTCCTTTCATAGTGGAGAACATCAGCGAATGAGAGAAATTAACGTTCGTGCGGCACAGTGGTGCAGCGGTAGAGTTGCTGCCTCACAGCGCCAGAGCCCCGGGTTCCATCCCGACTACAGGTGCTGTCTGTACGGAGTTTGTACGTTCTCCCCGTGACCCGCGCGGGCTTTCTCCGAGAGCTTCGGGTCAATAGACAATAGACAATAGGTGCAGGAGGAGGCCACTCGGCCCTTTGAGCCAGCACCGCCATTCACTGTGATCACGGGTGATCATCCCCAATCAGTACCCAGTTCCTGCCTTCTCCCCATATCCCCTGACTCCGCTATCTTTAAGAGCCCTATCTAGCTCTCTCTTGAAAGCATCCAGAGAACTTTATTTCCCCCCCACACTCCAAAGACTCACAGGTTTGTAGGTTAATTGGCTTGGCGTAAGTGTAAAATGTAAAATGTAAAATTGTCCCTAGTGTGTGTGTGTGCAGGGTAGCGTTAGTATACGGGGATCGCTGGTCGGCACGGACTCGGTGGGCCGAAGGGCCTGTTTCCACGCTGTATCCCTAAACTAAACTAACCGAAGTTAAACGTAGGCGCAATACTCGATAAATGAACGGGATTGAAGGCTCGATTCGTAGATAAATATTAAATTCGACCAAGGTGATTAAATAGCAATAACAAAGGGGGTATGTTGATGGCGGCGCCTCGCAGCAGCGGCCCCTGCGTTCCGTGTGTCTTTTTTAAATGTTTGTTCTGTTGAGCGTATAGTTTGGTTGTAGATTATATATTGTTGTTTTTAGCTGTGTATGTGTGGGGGGCGGGGGTGGGGGAAACTTTTAAATATTTTCCCTGTACGGGGGTCCTGACCTTTTCCCTGTCGGGTCTCCGTTGCCGTTGGGGCCTAGCACCGTGGAGCCAGCGGCCTCCGACCGGAACGACCTGGGGGCTCCAGTCGCGGAGCCTGCGGACTCACCATCGCGGGGCTGGCCGGCTCCGGAGCGTGGAGAGCTGCGGCCCGACTTCGGAGCTACGGAGGCTCCAGCCACAGGCCCGGTGGACGGTGACGTCGGGAGCTCCTGGTGGGAGACCGCTTGTCGGAGATCCCGCAACGGCTACTTCTCCCGCCCGAGTTGCGGGGTTGAAAACGACCCGGAGCGGGGCCTTACATCGCCCGGCACGGCTTTAACGGCCGCGGGACTTGCCAGCGCCCGCCGGGGGCTTTAACATCGGGAGAAGAATGGAAAACAGGGGAGAGACAAGACTTTGTCCCATCACAGTGAAGAGGAGATTCACCGTGATGGATGTTTGTGTAAATTGTGCTAATTGTGTGTCGTGGTTTTTTTCTTGTTGTATGACTGCAGAAACCAAACTTCGTTTGAACTCCATTTGACGTTTAATGACAATAAACGGTACTGTGTTGTGTTGTATGACTGCCTGTGCTGGTTTATATGACCTGCTGAGTTACTCCAGCATTTTCTGTGTCTTTCGTACAATAATAAGTCAAGGGAAATCACTGGTACTTTGTACATTGATTTTCGAATGGGATTTGTAAGGTCCCAAGTAATAGATGTCGCGACAATTAATGCTCAAGATGATTAATGCTAGCCTTTATTTCGAGAGGACTAGGACATAAAAAAAACAGGGATGTAACGCTGAGGCTCTATAAGGTGCTGGTCGGGCCGTATTTGGAGCATTGTGAGCAGTTTTGGGCACCGTATCTGAGGAAGGATGTGCTGGCATTGGAGATGGTCCAGAGGAGGTTTACGAGAATGATCCCGGGAATGATGAGCGTTTGACGGCACTGGGACATGTACTCGCTGGAGTTTCGAAGGATGAGGCGGGGGGGGGGGGGGGGGGGGACCTCATTGAAACTTACCGAATAACGAAAGGCCTGGATAGGGTGGATGTGGAGAGGATGTTTCCACTGGTGGGAGAGTCGAGGACCAGAGGGCACAGCCTCAGAATCAAGGGATGCACCTTCAGGAAGGAGATGCGGAGGAATTTCTTTCGTTTAGGGTGGTGAATCTGTGGAATTCATTGCCACAGAAGGCTGTGGAGGCCGAGACATTGCATATTTCTAAGGTGGAGATAGACGGATTCTTGATTAGTGCGGGTGTTGGGGTTATGGGGGGAAGGCAGGAGAATGGGGTTGAGAGGGAGAGATGTGCGGGGGGCGGAGGTGGGGGAAACTTTTAAATATTTTCCCTGTACGGGGGACCCGACCTTTTCCCTGTCGGGTTTCCGTTGCCGTTGGGGCCTAGCACCGTGGAGCCAGCGGCCTCCAACCGTTGAGATGAGCCATGATTGAAGGGCGGAGTAGACGGGCCGAACGGCCTAATTCTGCTCCTAGAACGTATGAACGTGAACTTTTGATGCGTGCTCTGTTCTGGCTATAGAAGCAAAGTGCTGGAATAACTCAGCGGGACAGGCAGCATCTCTAGAGAGATGTTTCGGGTCGAGACCCTTCTTCAAACTCAATTTGTCCTCTCAGTGTGAGCACAGCCACTGGATACAGGCACCATGGCATAGGCCTGTAGCACCACCTATTGGAATAAGTGCTTCCTACACAGTCCCGAACACACAGCAATGCTCATGATAACGCCTGACTCCTCTTCCAAATGAAGACAGACACAAAATGCTGGAGTAACTCAGCGGGACAGGCAGCCTCTCTGGAGAGAAGGAATGGGTGACGTTGCATGCCGAGACCCTTCCCCAGACCCATTTCCGGTCGAGACCCTTCCTCAAACTGCAGTCCCGCTTCGATCCTGACTACGGGTGCTATCTGTACGGAGTCTGCACGTTCTCCCCCCGTTCCCCGCGTGGGTTTCCCCCCCCCCCCGGTTACCTCCCACACTCCAAAGCCGTACAGGCTTGTAGGTTAATTGGCTTTGGTAAAAAAATTGTGAATTGTCCCCTAGTGCGCGTGTAGGGTAGTGTTATCGCCCCTGTCCCACTTAGGAAACTTGAACGGAAAGCGCCGGAGACTTTGCGCCCCACCCAAGGTTTCCGTGCGGTTCCCGGAGGTTCCCGGAGGTTTTCGTCAGGTTCCCGGAGGTTTTTGTCGGGTTCCCGGAGGTTTTTGTCAGGTTCCCGGAGGTTTTTGTCAGGTTCCCAGAGGTTTTTGTCAGGTTCCCAGAGGTTTTTGTCGGGTTCCCGGAGGTTTTTGTCAGGTTCCCGGAGGTTTTTGTCAGGTTCCTGGAGGTTTTTGTCAGGTTCCCAGAGGTTTTTGTCGGGTTCCCGGAGGTTTTTGTCAGGTTCCTGGAGGTTTTTGTCAGGTTCCCAGAGGTTTTTGTCGGGTTCCCGGAGGTTTTTGTCAGGTTCCTGGAGGTTTTTGTCGGGTTCCCGGAGGTTTCCGTGCGGTTCCGGAGGTTTTCGTCAGGTTCCCGGAGGTTTTTGTCAGGTTCCCGGAGGTTTTTTCAATTTTTTGAAATAATTGCCGGAACATAGAAGAAATGGAAACCACTTTGGACCATTAGGGAGACTGACAAAAACCTCCGGGAACCTCCGGGAACCGCACGGAAACCTTGCGTGGGGCGCAAAGTCTCCAGAGGTTTCCGTTCAGGTTTCCTAAGTGGGACAGGGGCATTAGTGTGCGGAGTGATCGCTGGTCGGCGCGGACTCGGTGGGCCGAAGGGCCTGTCTCCCCCACCCTGTATCTCTATACTAAACTTAGACGGGTCATGACTAACTGGGCTGGGCGAGGAATGTGCCTTGGTAATATCCTGTTGTGTACAGCAGGTCAGGGCAACACAAATGGAGTTAGGGTTTGCATATAAACAGGATGGCTCCACAGCCCAGGAATGCCATGTGCAAAGGTTAGATCATTTATCATTGTTTCGGCTGTGCATGGAGAATGGGGAGAAGCACATTCCTCGTTTAAACAAACTGTTACCAGTTCCGAATTGTCCGCTCAACGCAGGGATTATTAAGCCTTCCTATCCTGCAGCAGAGAGGAAAAACAACTTGTTTTGTAACTGAAGATAGACACAAAATGGCGGAGTAAAGGGCCTGTCCCACCAGCATCCGACTCCATGCGGTGAGCGCGATCAAACTAGAAGCGGGGGCCACACGGAGGTCGGGTGATCCCCTGTACAGGGCCGTTCCCACCAGCATGCGCCTGCATGCGGCAAGCGCGACCAAACCGGCAGCGAGGGCCGCGCGGAGGTCGGTTGAGTGGCGCAACGCGGCGCAAAGTGAGGCGAACTTGGAGCGAAGTCTTAAAGGTAAGTTCGCCAGGACAGAGAGGGGCACACAGAGAGGGGCACAGAGGCACACACACAGAGGGCCACAGAGCCACACACATAGAGGGTCACGGAGGCACCTACAGACAGGGTCATGGAGGCACGACGTCGAGGCGGTGTGTAATGCGTCGAGGCGACTGCGAGCCGACAAGCCGTTGCCGCTAGGAATTTTTGAACAGTCAGTTTTTCGGAGCCCCGCTCGATGTCGGGACGAACTCCGCACAATTCCGCACGGCTCCGGCGATCGAAGTGGGACCGGCTCAAGCGACCACGTTAGGTCGCGCTCATCGAATAGAGTTGCATGCTGGTGGGACAGGCCCTTAACCCAGCGGAACAGGCAGGGATGCTTTTCTAAGATGGATCTAAGTGCTTCTGCAGAGTGTGACTTGTACTGTTCCTGTGAAACATGAAGCACCATCTCTGGACATCATAAGTTCTAGGAGCAGGATTAGGCCATTCGGCCCATCAAGTCTACTCCACCATTCAGTCATGGCTGATCTATCTCTCCCTCTCAACCCCATTCTCCTGCCTTCTCCCCATAACCACTGACACCCGCACTAATCAAGAATCTGTCAATCTCCGCCTTAAAAATATCCACTGACTTGGCCTCCACAGCCGTCTGTGGCAAAGAATTCCACAGATTCGCCACCCTCTGACTAAATAAATTCTTTCTCATCTATCTAATGGTACGTCCTTTTATTCTGAGGCTGTGACCTCTAGTCCTAGACTCTCCCCACTGGTGGAAACATCCTCTCCACATCCACTCTATCCAGGCCTTTCACTATTCGGTGAGTTTCAATGAGGTTCCCTCTCATCCTTCTAAACTCCAGCGAGTACAGGCCCAGTGCTGACAAATGCTCATCATACGTTAACCCACTGATTCCTGGGATCATTCTCGTAAGCCTCCTCTGGACCCTCTCCAGAGCCGGCACATCCTTCCTCAGATATGGCGCCCAAAACTGCTCACAATACTCCAAATGTGGCCTGACCAGCACCTTATAGAGCCTCAGCGTTACATCTCTTCAGGATAGAAACAGCGAAACCCTTGAAGCACTTCAAGATGGTGGATGGCAGTGTCACTGAACAACAGTCTCCAGGCCTCACTCCCTTGTTTACCTTTGCAAGCTGCGGGAAACTGTCGAGGAGCAAAGTGGTCCTCCTGCAGTTGTACAGAGCCCTAGTGAGACCACACCTGGAATATTGTGTGCAGTTTTGGTCCCCTAATTTGAGGAAGGACATCCTTGCTATTGAGGGAGCCCAGCGTAGGTTCACCAGGTTAATTCCCGGGATGGCGGGACTGTCATATGCTGAGAGAATGGAGCGGCTGGGCTTGTACACTCTGGAGTTTAGAAGGATGAGAGGGGATCTCATTGAAACATATAAGATTATTAAGGGTTTGGACACGCTAGAGGCAGGAAACTTGTTCCCGATGTTGGGGGAGTCCAGAACCAGGGGCCACAGTTTAAGAATAAGGGGTAAGCCATTTAGAACAGAGATGAGGAAACACTCTTTCTCACAGAGAGTGATGAGTCTGTGGAATTCTCTGCCTCAGAGGGCGGTGGAGGCCGGTTCTCTGGATGCTTTCAAGAGAGAGCTAGATAGGGCTCTTAAAGATAGCGGAGTCAGGGGATATGGGGAGAAGGCAGGAACGGGGTACTGATTGGGGATGATCAGCCGTGATCGCATTGAATGGCGGTGCTGGCTCGAAGGGCCGAATGGCCTCCTCCTGCACCTATTGTCTATTGTCTATTGTCTATGTAATATAGTAGTTTAGTTTAGTGTCGTTTAGAGTTACAGCGTGGAAACAGGCGCCGAGATAGCGCCGACCAGCGATCCCCCGCACATTAACACTACCCTACACACACTAGGGACAATTTTACATTTATAACCAAGCCAATTAAACCTACAAACCTGCACGTCTTTGTAGTGTGGGAGGAAACCGGAGCTCCTGGAGAAAACCCACGCGGGTCACGGGGAGAACGTACAAACTTCGTGCAGACAGCACCTGTAGTCGGGATTGAACCCGGGTCTCTGGCGCTGTGAGGTAGCAACTCTACGCCTGGGGCACAGACTATTTAATGCAATAGAGTACAGTAGCGCTCATCAGTGTCCCTTCAAATAACAAACCCAGCTTCCGTTTAATATTCAACAATATAACCATATAACAATTACAGCACGGAAACAGGCCTTCTCGGCCCTTCCAGTCCGTGACGACCATTTATTTTCCCCTAGTCCCATCTACCTGCACTCAGACCATACCCCTCCATTCCCTTCCCGTCCATAAACCTATCCACTTTACTTTTAAATGTTACAATCGATCCTGCCTCCACCACTTCTGCAGGAAGATCATTCCACACAGCCACCACTCTCTGAGTAAAGAAGCTCCCCCTCATGTTCCCCCTAAACTTCTGTCCCTTAATTCTCATGTCATGCCCTCTTGTTTGAATCTTCCCTACCCTCAGTGGGAAAAGCTTATCGACGTCAACTCTGTCTATCCCTTTCATCATTTTAAAGACCTCAATCAAGTCCCCCCTTAACCTTCTGCGCTCCAAAGAATAAAGACCTAACTTGTTCAACCTTTCTCTGTAACTTAGTTGCTGGAACCCAGGCAACATTCTAGTAAACCTCCTCTGTACTCTCTCTATTTTGTTGACCGTTTATTTAGTACAGCAAATGAAGTCTCTTTAATGCAGAATACGAAATGTGGTTGTGCAAACATGTCTCAAAATCAATTTGTTCTATGTCTGGGGCATTTGGTCTATGTTAAATCAGGTTAGTGCCAAACTTGGGTGGAATCAATATCTCACTCTTTTTAGAGGGGGTGCAGATGCCAAAGACATTACTCTCAAGTTTCCTGGTAAGTTTATCTATTTAATCAGTCTGAAGAAGGGTCTCGACCCGAAACCTTGCCTATTTCCTTCGCTCCATAGATGCTGCCTCACCCGCTGAGTTTCTCCAGCATTTTTGTCCACCTTTGATTTTCCAGCATCTGCAGTTCCTTTGTAAACGAAGCTGTTTTAATGAAGTTCTGTTTGGAGGTACAGCACGGAAACAGGCCCTTCTGCCCACCGAGTCCCCGAAGGGCCCGTTTCCGCGCTGCATCTCTAGTCTAAACGAAACATTTAAAAGACTTAGAGGGACGTGGGCCAAATGCGGGCAGGTGGGACTAGCGTAGATGTGGCATGTTGGCCGAGTTGGACAATCTTTACAATCTTTACCGAAGCCAATTAACCTACAAACCTGCACGTCTCTGGAGTGTGGGAGGAAACCGGGGCACCCGGAGAAAACCCACGCGGGTCACGGGGAGAACGTGCAAACTCCGTACAGACAGCACCGGTGGTTAGGGTTGAACCCGGGCCTCCGGCGCCGTGAGGCGGCAACTCTACCGCTGCGCCACCGTGCTGCCAATTGTATCTACGGTAATGGTAGTGTATTTAGTACAACAAGAAGAACGCAACTAATGCAGCAGCCTCTGCTCTGCAGCCGAAAATCAACCTGATATAGCAAAAAGATCCAATTTAACACAGCAGACCCCATTGAATGCAAACACACAGTTGCTTATTACACCCAAGTTTATTTACAGCCACAAAGTCAATTTGCTTCACATAAAATATTCCATTTCTAACTAGACCATCTGTCTCATACAACGGTGTCTATGTAATGCATCAAATAGTGACCAATGGTTTAAAAAGCAAACAATGTCTCCTCAATAGAGTCTAGAGTGACTAATCACTAATCCAATGTCAAGTCGTGTCCTTGTACCTCCCCCCTCCCCGACAGTCCTTTCAGGTGAGGCAGAGGTTCACTTGCACCTCATCCAACCTCATCCGCTGTACCCGCTGTTCCAGGTGTGGGCTCCTGTATATCGGCGAGGCCAAGCGCAGGCTGGGCGATCATTTTGCTGGACACCCCCGCTCAGCCCTTCTCGGCCGACGCGATCTCCCAGTTGCCAAAGGCTTTCACTCCCCCTCACATTCCCACACTGGCCTTTCTGTCCTGGGCCTCCTCCACTGTCAGAGTGAGGCCCACACGCAAATTGGAGGAACAGCACCTCATATTTCGCTTGGGCAGCTTACACCCCAGCGGTGTGAATACTGATTGTGTGTGCAGGATGGAACTGCGGATGCTGGTCTAAACCGAAGATAGACACAAGATGCTGGAGTAACTCAGCAGGACAGAGGGTCTCGACCCGAAAAGTCACCCATTGATCTCTCCAGAGCTCACCAGCGTGCCGGTGTGAAAACGAACGCACACCTCCAGATTCAGGGGCAGTTTCTTCCCAGCTGTTATCAGGCAACTGAACCGTCCTCTCACCAACTAGAGAGCGGTCCTGACCTCCCAGCTACCTAATTGGAGACCCTCGGACAATCTTTAATCCGCCTCTACTGGACTTGATCTTGCATTAATGCCTTACTCCCATCATCCTGTACCTGTACACTGTAGACAGCTATATTGTAATCATGTGTTGTCTTTCTGCTGACTAGATAGCTCGCAACAAAAAGCTTTTCACTGTACCTCGGTACACTGGGCACACAATAAACTGAACTAAACTAAACTAAAAAAAACCAAATGCAAATAAACTAAATGAAGATTTATGAGGATGTTGCCAGGGGTCGATGACCTGAGCGACAGGGAGAGATTGGACAGGCGAGGATCTTATTCCTTGGAGTGCAGGAGGATGAAGGGTGATGTTATACAGGAATATAAAATCATGAGGGGAATAGATCAGGTGAATGCACAGTCTTTAACCCAGAGTAGGGGAGTCAAGAGCCAGAGGACAGAGGATTTAAGTTGAGAGGGGGCAAGATTTAACAGGAATCTGAGGGGTAACTTTTTCACTCAGAGGGTGGTGGGTGTATGGAACGAGCTGCCAGAGGAGGTAGTTAAGGCGGGGACTATAACACCGGGACGGTCACGGTGGCGCAGCGGTAGAGTTGCCGCCTTACAGCGAATGCAGCGCCGGATACCCGGGTTCGATCCCGACTACGGGTGCTGTCTGTACGGAGTTTGCACGTTCTCCCCGTGACCTGTGCGGGTTTTCTCCGAGATCTTCGGTTCCCTCCCACACTCCAAAGACGCGCAGGTTTGTCGGCTAATTGGCTTTGGTAAATGTAAAAATCGCCCCTAGTGTGTGTAGGATAGTGTTAGTGTGCGGGGATCGCTGGTCGGCGCGGACTCGCTGCGCCGAAGGGCCTGTATCCGCGCTGTATCTCTAAAGCCTAAAGTGTGTCGGATAGTGCTAGTCTACGGGGATCGCTGGTCGGCGCGGACTGGGTGGGCCGAAGGGCCTGTATCCGCGCTGTATCCCTAAACTAAACATTTAAACGACTTAGAGGGACATGGGCCAAATGCGGGCAGGTGGGACTAGCGTAAGTGTGGCATGTTGGCCGAGTTGGACAAGTTGGACTGAGGGGCCTGTTTCTGGACTGTGCATCTCTACAACTCAATCTAAACAGTTCCTATTTAATACCGAACAGTATTTAATATAACAAGTAGATCTATGTAATACAGCCCCAGAATATCTCGTCATGACATGGTTTTTAATGGGGTATGTATTCAAAGCAACAGGCACAAATAAATAACACAAAACAGAAATGCTTCATAACACAACCAGTCCATTATATACAACGGGGTCTATTTAATACAGCATACCGTTCACAGTTAAGAGAGCAAAGAGTTTCTATTGAATGCCATGAAAAGAATCCATTGTTAAGTGAATTGCCTGCATAGTATAGCAGCGACAACTGATTTAATTTAGCTGACATTATATCAGAGATAGCAATGTCTATTTAATTTAGCAATCAGGGTCTTTTTAACGCAGGATACAATGGCTATCGGGCTTATGCATTAGACAAGCAAAGCATGCATTTGGACTCGCAAAAAGAAATTAGACACAAAGGTGCTGGTGTAACTCAGCGGGACAGGCAGCGTCTCCGGAGAGAAGGAATGGGTGACGTTTCGGGTCGAGACCCTTCTTCAGACTGAAAAAGAAAGTACTTAATACAAAAATCATTTGAGACAGCGGAGTCCATTTAGTATGCCTGTGTTTTTTAACACAGCAGTCCAGGTAGATATTTTAGTTTAATATATAATATTTCGTTTAGAGATACAGGCCCTTCGGCCCACGGAGTTCGTGCCCACCATCCATCCCCGCACGCTAACACTATCCCACACACAGTCGGGACAATTTGCGGTTTACCGACGCCAAATTAACCTCCAAACCCGCACGTCTTTGGAGTGTGGGAGGAAACCGAAGATCCCGGAGGAAACCCCACGCGGGTCACGGGGAGAAACGTGCAAACTCCGTACAGACAGCACCCGCAGCAGTCGTGAGGCAGCAACTCTACCGCTGCACTGAGCCCAGATTTTAGTCGACTTCCATTAAAAATATTATGCCAATGAATTCTGTCAGACGACAACAAAAAAATGATTAAGATGTCCACTGCGGATAATTTGGACAAAATCGTTCAAATGTTCCATAAAACAAAATGCAATCTTATTAGAATTAAATAATTAGTTTGTCATGGTGGATTTATGTGATGTCGTCTTAATGTAATGACTTTAGGGAGAAATGTCAGATATTCCCTGCAATACATCACACCGAGAGGATTAAATGTCTTTGGACTTCAGATCTCAGAGATACAGCAATATCCTTCAAGGAACCCATGTGGTCACATGGAGAATGTGCAAACTGCTCTGTCCACAGCTCCATCCCGGACCGCAAGAAATCGCAGAGAATTGCGGACGCAGCCCGGACTTTCACACACAAACTGACCTCCCTTCCATCGACTCCATCCACACCTCGCGCTGCCTCGGCAAGGCCGGCAGCATCATCACGGACCAGTCTCACCCCTCGGCCACTCCCTCTCCTCCCCTCTCCCATCGGGCAAGAGGTACAGAAGTGTGAAAACGAACGCACACACACCTCCAGATTCAGAGACAGTTTCTTCCCAGCTGTTATCAGGCAACTGAACCATCCTACCACACCAAGAGCGGTGCTGAACTACTATCTACCTCATTGGTGACCCTCGGACTATCCTTGATCGGACTTTACCTTGCACTAAACGTTATTCCCTTATCACGGCTGCTGTCTGTATGGAGTTTGTGCGTTCTCCCAATGACCACGTGTTTTGTAGGCTCATTGCCTTGGTATAAGTGTAACTTGTCCCAAGTGCGTGTGGGGTAGTGTTAATGTGCAGGGATCGCTGGTCAGCGCTGACCCAGTGGGCCGAAGGGCCTGTTTTGATGCTGTATCTCTATACGAAACTAAAATGAGCAGGAAGGAACTGCAGACGCTGGTTTAAACCGAAGACAGGCACAAAGCGCTGGAGTAACTCAGCGGGACAGGCAGCAGCTCTGGAGGGAAGGAATGGGTCAAAGAAGGGTCTCGACCCGAAATGTCACCCGTTCCTTCTCTCGAGAGATGCAGTTAAACTAGAATGAGCCTGATTAATAACAGCAGTATGCCTGTTATTTGTGACACAGTTGTAATACTGCCAAGGCTAAGTTACTCTGACATACAAACCATCAATATTATTCATTAAACTCAATATTCCCGACCTGCACAGACTCCGAGTCTGCAAGTTGAAAGCACGCTAATGCTTGCCGAGTGAACGATTCTTCATGTCTCCAACGTCGTCTGGTCTGAATCCATGACCTAACACTGGGAGAGTGGGGGGCTCTGTGAGAGATGGTGAATCGCCATGATCGACACAAAAAGCTGGAGCAGCTCAGTGGGACAGGCAGCATCTCTGGATAGAAGGAATGGGCGACGTTTCGGGTCGGGACCCTTCTTCAGACTGAGAAGGATCTTGACCCGAAACGTCACCCATTCCTTCTATCCAGAGATGCTGCCTGTCCCGCTGAGTTACTCCAGCATTTTGTGAAACCTCACCTATCCATGTTCTCCACAGATGCTGCCTGACCCGCTGAGTTACTCCAGCACTCTGTGAAACGTCACCTCTCCATGTTCTCCACAGATGCTGCCTGACCCGCTGAGTTACTCCAGCACTCTGTGAAACGTCACCTATCCATGTTCTCCACAGATGCTGCCTGACCCGCTGAGTTACTCCGGCACTCTGTGAAACGTCACCTATCCGTGTTCTCCACAGATGCTGCCTGACCCGCTGTGCGTAGGGGAGAGGGTAGGGGGGACAGGCAGCATCTCTGGAGAGAAGGAATGAATTGCAGATGACACAAAGCTGGGTGGCAGTGTGAACTGTGAGGAGGATGCTATGAGAATGCAGGGTGACTGGGACAGGTTGGTGGAGTGGGCAGATGCATGGCAGATGCGGTTTAATGCAGATAAATATGAGCTTATCCGCTTTGGTAGCAAAAACAGGAAGGCAGATTATTATCTAAATGGCGTCAAGTTGGGAAAAGGGGAAGTACAACGGGATCGGGGGGTCCTTGTACATCAGTCTATGGAAGTAAGCATACAGGTGCAGCAGGCAGTGAAGAAAGCGAATGGCATGTTGGCCTTGATAACAAGAGAAATCGAGTATAGGAGCAAAGAGGTCCTTCTGCAGTTGTACAGAGCCCTAGTGAGACCACACCTGGAGTATTGTGTGCAGTTTTGGTCTCCTAATTTGAGGAAGGACATTCTTGCTATTGAGGGAGTGCAGCGTAGGTTCACCAGGTTAATTCCCGGGATGGCGGGACTGTCATATGCTGAGAGAATGGAGCAGCTGGGCTTGTACACTCTGGAGTTTAGAAGGATGAGAGGGGATCTCATTGAAACATATAAGATTGTTAAGGGCTTGGACACACTAGAGGCAGGAAACATGTTCCCGATGTTGGGGGAGTCCAGAACCAGGGGCCGCAGTTTAAAAATAAGGAGTAAGCCATTTAGAACGGAGACGAGGAAATACTTTTTCTCACAGAGAGTGGTGAGTCTGTGGAATTCTCTGCCTCAGAGGGCGGTGGAGGCCGTTTCTCTGGATGCTTTCAAGAGAGAGCTCGATAGGGCTCTTAAAGATAGGCTAGTCAGGGGTTATGGGGGGAAGGCAGGAACGGGGTACTGATTGGGGATGATCAGCCATGATCACATTGAATGGCGGTGCTGGCTCGAAGGGCCGAATGGCCTACTCCTGCACCTATTGTCTATTGTCTATTGTCTATTGAATGGGTGGCGTTTCGGGTCGAGACCCTTCTTCAGAACTATTGGGCAGAGGTGAGGCAGGGGTTACAAGTGAGTTTGAATGGCCTGTGATAAACATCTTTCCCTTTTAAGGGAAAACAGGAATTCGTCAGGAATTTCCCTTGAGTGGCGGGGGGGGGGGGGGGGGGGGCGGAATCAAATTCTGTGCCAAAGTTCAGACCCAAGTTGCCAAAAATATAATTCTTGGACCTTGACAGACTGGGTTCGCGGTGCCAAAAATATCATTGTGAACTTGTTGGTTGAATTGTTCTGCTCACGTTACTGACGCGTTTGTTTAGTCTTGTTTGCGCTAACAACGAGGGTGCCTGAGAAAGATCGCAATCTCTCTGCCGACCGGCAAATCAACGCTTGAAATACTCCACCTGGGGTGGTATCACAAAGCGTGGAGCGCTCTGTCAGGGTGAATTTTCCGACTGCAGACCCCCTGATTATGGACAGTTCTGCTGGCAGATCCTTTTACACAGTTGGCCTTGGGACATTTGGCCACGTTTAGACGTGACTTTGTAGACTTTAGAGCTACAGCGCAGAGTCAGGCCCTTCGGCCCACCGAGTCCGTGCCGACCAGCGATAGACAATAGGTGCAGGAGTTGGCCATTCGGCCCTTCGAGCCAGCACCGCCATTCAATGTGATCACGGCTGATCATCCCCAATCAGTACCCCGTTCCTGCCTTCTCCCCCAAATCCCCCTGACTCCGCTATCTTTAAGAGCCCTATCTAGCTCTCTCTTGAAAGTATCCAGAGAACCGGCCTCCACCGCCCTCTGAGGCAGAGAATTCCACAGACTCACAACTCTCTGTGAGGAAAAGTGTTTCCTCGTCTCCGATCCCCGTACACTAGCAACATCCTACACACTTTGGACTTTAGAGCAACAGCATGGCTACAGGCCCTTCGGCCCACCGAGTCCGTGCCGACCAGCGATCCCTGTACACTAGCAGTATCCTACACGCTTTGGAGTTGAGAGCAACAGCATGGCTACAGGCCCTTCGGCCCACCGAGTCCGTGCCGACCAGCGATCCCCGTACACTAGCAACATCCTACACGCTTTGGACTTTAGAGCAACAGCATGGCTACAGGCCCTTCGGCCCACCGAGTCCGTGCCGACCAGCGATCCCTGCACACTAGCACTATCCTACACACTAGGGACAATTTACATTTTTTACCCGAGCCAATTAACCGACAAACCCGCACGTCTCTGGGGTGTGGGATGAAACCGGAGCACCCGGAGGAAACCCACGCAGGTCAGGAGGAGAACGCACAAACTCCGTACAGACAGCACCCGCAGTCGGGACCGAACCCAGGCGCCGTGAGGCAGCGACTCTACCGCTGCGCCACCGTGCCCGCCCCCCTTATCAATCAATCCCGAGGCCAGACCGCGCTGCTCTCCGCTAACGAGCCGCGCCAACAATTGTGGCCCTCGCAGCAAGACCAGAGCACAAGATAAACAATTGAGGGTGGATCTGACAAACACAGTTTAAAAATAACCCTTTTCCGTTTCAAAGCTGCAAGCAATATGAGATTAACACTGCTGGAAACAGAAATTGATGATGAGATAAAAGATGCAATTGCTGGTTGGGCTCCAGCCTTCTGAAGCACTGGCCCGTACAATGTACCTTGAAAACACGCTCCAAAGGCGTGTTCTCAAAGTGATGCCTGGGGCGATTAGGGCACTGTTAGCCGGTGAATATCAACGAGAGAGGTTTCAGTGGTAGCTTTAGAGATACAGCGCGGAAACAGGGCCCGAGGTCAGGATCGAACCTGGGTGTCTAGTACCGTGAAGTAGCAGCTCTAACAATAGATAGGAGTAGGCCATTCGGCCCTTTGCGCCAGCACCGCCATTCAATAGGCAATTGACAATAGGTGCAGGAGTAGGCCATTCAGCCCTTCGAGCCAGCACCGCCATTCAATAGACAATAGGTGCAGGAGTAGGCCATTCGGCCCTTCGAGCCAGCACTGCCATTCAATAGACAATAGACAATAGGTGCAGGAGTAGGCCATTCGGCCCTTCGAGCCAGCACTGCCATTCAATAGACAATAGACAATAGGTGCAGGAGTAGGCCATTCGGCCCTTTGAGCCAGCACCGCCATTCAATAGACAATTGACAATAGGTGCAGGAGCAGGCCATTCGGCCCTTCGAGCCAGCACCGCCGTTCAATAGACAATTGACAATAGGTGCAGGAGCAGGCCATTCGGCCCTTCGAGCCAGCACCGCCATTCAATAGACAATTGACAATAGGTGCAGGAGCAGGCCATTCGGCCCTTCGAGCCAGCACCGCCGTTCAATAGACAATAGACAATAGGTGCAGGAGTAGGCCATTCGGCCCTTCGAGCCAGCACCACCATTCAATGTGATCATGGCTGATCATACCCAATCAGTACCCCGTTCCTGCCTTCTCCCCGTATCCCTTGACTCCGCTATCTGTAAGAGCCCTATCTAGCTCTCTCTTGAAAGCAACCTTTAAGAAACAATTAGACAGGTGCATGGATAGGACAGGTTTAATGGGATATGGGCCAAATGTGGGCAGCTGGGACTGGTGTAGATGGGGCATGGTTGGTCGGCGTGGGCAAGATGGGCTGAAGGGCACACAAGCTGATTGAAGGGAGTGTGGAGGTGTTGACTAGAACCTGTACGTCTTTGGAGCATGGGAGGAAACCAGGGCACCCGGAGGATACCCACGCAGGTCACCCAGGGAACGTACAAACTCCACACAGACAGCGCCCGAGGTCAGGATGGAACCCGGGTCTCTGGCGCTGTGAGGCAGCGACTCTACCGCTGCGCCACCGTGCCGCGCGGCGATCATAATCACTTTATTATCACCGAATACCATAACCTCGATCACTTCCTTTCCATCCCAGCTTAATGCAGCCTGTTTTGTTTCATCACGCAAACTACTTAAGGAAGAATTTCCCTGTCATTGTTCTCAAGGAAAAGAAAACAAATTGTTCCGAAGGAATTTTGATTGGTTTTAAAACATTGTTTTGCCTTCCTCTCCACCGATCCATGTTGTAGAGGCTCTGCTGTCCATGAAACGGTGCCCCGTTTGGTAGGATGTATGAAGATGCTAATGAGGCAAGCTGATGGAATGTTGGCCTTCATAACAAGAGGATTTCAGTACAGGAGTAGAGAGGTTCTTCTGCAGTTGTATAGGGCTCTGGCGAGACCACATCTGGAGTAGTGCGTACAGTTTTGGCCTCCTAATTTGAGGAAGGACATCCTTGCGATTGAGGCAGTGCAGCGTAGGTTCACGAGATTGATCCCTGGGATGGCGGGACTGCCGTATAAGGAAAGATTGAAAAGACTAGGCTTGTATTCACCTTAGTTTAGAAGGATGAGGGGGGGGGGGGTCTTATAGAAACATATAAAATTATAAAATACAGACTCTCCCACTAGTTCACAGGAGTTTAGAAGGATGAGGGGATATTTTATAGAAACATATAAAATTATAAAAGGACTGGACAAGCTAGATACAGGAAAAATGGTCTCAATGTTGGGAGAGCCCAGAACCAGGGACCACAGTCTTAGAATAAAGGGGAGGCCATTTAAGGCTGAGGTGAGAAAAAACATTTTCACCCAGAGAGTGGTGAAATTGTGGAATTCCCTGCCACAGAGGGCAGTGGAGGCCAAATCACTGGATGGATTTAAGAGAGAGTTGGATAGAGCTCTAGGGGCTAGTGGAGTCAAGGGATATGGGGAGAAGGCAGGCACAGGTTATTGATTGGGGATGATCAGCCATGATCACAATGAATGATGGTGCTGGCTCGAAGGGCCAAATGGCCTCCTCCTGTACCTATTCTCTATGTTTCTATTTTCTATGTAAGACTACATTGCTGGAGACCTCTTCCTGGTAGAGCCCCTATCCATCTCCAACAGGTCGATCAAGATAGACACAAAATGCTGGAGTAACTCAACGGGACAGGCAGCATTTACATTTTCCTTGATCTCATCTCCTTTGATGTCTCGTTTTCATGCCTTACCCTTCCTTATCTCTGTGCCTCCTCGTCTGCATAAGGGTCTCGACCCAAATCGTCGCCCATTCCTTCTCTCCACAGATGCTGCCTGTCCCGCTGAGTTACTCCAGCTTTTCGCGTCAATCTTTTTTTCCGGGCCGAGACCCTCCTTCAGACTGAGAGTCAGGGGAGAGGGCGTCTAGAGATAAGGAAGGGTAAGGTGTGAAAACGAGATCAAAGCAGAGGGTGATAAAGGAAATGTTGGCTGAGGGCAAGGTGACAACGAGGCGTACAAATGGTAAAATTTAAGCAGGAGGACGGTGAAACTGGTCGGAGAACTAGGGTGGGGGAGGGATGGAGAGGGAGGGGAAAGCAAGGGTTACTTGAAGTTAGAGAAGTCAATGTTCACACCGCTGGGGTGTAAGCTGCCCAAGCGAAATATGAGGAGCTGTTCCTCCAATTTGGGCTGGGACTCACTCTGACATTTTATCAATGTGAAGAACACACTATTAAAACTATTAAATAGTGAAAGGCCTGGATAGACTGGATGCGGAGAGGATGTTTTCACTGTGTTTAAGAAGGAACTGCAGATGCTGGACAATCGAAGGTAGACAAAAGTGCTGGAGAATCTCAGCGGGTGCAGCAGCATCTATGGAGCGAAGGAAATAGGCAACGTTTCGGCCTGAAACGTTGCCTATTTCCTTCGCTCCATAGATGCTGCTGCACCCGCTGAGATTCTCCAGCACTTTTGTCTACCGAGGATGTTTCCACCAAACATAGAAACATAGAAAATAGGTGCAGGAGGAGGCCATTCGGCCCTTCCAGCCAGCACCGCCATTCATTGTGATCATGGCTGATCGTCCCCAATCAATAACCCGTGCCTGCCTTCTCCCCATATCCCTTGACTCTACTAGCCCCTAGAGCTCTATCCAACTCTCTCTTAAATCCATCCAGTGACTTGGCCTCCACTGCCCACTGTGGCAGGGAATTCCACAAATTCACAACTCTCTGGGTGAAAATGTTTTTTCTCACCTCAGCCTTAAATGACCTCCCCTTTATTCTAAGACTGTGCGGCCCCTGGTTCTGGACTCGCCCAACATTGGGAACATGTTTCCTGCATCTAGCTTGTCCAGTCCTTTTATAATTTTATATGTTTCTATAAGATCCCCCCTCGTCCTTCTAAACTCCAGTGAACTAGTGGGAGAGTCTAGAACCAGAGGGCACGGCCTCAGAATTAAAGGACGCACCTTTTAGGAAGGAGATGAGGAGGAATTTCTTTGGTCAGGGGGTGGTGAATCTGTGGAATTCATTGCCGCAGATGGCGAAAGGATGTTCGAAAGGGCGTGAGGCTGAGAGAAGCAGAGATAAGTAAGTACGTAAGTAAGTTTATTGGCCAAGTATTCACATACAAGGAATTTGCCTTGGTGCTCCGCCCACAAGTAACAACATGACATACAGTGACAGTTACGAATGACTCAGAAAACACTAAACATTAATAATAATAAGACATTAATGATAAAACACCATTGATCAAGCACGTGAACCAACAAAATACCAGATCAAAGGGAGGCTACAGATTTGTGGCTGTTGAGTAGAGCAACTACTCGTGGATAAAAACTGTTTTTATGTCCGGCTGTGGCAGCTTTGACAGTCCGGAGTCGCCTTCCAGAGGGAAGTGATTCAAAGAGTTTGTGGCCAGGGTGAGAGGGGTCAGAGATGATCTTGCCCGCTCGCTTCCTGGCCCTTGCAAGTGTACAGTTCATCAATGGAGCGATAGCAGGAGAGACTGAGGGCTGAATGGCCTGCTTCTGTGCTGTGATACTCCCTGCAAATTCCATCCCGGGAGATAGACTCGGCTTGTACTCACTGGAATTTAGAAGATTGAGGGGGGGATCTTATAGAAACTTACAAAATCCTTAAGGGGTTGGACAGGCTAGATGCTGGAAGATTGTTCCCGATGTTGGGGGAGTCCAGAACAAGGGGTCACAGTCTAAGGATAAGGGGGAATTCCTTTACGACCGAGATGAGGAAAACATTCTTTACACAGAGAGTGGTGAGTCTGCGGAATTCTCTGCCACAGAAGGTAGTTGAGGCCAGTTAATTGGCTATATTTAAGAGGGAGTTAGATGTGGCACTTGTGGCTAAAGGGATCAGGGGTTATGGAGAGAAGGCAGGTACGGGATACTGAGTTGGATGATCAGCCATGATCATATTGAATGGCGGTGCAGGCTCGAAGGGCCGAAGGGCCTACTCCTACACCTAATTTCTATCTTTCTATGTTTCTATCATTTAAAAATAAATTGGATAGGTATATGGACGGGAGAGGAATGGAGGGTTCTGGTCTGAGTGCAGGTACAGGATACTGAGTTGGATGATCAGCCATGATCATATTGAATGGCGGTGCAGGCTCGAAGGGCCGAATGGCCTACTCCTGCACCTATTTTTCTATGTTTCAATGTTTCTATAAAATCCCCCCTCCTTAAGTTAAAACGAACAAGGATTGGCTCTGGTCCCTAAATTCCCGAAGGATTGGGAATTGGAATTCCCATTGCTAGCCTGCCCAGCTGACTGCTGCAAGCGCTGCCCTCAGTATATATAACCATATAACACTTACAGCACGGAAACAGGCCTTCTCGGCCCTTCCAGTCCGTGCCGACCATTTATTTTCCCCTAGTCCCAACTACCTGCACTCAGACCACACCCCTCCATTCCCTTCCCGTCCATATACCTATCCACTTGACTTTTAAATGTTAAAATCGATCCTGCCCCCACCACTTCTGCAGGAAGATCATTCCACACAGCCACCACTCTCTGAGTAAATCTGAGTACATGTATACATATATAATTATATTATTGTTATATTATAATATTATAATATTATTATAATATATTATTATAATATTATAATATAATATTATTATAATATTATTATAATATAATTATAATATTATTACATATTATATTATTCTCTCTGGAGCACAAAATAGGGAGCTCGCGTGGAAAATTAAAAGTGCAAACACAGCAAAAACAAAAGCCAAAAGTTTCGCAAGGGCATGCGTGATAGATCGGGAGGCCTCTTGAAGCGGGGACGGGATAATGAGACAGAGGAAACGTGCGGCAGTATTAAAGCTGCGATTCTTTGTTGCAAAAAAAAAAGCTGAAGGCTGGACAAGCGCCAGGCAGGAAAAGGCAGCAATAAGGGAATATTTGACTTGTTCCCACATCCCCGCTCCGGCCGCTGCCAATATTACGAAGAGCAACAGGAAGGGGTGTGGGGAGAGGGGGGGGGGGGGGTGGGATTTGGTGGAGAGGGGCTGACCGTGTCACCGGGATAGTTGGGCTGTGCAAAAAAAGTCCTTCCTTTTCTGCTGTTGCTTTGGCTTCGTGCGTGTGTGTGTGGGTGTGTGTGGGTGTGGGTGGGTGGGTGGGTGGGTGGGTGTGGGTGTGTGTGTCTGGGTGCTCGCGTCTTGTGTCGCTGGGTTCAAATTTGCAGCATCATTCCAGACACAGCTCCCGATGTGGAGCTGAAGAGCAGAAAGGAGACTTTCAACGGGGATATTCACCACAGGTACGTGAATGTCACACGCAGCGCCGGTGGACACTAATGTCATCTTCTTTAGAAGGAACTGCAGATGCTGGAAAAAATCCAAGTGCTGGAGAGACTCAGCGGGTGCAGCAGCATCTCTGGGGCGAAGGAAATAGGCAACGTTTCGGGCTGAAACCCTGAAGGAAATAGGCAACGTTTCGGGCCGAAACCCGTAAGGGTTTCGTCCCGAAACGTTGCCTATTTCCTTCGCTCCATAGATGCTGCCGCTGCACCCGCTGAGTCTCTCCAGCACTTTTGCCCAACGCCAAGATCACGTCTGCCACTATCATTTGACGCCGAGGCGCACCATTCCGCCTTCCAGCTAAGAGACAAAAAAGAAAAATGCCGTCAAACGCCGATGCTACCCTTGCCTTGTTGGGGGTGGGTGCATGCCACCCGGCACCTGTGGCTTGTCTGCAGTTGGGAGGGACGGCAGGTGTTGCTTCTCGCCGAAGATGGGCACAAAGACGCCGGGGTAACTCAGCGGCGTCAGGCAGCATCTGTGGAGAACATGGATAGGTGACCTTTCGGGTCTGGACCCTTTCTTCAGGCTTGGGTGATATTTGGACCCCAGATGTCACCCATTCCTCCCCTCCACAGGTGCTGCCTGACCCGCCGAGTTACTCCAGCACTCTGTGAAACGTCACCTATCCATGTTCTCCACAGATGCTGCCTGACCCGCTGAGTTACTCCAGCATTCTGTGAAACGTCACCTATCCATGTTCTCCACAGATGCTGCCTGACCCGCTGAGTTACTCCAGCACTCTGTGAAACGTCACCTATCCATGTTCCCCACAGATGCTGCCTGACCCGCTGAGTTACTCCAGCACTCTGTGAAACGTCACCTATCCATGTTCCCCACAGAAGCTGCCTGACCCGCTGAGTTACTCCAGCACTCTGTGAAACGTCACCTATCCATGTTCTCCACAGATGCTGCCTGACCCGCTGAGTTACTCCAGCACTCTGTGAAACGTCACCTATCCATGTTCTCCACAGATGCTGCCTGACCCGCTGAGTTACTCCAGCATTCTGTGAAACGTCACCTATCCATGTTCTCCACAGATGCTGCCTGACCCGCTGAGTTACTCCAGCACTCTGTGAAACGTCACCTATCCATGTTCTCCACAGATGCTGCCTGACCCGCTGAGTTACTCCAGCACCCTGTGTCTTATCTCCGGTGTAAACCAGCATCTGCACAGTGCCTTCCAACGCAAATAGTTTGTCAGCCGGGCTGGTCTTATTTGTTTTTTTTTAAAGCGCAGGAGAGGACAAGTTGTGATTCCACCGCAAAGTAGCCACAGGGGGAAGAGGTGTAGACGGGGTCGAGATTTGGCGAGAGACTCCTGATATGTGTGGGAAGGAACTGCAGGCGCTGGTTTAACACCGAAGATAAGACACAACGTGCTGGAGTAACTCAGCGGGACAGGCAGCATCTCCGGTGAAAAGTGAACGGGTGACGTTACGGGTCTGAGGAAGGGTCTGGACCATTGCTTCCCTCCAGAGTTGCTGCCTGTCCCACTGAGTTACTCCAGCACCCTGTGCCTGTTCCTGGTGTGTGTGTGTTGCGTGCGGCAAACTCATAAACTCATGTTCCTGTGTGCTGTTTCGTGACCAGCGTGGAAGGGGTTGGGAAGGAGGGATTTGATTTATGTCAGAAGGGAACTGCAGACGCTGGTTTCAACCGTAAACACAACAATGCCGGGGTAACTCCGCGGGACAGGCAGCGTCTCTGGAGAGAAGGGATGGGTGGCGCTTCGGGTCGAGACCCTTCTTCAGACTGGGTCAATTTCATTGTTTTGTCTGGGACATGAAACAACAAAACATTCGTGACATCTTCCGATCGCTGCTCCCCTCCCTCCGTTCCCACGGCAGCGGTGACTGATACATGGAGAGGTAGCAACCATAGCTAGGGGCAGCAGCCCCCCCCCCCCCCCCCCTGAACCCTGTACTGTTGCCCATGCTTGATGCATTCAAAGACAGACACAAACATGCTGGTCCAACCCGGTGCACACCAAATGCTGGAGTAACTCAGCGGGACTTCAGAGGCATCATCTCTGGAGAGAAGGAATGGGACACGTTTCGGGCCGAGACCCCTCTTCAGCTTTGCCAACTCGCAGAGCCAGAGAACCGGGTTCCATCCCGACCACGGGTGCTGTCTGAACGCAGTTTGTACGTTCTCTCCCCGTGACCCGCGTGGGTTTTCTCCGGGTGCTCTGGTTTCCTCCCACACTCCAAAGATTTGTAGGCTAATTGGCTTGGTGCAAAAATAAAGTCGGATTAAAGATAGTCTGAGGGTCACCAATGAGGTAGATGGCGTGTGCAGGAAGGAACTGCAGACGCTGGTTTAAATCGAAGATAGACACAACATGCTGGAGTAACTCAGCGGGACAGGCAGCATCTCTGGAGAGAAGGAATGGCCGTTGACATCTTGGGTCGGAATATCACCAAAGTCTGAAGAAAGGAATGGGTGACGTTTAGGGTCGAGGCAGGAGTAGGCCATTCGGCCCTTAGAGCCAGCAGCGCCATTCAATGTGATCATGGCTGATCATCCCCAATCAGTACCCCGTTCCTGCCTTCTTCCCATATCCCCTGACTCCGCTATCTTTAAGAGCCCTATCTAGCTCTCTCTTGAAAGCATCCAGAGAACCGGCCTCCACCGCCCTCTGAGGCAGAGAATTCCACAGACTCACCACTCTCTGTGAGAAAAAGTGTTTCCTCGTCTCCGTTCTAAATGGCTTACCCCTTATTCTTAAACTGTGTGTGGCCCCTGGTTCTGGACTCACCCAACATCAGGAACATGTTTCCTGCCTCCAACGTGTACAAACCCGTAACAATCTTACGTATTTCAATGAGATGCCCTCTCATCCTTCTAAACTCCAGAGTGTACAAGCCCAGCCGCTCCATTCTCTCAGCATATGACAGTCCCGCCATCCCGGGAATTAACCTTGTAAACCTACGCTGCACTCCCTCAATAGCAAGAATGTCCTTCCTCAAATGAGGGGGACCAAAACTGCACACAATACTCCAGGTGTGGTCTCACTGGGGCTCTGTACAACTGCAGAAGGACTGCAGTCAGGGATATGGGGAGAAGGCAGGAACGGGGTACTGATTGGGGATGACCAGCCACGATCACATTGAATGGCAGTGTTAGCTCAAAGGGCCAAATGGCCTCCTCCTGCACCTATTGTCAATTGTCTATTGTCTATTGTGTGGAAGACCTATTCACACAGCTCAGTCGCTCCACCGAGCCGCCCTAACTTTGTTCTTTGTAGCCCAGGAATAATAAAAGATCCCAGTTTTCCAATGGCTTCAGCGGCCGACACAGAAAGGGCAATCCATGCGCTTTTGTCATTGTTTGATCGTGTCCGGGAATTATGCGGGGAAAGTAAATGGTTGTTCCCACTGTAACGCTGGAGGAGTCGCAATTCCCAATGGGCCAAATCATTTGTCATCTGCGACCATTATGGTGCATTCCGACCAAACGGTTCACTTCCTCTTCACTCCCACTCCATACAATTTCTCAATCACTCTTACTGTCGGAAAGTCCCGGCCAATTGACTCCTGTGAAACAAACTCCAAGGGATCAAAGGACCTGTGTTAAAACCTTTCCACTGCACCTAAAAGCCATTGCCATTGCGTAAGACCCAAAAGGACCGAATTCACCCCCGTCGACTTTGAATGTGCAAAATACCACGGTGGCGCAGCGGTAGAGTTGCCGCCTCACAGTGCCAGGGACGCGGGTTCGATCCTGACCTCGGGTGCTGTCTGTACGGAGTTTGCACGTTTTCTCCCCGTGACCTTCGTGGGTTTTCTCCGGGTGACAATAGACAATAGACAATAGGTGCAGGAGGAGGCCATTCGGCCCTTCGAGCCAGCACCGCCATTCAATGTGATCATGGCAGATCATCCACAATCGGTATTAAAGAAGGAACTGCAGATGCTGGAGAATCGAGGGTTACACAAAAAGCTGGAGAAACTCAGCGGGTGCAGCAGCATCTAAGGAGCGAAGGAAGTCTGAAGAAGGGTCTCGACGCGAAACGTCGCCTATCTCCTTCGCTCCTTAGATGTTGCTGCACCCGCTGAGTTTCTCCAGCTTTTTGTGTAACCATCCCCAATCAGTACCCCGCTCCTGCCGTCTCCCCATATCCCCTGACTCCGCTATTTTTAAGAGCCCTATCTAGCTCTCTCGTGGAAGCGGTGCTCCGGTTTCCTCCCACGTCCCAAAGACGTGCAGGCTTGCAGGTTCATTTTCCGCTTCGTCAGGCAGCATCTGCAGAAAGGGAAACATGGTTTATGTTTCATATTAAAAAAAATCTTTTGTCTTCAACCTGAAACTTAAACTGCATATCATAAGGGCGGCACGGTGGCGCAGCGGTAGAGTTGCCGCCTCACAGCGCCAGAGACCCGGGTTCCATCCCGACTACGGGCGCTGTCCGTACAGAGTTCGTATGTTCTCCCCGTGACCGGCGTGGGTTTTCTCCGGGTGCTCCGGTCCCCCCCCCACATCCCGAAGACGTGCGGGTTTGTAGGCTCATTGGGTTCTGTAAACTGTCCCCAGTGTGTAGGATAGAGCTAGTGCATGGCGATCGCTGGCCGGCACAGACTCGGTGGGCCGAAGGGCCTGTTTCCGCGCTGCACCTCCAAGCTAAACTAAGAAACTGCTGCCCTAGTCCTCACTGGGAAAGCGATGAAGTGAGATATCTGCCAAGTATGAAGTTAATATTTGGATTTCTGCTTTTAATTTTTGCCTGTGGGGAATATGATTGGGAGGCGAAAGAGGTTCTTTAAGACACAGGATGACAAATAGCACCAGACTACTTGCCCATTCCAGAGCAGAAACTGTCAGCGCCACATCCTGTCCTCCTGACTCCGTTAAGAGGAAGTTCAATTATTATTTGGCAGTTTCAATTCCCCAAGGGGGTTGAAAAGGACACAGAAGGCGGCACGGTGGCGCAGCGGTAGAGTTGCCGCCTCACGGCGCCGGAGACCCGGGTTCCACCCTGACTACGGGTGCTGTCTGTGTGGAGCTCGTGCGTTCTCCCTGTGTGACCCGCGTGGGTTTTCGCCGGGTGCTCCGGTTTCCTCCCGCACTCCAAAGGCGTGCGGGTTTGCGGGTTCATTGGCTTTGGTAAATGGTGGCAATGTTACAAAATTTTGAGATTTAAAAAATCAAGTCTGCAATTTATCCCACCAGATAAAGCATAAAAAGAAGTTTAATTTGACACCTAATTCACTTTCATATCTTCAGTATCAAGAAAGTTATGGCCATTTTCATACTCGGAAATTAGCATCTTGTTCCCCATTGCCTTTCAATTGACTTGACTCAAAAGCTGTGATCTAGAACAGTCAAAAGCCCATAACTTTGTTAAAAATGAAGAGAACTCAATGAAATTTTCAGTTATTATAGATTGAAGCATTCTGAAACAAATATGAAACAATCTTACTTGGATGACCTGAAATTAAAGCATATAATTAGTTAGTTATCGAATTGTAGCTAATTGCAAAATTCAATGAGTAGATCTAAACATCTATCCATTTCTTAAGAAAAGATAAACTTTTTTTTTTAATTGCCTACGTGTCCAAATAACATTCACATAATAATCCACAATATAACATAATTTTTAAATCTCATTTTCATGAATTTCTGGGCCAAATGGAAGGAATTTAGTGTTTAATGCCTGTAAATTAATGGCCGTTTAAATCAACTAGCGAGTGGGTTTTAGTGGAATGCGGTGGATTGGAACATTGTGGTTTGCGGTGAAATTTAGTTTGCACCCCAGCGGTATGAACATTGACTTCTCTAATTTAAGGTAGTCCCTACGTTCTCCTCTCCTTCCCAGCTCTCCCTCAGCCCACCGGCTTCACCTCTTCCTTTCTTTTTCACGCCCCCCCCTCCCCCCACCCTCACATCAGTCTGAAGAAGGGTTTAGTGGTAGACAAAAGTGCTGGAGAAACTCAGCGGGTGCAGCAGCGTATATGGAGCGAAGGAAATAGGCAACGTTTCCTATTTCCTTCCGGGTTTCGTCCCAAAACGTTGCCTATTTCCTTCGCTCCATAGATGCTGCCGCACCTGCTGAGTTTCTCCAGCACTTTTGTCGATCTTCGATTTTCCAGCATCTGCAGTTCCTTCTTGAACATTATTATAAATGGTTTATAGGCAAGTAATATCATATATGAGCATAACCATATAACCATATAACAATTACAGCACGGAAACAGGCCTTCTCGGCCCTTCCAGTCCGTGCCAACCATTTATTTTCCCCTAGTCCCATCTACCTGCACTCAGACCATACCCCTCCATTCCCTTCCCGTCCATATACCTATCCACTTTACTGTTAAATGTTAAAATTGATCCTGCCTCCACCACTTCTGCTGGAAGCTCATTCCACACAGCCACCACTCTCTGAGTAAAGTTCCCCCTCATGTTACCCCTAAACGTCTGTCCCTTAATTCTCATGTCATGCCCTCTTGTTTGAATCTTCCCTACCCTCAATGGGAAAAGCTTATCCACGTCAACTCTGTCTATCCCTTTCATCATTTTAAAGACCTCAATCAAGTCCCCCCCTTAACCTTCTGCGCTCCAAAGAATAAAGACCTAACTTGTTCAACCTTTCTCTATAACTTAGTTGCTGGAACCCAGGCAACATTCTAGTAAATCTCCTCGGTACTCTCTCTATTTTGTTGACATCCTTCCTATAATTAGGCGACCAAAATTGTACACCACACTCCAGAATTGGTCTCACCAATGCCTTGTACAATTTTAACATTACTTCCCTACTCCTATATTCAATGCTCTGATTTATAAAGGCCAGCACACCAAAAGCTTTCTTTACCACCCTATCTACATGCAATTCCACCTTCAGGGAACTATGCACAGTTATTCCCAGATCCCTCTGTTCCACAGCATTCCTCAATTCCCTACCATTTACCATGTATGTCCGATTTTGATTTGTCCTGCCAAGATGTGGCACCTCACACTTATCAGCATTAAACTCCATCTGCCATCTTTCAGCCCACTCTTCCAAATGGCCCAAACCTCTCTGTAGACTTTGAAAATCTACTTCATTATCCACTGCACCACCTATCTTAGTATCATCTGCATACTTACTTATCCAATTTTCCACCCCATCATCAGTATAATGTGTACAACAGGGAATGCCCGATTCAAAATTAATAATATTAGGAATACTGGAACAAAATCAATTATTTACAACAAACCAAAGAAACTTTATCGATTATAGTTTAATAACTGGGAAAAAATTAATATTAAAAATTTTGGAAAGGTCCTATAACCCCCATAATTAAAACGCGGACTACGGAAATGTCGGAGACCCTACATTTGGAAAGATTAAGACTTGTCTTAATGGACAAACAAGAACTATTTACTAGAAGATGGTCCCCATTCATTGAATATTCGAAGGGGCAAACCGGTTCGGCACGAGAACCTGACTGAAACCCGAATTAAGGATTAGATGAAGAATTACATTTTATAATCCACGGACATATCTCCAATGATGCATAATTATCTGATTATTCCATTCTCTTTTAATTTTTCTGGTCTCTTTTTTTCCCCTCTCTATTATTTTCTATCTATATAAAAATTTAAAAAATATATAGAATTGTAAAATAGTGTATGACTACAACAAACCAAATGTTTTTTTATTACGTATATACTTCTAATAAAAAAAGTTATTTAAAAAAAAAAGAATATGGTGTCCGTAGTTTAGTCGGCCCCTCTGTAAATAGCCCCCTATTGTGTAGGGAGTGGATGAGAAAGTGGGATAACATCGAACTAGGGTGAACGGGTGATCGATGGACGGCGCGGACTCGGTGGGCCGAAGGGCCTGTTTCCATGGTGTATCTCCAAACTAAAGCTAAGCGAAACCATCCCTAGTCACTGAGATCTGCACAAAGGACCCACCGGCAGCCGTGGTGGATGGAGAGTTGTGGATGGGGAGCTTTGTAGGGAGACGAGGCGATCACACTGAGGAAGGATGTGCCGGCTCTGGAGATGGTCCAGAGGAGGTTTACGTGAATGATCCCAGCAATGAGTGGGTTAACATACGATGAGCGTTTGTCGGCACTGGGCCTGTACTCGCTGGAGTTTAGAAGGATGAGGGGGGTGGGGGGTGGAGGACCTCATTGAAACGTACCAAATGGAATAGCGTGGATGTGGAGAGGAAGTTCCCACTAGTGGGAGAATCCAGGACCAGAGGGCACAGCCTCAGAATTAAAGGACGTTCCTTTCGGAAGGAGATGAGGAGGAATTTCTTTAGTCAGAGGGTGGTGAATCTGTGGGATTCGTTGCCACAGACGGCGGTGGAGGCCAAGTCAATGGTAGATTGGCAGATTCTTGACTAGTACGGGTGTCAGGGGATATGGGGAGAAGACAGAAGGTTGAGGTTGAGGGAGAACGATAGATCAGCCACGATTGAATAGCGGAGTGGACTGGATTTGCCGAATGGCCTTTTCGTGCTCCTAGAACCAATGAACTTATGAACTTTCTTCATGCCTGCTTAGTTAAAGAAACAAACTTAGCAGCTTCAAGCTAATACTTTTGTCTTCCCAGAAATGCAGAAAAGAAGACGACACAATCAAAGACTTGTCCTGGTCCCACCCCGGTCATTCCTTCTCCCCCCCCACCGCTCCCGTCTGGCAGAAGGTACAGAAACTTGAAAGCCCCGCACCACCAGACTCAGGAACAGCTTCATCCCCTCTGTTATCCGGCTTCTGAATGGTCCTTCCACAAGCCAGGGTACTGTCCCATTCACCGCTACCCCATTGCGGACATTGGACTTTGTCTCTGGAACTGATGCGCTACGATGCTGAGAACTACATTCTGCACACTGTATCTTCCCCTTTGCTCCACCCATTGGACCTGAGTTTGACTGGATTGTGCGCCAGTATGTGATGACATGTCCTCTTTAAGGTTTGCTCCGATCCTGGCTAAAAGGCAAACAAGCCACAGCTGGATCTGATAAATGGTTATTGGACTAATGAATCTGGTCCTTGTCCTTATAAATCCTGGGAGCACCGTGAGAGAATTACTCACAGTGCCAGAGACCCGGGTTCGATCCCGACTACGGGTGCTGTCTGTATGGAGTTTGTACGTTCTCCCTGTGACCTGCGTGGGTTTTCACCGGGTAATACAGTTTCCTCCCACACTCCAAAGACGTGCAGGTTTGTAGGTTAATTGGCCTGGTTATAAATAGACAATAGACAACAGCTGCAGGAGGAGGCTATTCGGCCCTTCGAGGCAGCACCGCCATTCCATGTGATCATGGCTGATCATCCCCAATCAGTACCCCGTTCCTGCCTTCTCCCCATATCCCCTGACTCCGCTATCTTTAAGAGCCCTATCTAGCTCTCTCTTGAAAGCATCCAGAGAACCCGGCCTCCACCGCCCTCTGAGGCAGAGAATTCCACAGACTCACCACTCTCTGTGAGAAAAAGTGTTTCCTCGTCTCCGTTCTAAATGGCTTACCCCTTATTCTCAAACTGTGGCCCCTGGTTCTAGACCAAATGGAAAATTGTCCCTAGTGCGTGTGAGGGGTAGTGTCGGCGTGGGCCGAAGGGCCTTTTTCCGTGCTGTATCTCGACAGTAAAAGGCAATCAGACATTAGAGCAAAGGGGAACTAGAAGCCTGTGACAGAAACCATGTACTAAGATGTTGACTGGTGCATGTGAGTGTGTGTGTCAAAAATAGCTCATTTCCCCAAATGAGTCATATCTGTTGAGTTAGAGAGGGGGGGATGAGGAACAGGATAGTGGACATTTGACATACTCTATAGAATCAATTAAACCATCGGTTTAAAATGGAGCCCCACAGATCACTCCAGGGCTCGTCTCCACTGAAGGTGCTCTCAGATGTATTATTCCGTGCCCGCAAAATGGAACCCGAACGCAGTGGGTCGAGCTGCCGTTCTCAGTGCCGGAGATCCTGGTTCGACCCAGACCTCTGGTGGAGTTTGCACGTTCTCTCTGTGACCTGTGTGGGTTTCCTCTGGGTGCTCCCCCCCCCCCCCCCCCCCCCCCAACATCCCAAAGACGTGTGGGCTTGTAAGTGAATCGGCCCTCTGTAAATTGCTACTGGTGTACAGGGAGTGGACGAGATAGTGGGATAACGTGGAACTAGTGTAAACAGGGGGTCGCTGGTCGGAGTGGCCTCGGTTGGCTGAAGAGCCTGTTTCCATGCTGTATCTCCAAATTAAAGTAAGTGAAATGAGGAAATACTCCTTCACTCAAATGGCAGACAATAGACAATAGGTGCAGGAGTAGGCCATTCGGCCCTTCGAGCCAGCACCGCCATTCAATGTGATCATGGCTGATCATCCCCAATCAGTACCCCGTTCCTGCCTTCTCCCCATATCCCCTGACTCCGCTATCTTTAAGAGCCCTATCTAGCTCTCTCTTGAAAGCATCCAGAGAACCGGTCTCCACCGCCCTCTGAGGCAGAGAATTCCACAGGCTCACCACTCTCTGTGAGGAAAAAGTGTTTCCTCGTCTCCGTTCTAAATGGCTTACTCCTTATTCTTAAACTGTGTGTGGCCCCTGGTTCTGGACTCCCCCCAACATCGGGAACATGTTTCCTGCCTCCAGCGTGTCCAAACCCTTAACATCCTATAAGTTTCAATGAGATCCCCTCTCATCCTTCTAAACTCCAGAGTGTACAAGCCCAGCCGCTCCATTCTCTCAGCATATGACAGCCCCGCCATCCCAGGAATTAACCTGGTGAACCTACGCTGCACTCCCTCAATAGCAAGAATATGGGAATTTAGAACATTCCCAAATGTCAGTGGATGCTGGGGTATAGTCCTAGACTCCCCCACTCGTGGAAACATCCTCTCCACATCCACTCTATCCGGGCCTTTCACTATTTGGGTAAGTTTCCATGAGGTCCCCCCCTCATCCTTCTAAACTCCAGCGAGTACAGGCCCAGCGCCGACAAACGCTCATCGTACGTTAACCCACACAATCATAGCCAGTGGTGTGGGGGAAAAAACAACTTGGCAGTGAACAGGTTAATGCTTAAACATATGCTGTCGTGGGTTAAAATGGAACAATGGATTGATAATATCTCGTGTGTTGAGCGCTTAATTGAGCGGAATGTTGTGTTTGGATGGGAACCGCGTGCTGGAGCAGAGTATTTGGAGATAACAGAAAAACTGATTAGTCGTGGTCAATTTTATGCTTGTTCAGAGTTAAGCTGGAGTTCAGTGTGTGTCAATCCAAGGCTGCTTCCAGAAGATTCTTATTCCATTCGACAGATTCTCGATCAGTACGGGTGTCAGGGGTTATGGGGAGAAGGCAGGGGAATAGGGTTGAGAGGGAGAGATAGAACAGCCACGATTGAATGGCGGAGTAGACTTGATGGGCCGAATGGCCTAATTCTGCATCTATCACCTTATGATAGAAACATAGAAACATAGAAAATAGGTGCAGGAGTAGGCCATTTGGCCCTTCGAGCCTGCACCGCCATTCAATATGATCACGGCTGACCATCCAACTCGGTATCCCGTACCTGCCTTCTCTCCATACCCCCTGATCCCTTTAGCCACAAGGGCCACATCTAACTCCCTCTTAAATATAGCCAACGAACTGGCCTCAACTACCCTCTGTGGCAGAGAATTCCAGAGATTCACCACTTTCTGTGTGAAAAATGTTTTCCTCATCTCAGTCCTAAAGGAATTCCCCCTTATCCTTAAACTGTGACCCCTTGTTCTGGACCTCCCCAACATCGGGAACAATCTTCCTGCATCTAGCCTGTCCAACCCCTTAAGAATGTTGTAAGTCTCTATAAGATCCCCCCTCAATCTTCTAAATTCTAGCGAGTACAAGCCGAGTCTATCCAGTCTTTCCTCATATGAAAGTCCTGACATCCCAGGAATCAGTCTGGTGAACCTTCTCTGTACCTCCTCTATGGCAAGAATGTCTTTCCTCAGATTTGGAGACCAAAACTGTACGCAATACTCCAGGTGTGGTCTCACCAAGACCCTGTACAACTGCAGTAGAACCTCCCTGCTCTTGTACTCAAATCCTTTTTGCTATGAATGCCAACATACCATTTGCTTTCTTCACTGCCTGCTGCACCTGCATGCCTACTTTCAATGACTGGTGTACCATGACACCCAGGTCTCGTTGCATCTCCCCTTTTCCTAATCGGCCACCATTCAGATAATATGATGAGAAACACCCTCAAAAAGACTTGCTTCTGATTCCAATCCACTTCAGGCCAACATGCACCTTCTCCAAGGAGGCGAATGTGAAATTCATCCGATCGTGTCTTGCCCACTTGAGCAGAATCGATGATCACAGAAATCCTTGGAGCGTGGAAACAGACCTTTCAGCCCACCACGTCTGCACCGACCAGCGATCCCCGCCTGTCCCACTCTACGAGGTAATTCAAGAGCTCTCCCGAGTTTAAAACAAAAATCAAACTCGTGGTAAGCGCGTAGAATGTACGTAGCGGGTACGTCGGAGCTCGGGGACGTCTCTTAGCGGCTCGTAACGCTAACGGCAGGTACTCGGGAAACGCGGTAAGCTCGGGAAGACTCGTGAAGATTTTTCAACATGTTGGAAAAATGTCCACGAGAGCCCCGAGTACCTACGAGCGGCCATTACCGTCATTCCCCGAGTTCGAATCGGGGGAAACACGGGAGAATTAGCTCGTACAGTGGGACAGGCCCCATAACACTGTCCTTCACACACACCAGGCTTTGGTCGAAGTTGTAAATTGTCCCCAGCATATGTAGGATAGTGTTAGTGTGCGGGGATCGCTGGTCGGCGTGGAATCAGTGGGCCTGTATCTGCGCTGTGTACCTAAACTAAACCAAACTCCAGCAGCCAAGGCTAGCAGTAAGGCGCTCGACAGCTTTTTGCTTGAACGATGTGTCTTTTAATTTTCCAGCCATCTTTACAGCCTGCCTTCGGATTATCAGAAAGGTTAAACGCATTTGGATTAAACGTCCTGTCTGTTGTCCTGAAATTCCACCAGGAATGTCCCAGGGTCACATCCCTCTTCCTGCATTAGCTGCGGGAGGATGTATAGTGGTGGGAGTGCACGGGGGAGGAATATTTGGGGAGAGGATTCAGCGACAGCACGCGGAATCCACTCCGATCCGGCGTTAAGTTAGACTACAAAACAGATGCGAAGTGCTGGAGTAACTCAGCGGGACCGGCAGCATCTCTGGAGAGAAGGACTGTAACTGCATCTGTCCCCTGATTTTCAGTCTGAAGAAGGGTCTTGATCCCAAACCCTCCTTCAGACTGAGAGTCAGGGGAGAGGGAGTCTCGAGATACAGTTACAGTTTGGTTTATTGCCACGGTTTATGATCCCACGTTGGGAATCCCTGCTGAAGAGCTCCGACCACAGGCCCGCAGGATTTGAGTATAGGAGCAGGGAGGTTCTACTTCAGTTGTATAGGGTCTTGGTGAGACCACACCTGGAGTATTGCGTGCAGTTCTGGTCTCCAAATCTGAGGAAGGACATTATTGCCATAGAGGGAGTGCAGAGAAGGTTCACCAGACTGATTCCTGGGATGTCAGGACTGTCTTATGAAGAAAGACTGGATAGACTCGGTTTATACTCTCTAGAATTTAGGAGATTGAGAGGGGATCTTGTAGAAACTTACAAAATTCTTAAGGGGTTGAACAGGATAGATGCAGGAATATTGTTCCCGATTTTGGGGAGGTCCAGGACAAGGGGTCACAGCTTAAGGATAAGGGGGAAATCCTTTAGGACCGAGATGAGAAGGACTTTTTTCACACAGAGAGTGGTGGGTCTCTGGAACTCTCTGCCACAGAGGGTAGTTGAGGCCAGTTCATTGGCTATATTTAAGAGGGAGTTAGATGTGGCCCTTGTGGCTAAGGGGATCAGAGGGTATGGAGAGAAGGCAGGTACGGGATACTGAGTTGGATGATCAGCCATGATCATATTGAATGGCGGTGCAGGCTCGAAGGGCCAAATGGCCTACTCCTGCACCTATTTTCTATGTTTCTACAACAGCTTGAAGCCGCGGTGTGTGGTGCTTCTAGCCCCGGGCGCGGCAGGGAATGACCATCCGGAGTGGGATCCCTCGCCGGGAATCCCCGGAGAAGAGCTCCGACCGCTGAAAAGGACAGATCAAAGCAGAAGGTGATCAAGGGATACACAAAAAGCTGGAGAAACTCAGCGGGTGCAGCAGCATCTAAGGAGCGAAGGAGATAGGCGACGTTTCGGGTCGAGACCCTTCTTCAGACTATCTCCTTCGCTCCTTAGATGCTGCTGCACCCGCTGAGTTTCTCCAGCTTTTTGTGCAACCCTTGATTCTCCAGCATCTGCAGTTCCTTCTTTAACAACAGGTGATCAAGGGAGATGTAGAATGGTTCATTGTTGGCTGAGGGTGAGGGGAAGGGTGACAATGAGGCGTACAAACAGCAAAATTAATCAGGAGGACAGTGGAACTAGTCGGAGAACTAGGGTGGGGGAGGGATGGAGAGGGAGGGGAAGCAAGTTGGAGAAATCACTATTCATACCGAAGGTAGACACAAAATGCTGGAGTAACTCAGCGGGACAGGCAGCATCTCTGGAGAGAAGGAATGGGTGACGTTTCGGGTCGAGACCCTCTGTCCCGCTGAGTTACTCCAGCATCTTGTGTCTATCTTCGGTTTAGACCAGCATCCGCAGTTCCATCCTCCACACACAATCAGTATTCACACCGCTGGGGTGTGAGCTGCCCAAGCGAAATATGAGGTGCTGTTCCTCCAATTTGCGCTGGGCCTCACTCTGACAATGGAGGAGGCCCAGGACAGAAGGGTCAGTGTGGGAATGGGAGGGGAGTGAAAGTGCTCCTGAACCTATAAATATTTGCAACAGCTAGTTAGACAAAGGCAAGTTGCACTTCAGACTGAACTAAGTCCAGCTTGGTCTCCCTAGTGAAGCCCATTGTTACATTTAGCTTAGACATGCGGATACAGCATGGAAAGAGGCCCTTCGGCCCACCATGTCCGCGCCGACCAGCGATCCCCGCACACCAACTCCACCCTACACACACTAGGGACAAGTTACCTTTGCACCAAGCCATTTAATCTCCAAGCCTGCACGTCTTTGGAGGGTGGGTGGAAACCGAAGACCTCGGAGGAAACCCACGCAGGACACGGGGAGAACGTACAAACTCTGTATGACTCGGTGACTCTTGAGATGTACGGGGCAAGATTTTTAACACAGATGGTGGTGGGTGTATGGAACGAGCTGCCGGAGGAGGTAGTTGAGGCTGGGACGATCGCAACATTTAAGAAACAATTAGACAGGTACGTGGATAGGACATGGGCCAGGTGGGACTAGTGCAGCTGGGACATGTTGGGCAAGTTGGGCCGAAGGGCCTGTTTCCACAATGTATCATTCTTTGACTCTGGGAGATGTGGGCGGGGGCAAGTTTTTCACACAGAGATGGTGGGTGCCAGGGGTGGTGGTGGACAGGTATGATAGTAGCATTTAAGATGCTTTGATATTGGGCATATGGCGGTGCAGGGAATAGCCACAAAGTCATAGCCAACAAGGGACCATTGTGGGCTCCACATTTCCTTATTTACCATTGCTTTTTTGCATATCTTCCATTCATTTGTCCTATATCTCTCGTTCCCCTCTCCCCTGACTCGTAGCCTGAAGAAGGGTCTCGACCCAAAACGTCACCCATCCCTTCTCTCCAGAGGCGCTGCCCGTCCCGCTGAGTTACTCCGGCTTTTTGTGTCCGTGTTGGGCAAGGGTTGATGATCCTGGCGTCGCGCTTGGCACGGACGTTGTGGGCCGAAGGGCCTGTCCCAGCGCGGTACTGATGTCCCCATGGGCGGAGGAGACTTGTTTTAGTTGGTTTTGTGCTGATCTCCTCGTGTCTCCCGTTCCGCACTCCAGGTAACGGCGCGGGAGGCTGGGGAAAAAGAACGTAGCCCCCCGGACCCCGGCGGTAGCGGCTAGCTTTGGGGCGTTGGGCCACGCGAGGAGCCATCAATGTCTCCAAGTTCGTTAGCGGCAGCAACGAGGCAAGAGACGCCGTCCCACAGTCAACAACGTTTCCCACTCGAGGTAGGAGGATGATGTAAGTAGGCCTCTGCAGACGGGCCGAATGGCCTTTCTTTTGCGTTCGATACTGGCCGCATGTATTGTAAGTGAGAGTTCGATCCTGACCTCGCCCAAACACAGCGTGTCTGTCTGTGTGTGTGTGTAGCGTGCACATACTCCCAGGGACCACGTGGGTTTTCTCCGGGCGCTCCGGTTTCCTCCCACGCTACAAAGACGTGCAGGTTCGTAGGTTAATTGGCTTTGGTAAATATTGTAAACAGGCCCGATTTTTTTTTTAGAGATACGGCACGGAAACAGGCCCTTCGGCCCACTGAGTCCGTGCCGACCAGCGATCCACGCACACTAACACTATCCTACACACACCAGGGACAAGTTACAATTTTACCGAAGCCAATTAGCCTACAAACCTGAACGTCTTTGGAGTGTGGGAGGAAACCGGAGCACCCGGAGAAAACCCACACAGGTCAATAGACAATAGGTGCAGGAGTAGGCCATTTGGCCCTTCGAGCCAGCACCGCCATTCAATGTGATCATGGCTGATCATCCCCAATCCTGCATTCCTGCCTTCCCCCCATATCCCCTGACTCCGCTATTTTTAAGAGCCCTATCTAGCTCTCTCTTGAAAGCATCCAGAGAACCGGCCTCCACCGCTCCCTCTGAGGCAGAGAATTCCACAGCCTCACCACTCTCTGTGTGAAAATGTGTTTCCTCGTCTCCGTTCTAAATGGCTTACTCCTTATTCTTAAACTGTGTGTGTGGCCCCTGGTTCTGGACTCCCCCAACATCGGGAACATGTTTCCTTCCTCTAGCGTGTCCAAACCCTGAATAATCGTATATGTTTCAATGAGATCCCCTCTCATCCTTCTAAACTCCAGAGTGTACAAGCCCAGCCGCTCCATTCTCTCAGAATATGACAGTCCCGCCATCCCGGGAATTAACCTTGTAAACCTACGCTGCACTCCCTCAATAGCAAGAACGTCCTTCCAAGAATGGAGGGATATGGATTATGTGCAGGCAGATAAGAGTTGGTCCTGGCATCATGTCCGTCCTCAAATTAGGGGACCAAAACTGCACACAATACTCCAGGTGTGGTCTCACTAGGGCCCTGTACAACTGCAGGAGGACCTGTTTGCTCCTCGACAGTTTCCCACAGCAGACGAAAACTGCACACAATACTCCAGGTGTGGTCTCACTAGGGCCCTGTACAACTGCAGGAGGACCTCTTTGCTCCTCGACAGTTTCCCACAGCAGACCAAAACTGCACACAATACTCCAGGGAGAAGGTACAAACTTCGTACAGACAGCACCCGTAGTCAGGATCGAGCCCGGGTCTCGGGCGCCGTGAGGCGGCAACTCTTACCGCTGCGCCACCGTGTGTGTGCAGGATAGTGCGAGTGAGCGGGGCGATCGCTGGCCGGCGCGGACCCGGTGGGCCGAAGGGCCTGTTTCCGCGCTGCATCTCTAAACTAAACTAACCATATACGGGACGCTTGACTCTCGGGACATGACGTACCATCTCTGGCTAGGTGGAGGACAAAGAGAGTGAGGAGGGGCTGTTTCAAGGAAGAGATGGCGACAAGGAAATAAATACTTTCTTGGCCCAGTCCCATCCGGTCTGGGACAAAGTGAGCAGCCATTCCCAATTGTTATGACCGTGCGTGCTTCAAGCGGGCAATTCTCCATCCATGAGCTTCAAACATTTTGGAATGTAAATACAACTTTGTCCATTTCCTGGCTGAGAACGAGGACATCCTTTGTCCTGAAGTTCGTCCCCCAAGTTGCCGTGGAAACCTCTTCATTACTTCGGCACGGAGGCGCAGCGGGGTAGAGCCGCTGCCTCACCGCGCCGGAGACCCGTGTTCGATCCCGACCGCGGGTGCTGTCTGCGCGGAGTTTGCACGTTCTCCCCGTGACCTGGGTGGGTTTTCTCCGCGTTAAAGAAGGAACTGCCGAAGCTGGAGAATCGAGGGTTGCACACAAGGCTGGAGAAACTCAGCGGGTGCAGCAGCATCTAAGGAGCGAAGGAGATGGGCGACGTTTCGGGTCGAGACCCTTCTCCTCGATCTCCGGTTTCCTCCCACACTCCAAAGACGTACAGGTTTGTTGGTCGTAAATGTTGAAATGTGAAATGTAAAATTGTCCCTGGTGTGTGTGTGCGTGTAGGATAGTGTTAGTGTGCGGGGATCGCTGGTCGGAGCGGACTTGGTGGGCCGAAGGGCCTGTTTCCGCGCTGTACCTCTAAACTAAGCTGAAAGTGCGCTGAAAATCAAAGATTGTTTGTGTCTAGACGACTGGGACACTGGCCGCGACAGTACAGTGGCTTGTTGCCGTCTGACGCCCTTCTGGGCTGAAATACCTTGTTTTTCCAATGTCCTATTTGGAATGAAAACAAGTTTCAAAAACAAGGTTCTCAACCAGGATACCTTTCATTTTATTTTTTGTTCCTCTGCGGCAATGAGTTCCACGGGCTAACTACCCTCTGACTGAAGAAATTCCTCCTCACCTCCTTCCGAAAAAAGCGCCCTTTAATTCTGAGGCTGTGCCCCCTGGTCCTAGACTCTCCCACTAGTGGAAACATCCTCCCCACATCCACTCTATCCAGGCCTTTCATTATTCTGTAACTTTCAATGAGGTCCCCCCCCCCCCCCCCCCCCCCGCCTTCAACTTTCTAAACTCCAGGCCCAGTGCTGTCAAAAGCTCATCATAGGTTAACCCACTCACACTCCTGGATTCATTTTTGTCTAAAGAAGGTGTTTTGGCCTGAAACGTTGCCTATGTCCTTCGCTCCATAGATGCTGCTGCACCCGCTGAGTTTCTCCAGCACTTATGTCTACCTTCATTTTTTGTAAACCTCCTCTGGACCCTCTCTGTGGCAGTCTGTGGAATTCTCTGCCTCGGAGGACGGTGGAGGCTGGTTCTCTGGATACTTTAAAGAGAGAGCTGGATAGGGCTCTTAAAGATAGCGGAGTCAGGGGATGTGGGGAGAAGGCAGGAACGGGGTACTGATTGTGGGAGGGGGAAGAGAGGAGGGGGGGAGGGGGGAAGAGGGGGAAGAGAGGAGGAGGAGGAGGAGGGGGGAGAGAGGAGGGGGGGAGAGAGGAGGGGGAGGGGAGAGGTGAAGGGGGGAGGGGGGGTGTTAAACAGCCGTGTAACAACAAGTCGTGTTGTGTATGTCTCTGGAATTCTCTGCCACAGAAGGTAGTTGAGGCCAGTTCGTTGGCTATATTTAAGAGGGAGTTAGATGTGGCCCTTGTGGCTAAAGGGATCAGGGGGTATGGAGAGAAGGCAGGTACGGGGTACTGATTGGGGATGATCAGCCGTGATCGCATTGAACGGCGGTGCTGGCTTGAAGGGCCGAATGGCCTACTCCTGCACCTATTGTCACAGTCACAGTCTAAGGATAAGGGGGAATTCCTTTAGGACCGAAATGAGGAAAACATTCTTTACACAGAGAGTGGTGAGTCTCTGGAATTCTCTGCCACAGAAGGTAGTTGAGGCCAGTTCATTGGCTATATTTAAGAGGGCGTTAGATGTGGCACTTGTGGCTAAAGGGATCAGGGGGTATGGAGAGAAGGCAGGTACGGGATACTGAGTTGGATGATCAGCCATGATCACATTGAATGGCGGTGCAGGCTCGAAGGGCCGAATGGCCTACTCCTGCACCTATTTTCTATGTCTATGTCTATTGTCTATTGCCTCTCCAGAGCCAGCACATCCTTCCTCAGATATGGGGTCCAAATTTGCTCACAATGCTCCAAATGCAGCCTGACCAGCACCTTATAGAGCCTCAGCGTTACATCCCTGTTTTTATATTCCATTAAGTCAGGGGAAGGACATTATTGCCATAGAGGGAGTGCAGAGAAGGTTCCTGGGATGTCAGGACTGTCTTATGAAGAAAGACTGCATAGACTCGGTTTATACTCTCTAGAATTTAGGAGATTGAGAGGGGATCTTATAGAAACTTACAAAATTCTTAAGGGGTTGGACAGGCTAGATGCAGGAAGATTGTTCCCGATGTTGGGGAGGTCCAGGACAAGGGGTCACAGCTTAAGGATAAGGGGGAAATCCTTTAGGACCGAGATGAGAAGGACTTTTTTCACACACAGAGTGGTGGGTCTCTGGAACTCTCTGCCACAGAGGGTAGTTGAGGCCAGTTCATTGGCTATATTTAAGAGGGAGTTAGATGTGGCCCTTGTGGCTAAAGGGATCAGAGGGTATGGAGAGAAGGCAGGTACAGGATACTGAGTTGGATGATCAGCCATGATCATATTTGATGGCGGTGCAGGCTCGAAGGGCCGAATGGCCTACTCCTGCACCTAATTTCTATGTTTCTATGTTTCTATGATATATTTCAGGCCGGGATAGATAGATTCTTGATTAGTACGGGTGTCAGAGGTTATGGGGAGAAGGCAGGAGAATGGGGCTAGGAGGGAGAGGTAGGTCAGCCGTGATTGAATGGCGGAGTGGGCTCGGTGGTCCTGCTTGCAAGGAAGCCAGTCCGCCCAGTGTAAACAGCAGGCGTGAGCCATGAGTAACATCAATGCTCCCAACCTCGCAGCGGGCTTTATCTGATCTGCGATTGTTCTGTTGGCAGGCTCTTATCGGGAGTCGTACAAGTTACCCGATCCACCGTATCAGTTTCATTTCCAACACTGTGAAACATTGGGCTGCGCTCTGATAATGCCTATGAGCGGCAGTGCCTCGCGGCTTCCAAAAAGGTGTGGACCTTCCGCGCAGTCACACAATGGGGCTGGGAAGCAGCTGGTGCTAGCACGCATAGCCCGAGCAGAGCACGTCCTGTTGCAACTTATCTCTCCCCCACCCCCCCCACCCCCACCCCCCCTTAATCACCAAGCATCTGTTTCCTGCGTAAAGTTCACGGAAATTCATCCACCTCTCCGGACGCCCCTCACCTGTCGGAGAAGGGATTTTTAACCCGTTCCCGGGCCAAGTCGGCAGCGAGGAAATGCAAGGGCTAATTAGTTCCGTCTCGACCCTAAACTGTCGCCCGCTCCTTCTCCCCAGAGATGCTGCCCGTCCCGCTGAGTTGCTCCAGCACTTTGTGTCCACAATGTCTTTGGTTAATTGGTTCGATTAGGTTTAGAGTTCTATCAGCTTCTCCTTCTTGCGTGTGGCGTGCGCGGCCTAAAGTTGTCGGACAGCTTGTTCTATTTGATCGTCCGTTTGTGCACGTCGAGTTGATTGCATTAGTCGAAACAGGGCGGTCCCACGTGAAGGTTGCAATCTTCCACCCCGAGTTTGAAGATGCAGCGCGGAAACGATGAACACAGGTCCCGTCTTTTAAAACAGGATGAAGGGAACTAACTGTGCAGGAAGGAGCAGCATGATGCCGGCTTACATTCGCAGAGAGAGACACACAAAATGCTGGAGAAACTAAGGGTGGGATTTCCATGTAATGGACGTACATAACACGCCCTATATACAAGGTGCAGGAAGGAACTGCAGACGCTGGTTTAAACCGAAGATAGACACAAAGTGCTGGAGTAACTCAGCGGGACGGGCAGCGTCTCTGGAGAGAAGGAATGGCCGACTTTTCGGGTCGAGACCCCTTCGTCAGATTCAGAGTCGGGGGGGGGGGGGGGAAGAGGGAGACACAGAGATACGGAAGGGCAAGGTGTGAAAACGAGACATCAAAGGGGATGAAGGTCAAGGAAAATGTAGGTCAGGAGGGACAGTCAGATTGGTCGGGGAACTGGGAAGAAAGGACGGATGGAGAGAGAGGGAAAGCAAGGGGCTACTTGAAGTTGGAGAAGTCAATGTTCACACCGCTGGGGTGTGAGCTGCCCAAGCGGAATACGAGGTGCTGCTCCTACAATTTGCGCTGGGCCTCACTCTGACAGTGGAGGAGGCCCTGGACAGAACGGCCAGTGTGGGAACGTTGCTCTCCGTTTCTCTCCCCACAGATGCTGCCCGACCTGCCAACTGTTTCTTGTGAGAGTTTGCATCTCGCGCTCCACTCGGCCTCTCTCCAATACGGTTGTGCGGAGGGTCCGGGTACCGCAGCTGGTTCTGCGTGCAAATACTTTTGAGATGGAGCGGAGTTGAAACCGGAGCGCCTGGAGAAAACCCACACACACACAAGATTCAAGATTCAAGAGAGTTTACTGTCGTGTGTCCCTGATCGGACAATGATGTTCTTGCTTTGCCTCAGCACAACAGAACATAGACGGCATTGACTTCAAAACAGATCAGTGTGTCCATATACCATTATATACATATATACACACATGAATAATTAAACTGATCAAGTGCCAATAACAGATAATGGACTATTAATGTTCAGAGTTTTGTCCGAGCCAAGTTTAATAGCCTGATGCCTGTGGGGAAGTAGCTATTCCTGAACCTGGTCGTTGCAGTCTTCAACATGCAAACTCCTTACAGACAGCGCCCGTGGTCGGGATCGAACCCGGGTCTCTGGCGCTGTGAGGCAGCAGCTCTATCCGCTGCACCGCTGTGCCGACCGGTGAATTTGATTGTGAATTTGATAAAAAAACCTACAGTAAAACGTGATCAATAAAACCACACGTCTCCCTCAACTTCCAGGTGTCCGATGGCAGTGAAATCATTCCTGATCTGCGCGCTGTCATCTCTTGTTCGGCCGTCACTGCTCGTGAGAGGTGATCTTCCAGAAGGTAATCCTTCTCTTTGGTCCTTGTTTCCACAAAAGGACTCGGGGGGGGGGGGGGGGGGGGGGGGGAGAGGATGAGAGGTGATCTCATAAAGACGTCTAAAATTATGAGAGGAGTAGATCGGATGAATGCGCAGTGCAAGAAGGAACTGCAGATGCTGGTTTAAACCGAAGATAGGCACAAAATGCTGGAGTAACTCAGCGGGACAGGCAGCATCTCTGGAGAGAAGGACTGGAACTGCATCTGGCGTTTCGGGTCGAGGCCCTTCTTCAGACCAAAGATCCTAGAGCGAGCAAGATGGTCCACTCGACGAAAAAGACGTAGTACGGTCATGGGTGATTTTCGGCCCCATTCCCGTAACCGGCTTCCGTCTCCGCACCAAAGATCCCGTCATAGCGGAGCAAAGATACTAGTGCGGAGACGGAAGCCGGTTACGGGAACATCCTCGTAAAAATAAAAGTTCTTTGGGAAAAATCTTCTTCTCATTTTCAGAATTATAATTTATTAACACAAACTGTTCCCCCGCAACGTTGATTACACTGCGGGTCGGGTCGGGTCGGGTTACTGAAATGGATGAAAAAAAGGCCCACGTCAGCCCATTGCAGTTAGAAGGAGTGGTCCGTTGTAGGATCTTTGGTTCAGACTAGTTAGGGATAAGGGAAACGAGAGAGAAAGAGCAATGAATGAAAGATATGCAAAAAAAAGTAACGATGATAAAGGGAGCAGGCCATTGCTAGCTGTTTGTTGGGTGAGAACGAGAAGCTGGTGCGACTTGGGTGGGGGAGGGATAGAGAGAGAGAGAGGGGGAATGCCGGGGCTACCTGAAGTGAGACAAATCAATGTTCATACCACTGGGGGTTACACAAAAAGCTGGAGAAACTCAGCGGGTGCAGCAGCATCTAAGGAGCGAAGGAGATAGGCGATGTTTCGGGTCGAGACCCTGTAAGCTGCCCAAGCGAAATATGAGGTGCTGTTCCTCCAATTTGCGTTAAATGCACAGAATTTTACCCAGAGTAGGGAAATTTTCGAACCAGAGGACATAGGTTTAAGGTGAGAGGGGAAGATTTAATTCAAACTTGAGGGGTAACCTTTTCACACAGAGGGTGGTGGGTGTATGGAACGAGTTGCCGGAGGGGGTAGTTGAGGCTGGGACTATCCCAACGTTTAAAAAAAACATTTAGATAGGTACATGGATAGGACAGGGTTTGGAGGGATGTGGGCCAAACGCAGGCAGGTGGGGCTAGTGTAGATGGGGCATGTTGGTCGGGGTGGGCAAGTTGGGCCAAATTGGACAAAATGCTGGAGTAACTCAGCGGGACAGGCAGCATCTCTGGAGGGGAGGAAATGGGCGACGTTTCGGGTCAATGGTTTAATGGTTCAGGTCTGAAGAGGGGTCTCGACCCGAAACGTTACCCATTCCTCCTCTCCAGAGATGCTGCCTGTCCCGCTGAGTTACTCCAGCATTTTGTCCAATTTGGCCCAACTTGCCCACACCGACCAACATGCCCCATCTACACTAGCCCCACCCAGAGATGCTGCCTGTCCCGGCTCGGAAATTACGTGCCTATTTCCCCCACCAGGTCACAATTTTACCGAGTGTGTGTGTGAAGGTGAGGACTGCACAGGAGATCGGTGCTTTGGCAAGCTATGCTTCCAGACGCTCACCATCATGGATGGCTACCAGGTTCATCACCGGGGGTGTTTCAACGAGACCAGTGCTGCGGGATGCCACCAACCGCCAGCTCCAGAGAAGACCACCCGCTGTTGCACAGATGCCCTCTGCAATGCCGACATCAAGACAGTGCCCACTCGAGGTATGTCAAAATTGTCCCTGGGTGTGTGTAGGATAGTGCAAGTGTGCGGGGATCGCTGGTCGGCACGGACTCGGTGGGCTGAAGGGCCTGTTTCTGCGCTGTGTATCTATAAACTAAATTCAGCTGAACTGAACTCGGCTCAAGTGAACTGAACTCGTCTGACTTGGTGAGACCAAGCGGAGGCTGGGCGATCGTTTCGCCGAACACCTCCGCTCGGTCCGCAATAACCAACCCGACCTCCCGGTGGCTCAGCACTTCAACTCCCCCTCCCATTCCGTATCCGACCTCTCGGTCCTGGGCCTCCTCCACGGCCAGAGTGAGCAACACCGCAAGTTGGAGGAACAGCACCTCATATTCCGCTTGGGGAGTCTGCATCCTCTGGGCTTAAACATTGAATTTTCTCAATTCTGTTAACCCAGGCTGCCCCCTCCCCTTCCCACCTCTCCCTCAGCCCTCGGGCCCTGGCATTCCCTCTCTCTATCTCTCCCCCACCCAAGTCGCACTAGCTTCTCATTTTCACACCACAAACAGCTTACAACGGCCTGTTTCCTTTATCATCGATACTTTTTTGCATATCTTTCATTCATTGTTCTTTATCTCTCCACATCACCGTCTATATCTCTCGTTTCCCTGATCCTCGACCAGTCTGAAGAAGGGTCTCGACCCGAAATGTCGCCTATCTCCTTCGCTCCTTAGATGCTGCTGCACCCGCTGAGTTTCTCCAGCTTTTTGTGTGACCTGAGTGAGTAATGTCACAGTTATTTTTTTTTCTTTCTCATTTCCAGTGGAGTTTGACTGCGTTTGTGATCAGGGGTACTGTGACACAGACACCTGTACCGGCTACAAGTGCTTTGTCTCCCGCACCATTGAGCATCCAGGAGAGGTGGTGAAGGGCTGTTTCAACTCCGCAGAGGAGCCCTGCGACCAGCTGACGCCCCGCAGCCGGACAAAGTGCTGCACGGGTGACTTCTGCAACCGCAACCTGACCGTGAGCACCTTCGAAGGTGGGCCGCTGCATTTTTCCCGGCTGCAATGATGTGCATTGGTGGAACAAGTGTGAATGGGTGATTGTTGGTCGGGAATGACACTGCTAGCGAGATCAAGGCAATGGTGTGTGATTGGCCAGGGTCCCTGACAGTCCTTTCAGGCGAGGCAGAGGGGATCACTTGCTCACGTCATGAGAAAGGCCCTTCGGCCCAACGTGCCCACACCGGCCCAACATGTCCCAGCTACACTAGTCCCACCTGCCAGCATTTGGTCCATATCCCTCCAAACCTGTCCGATCTATCCATGTGTTAAAGAAGGAACTGCAGATGCTGGAGAATCGAGGGTTACACAAAAAGCTGGAGAAAGTCAGCGGGTGCAGCAGCATCTAAGGAGCGAAGGAGATAGGGTCTGAAGAAGGGTCTCGACCCGAAACGTCGCCTATCTCCTTCGCTCCTTAGATGCTGCTGCACCCGCTGACTTTCTCCAGCTTTTTGTGTAACTATCTATCCATCTACCTGTCTAACTGTCGGGATAGTCCCAGCCTCAACTACCTCCTCTGGCAGCTCGTTCCATACACCCACCACCCTTTGTGTGGAAAAAGTTACCCCTCAGATCCCTATTAAATCTTTTCCCCCTCACCTTGAACCTGTGTCCTCTGGTCCTCGATTCATCTACTCTGGGCAAGAGACTCTGTGAGACCTCCAACCTCATCTACTGTACCCGCTGTTCTAGGTGTGGGCTCCTGTACATCGGCGAGGCCAAGCGCAGGCTGGTCGATCGTTTCGCTGAACACCTTTGGCTAACTAACTTTTGAAAATCCCCCTCCCAGTCCCACACTGACCTTTCCGTCCTGGGCCTCCTCCACTGTCAGAGTGAGGCCCAACACAAATTGGAGGAACGGCACCTCATATTTCCCTTGGGCAGCTCACACCCCAGCGGAACATAGGCCCAAAAAAGCTGGAGTAACTCAGCGGGACAGGCAGCATCTCTGGAGAGAAGGAATGGGTGACATTTCAGGTCGAGACCCTTCTTCAGAACCAGCAGTATGAATATTGATTTCTCTAACTTCAAGTAACCCTTACATCCCCTCTCTCTCTGCCCCTCCCCCACGCTAGTCGTACTAGTTTCACTGTCTGTATGACTCATCACCTTCCCCCACAGCCAACAATGGACCATTGTGGGCTCCACCCTTCCTTGTTTACCATTGCTTTTTGCATATCTTCTATTCATGTCCTACATCTCTTAATAGAAACACAGACAAAAGGTGCAGGAGGAGGCCATTTGGCCCTTCGAGCCAGCACCGCCATTCATTGTGATCATGGCTGATCATCCCCAATCAATAACCTGTGCCTGCCTTCTCCCCATATCCCTTGACTCCACTAACCCCTAGAGCTCTATCTAAATCTCTCTTAAATCCATCCAGTGATTTGGCCTCCACTGCCCTCTGTGGCAGGGAATTCCCAACTCTCTGGGTGAAAACGTTTTTTCTCACCTCAGTCTTAAATGGCCTCCCGTTTATTCTAAGACTGTGGCCCCTGATTCTGGACTCGCCCAACATTGGGAACATTTTTCCTGCATCTAGCTTGTCCAGTCCTTTTATAATTGTATATGTTTCTATAAGATCCCCCACTCATCCTTCTAAACTCCAGTGAATACAATCCTAGTCTTTTCAATCTTTCCTCATATGACAGTCCCGCCATACCAGGGATCAATCTGGTGAACCTACGCTGCACTGCCTCAATCACATCTGGAGTATTGTGTACAGTTTTGGTCTCCTAAATTGAGGAAGGACATCCTTGTGATTCACAAGGATGTCCTTCCTCAAATTAGGAGACCAAAACTGTACACAATACTCCAGATGTGGTCTTACCAGAGCCCTATACAACTGCAGAAGAACCTCTCTACTCCTATACAACACACACACACACACACACACACACTGAGCCAGCACCCAAGCTTGGGATCGAACCCGGGACTCTGGCGTTGTGCAAGACACCTGACCCATTGCAGTCAGAAAGCTGGCTGCAAGCGGCACTTGGCTGCCACCTTCTGGCAAGAGGTTGCACCTACATCTTGACTGCAGCAACTTTGGAAAGCTTTGATGCAGCTGCTTGCATTTGTAAATATTTGTAAATATTCTCCACGTCGCAGAAGCCAATTATGTGCATGCAGGCGGCAGATTTCATGCACAGGGCTTAAAATTCTATATAGTTGCTGGAGTTAAGGGGGAGAGAGAGGAGGGGGGGGAAGGAGAGGAAGGGGGAAGGAGAGGAGGGGGAGGGGAAGGGGGGAAGGAGAGGAGGGGGGAAGGAGAGGAGGGGGGAAGGAGAGGAGGGGGAGGGGGAGGGGGGAAGGAGAGGAGGGGGGAAGGAGAGGAGGGGGGAAGGAGAGGAGGGGGGAAGGAGAGGAGGGGGAGGGGGGAAGGAGAGGAGGGGGGAGAGAGGAGGGGGAGGGGGGAGAGAGGAGGGGAGGGGGAGGGGAAGAAGGGGAGGGGGAGGGGGGTGTTAAACAGCCGTGTAACAACAAGTCGTGTTGTGTATATCTCTGGAATTCTCTGCCACAGAAGGTAGTTGAGGCCAGTTCATTGGCTATATTTAAGAGGGAGTTAGATGTGGCCCTTGTGGCTAAAGGGGATCAGGGGGTATGGAGAGAAGGCAGGTACGGGATACTGAGTTGGATGATCAGCCATGATCATATTGATGGCGGTGCTGGCTCGAAGGGCCGAATGGCCTCCTCCTGCACCTATTGTCTATGTTTCTGTGTATGGGGCCGCTCACCGCCCAGTGCTTGTCCCCCCCGCAGAGCCGGCCAGCAGGTCCACGTCTGTGGTGAGGATCGTGGTGCCGGTGGTGGTGGTGGTGGTGGTGCTGCTGGGCGCTGTGGCCGTCCTGCTGCTGCTCTTCCACCAGAAGCTGTGCCGGATCAGGGAGGTGCCGTTCCTGAGCAAGGACGAGGAGCTGAGCAAGGCCGACATGTTGAAGCTCACCGACCCCGGAGACAACACCATCACCGTAAGCTCTTGCCCCACCTTCGTGGCCAGCTGATTGCGTTTGGGTTGGGAGGACATACAGTAGGTGGGCCGAAGGGCCTGTTTCCGCGCTGTGCCTCGAAACTAAACGACCTTCCGATTATGTTCGGAACTTGTTAGTTCTGGTGGTCACGGTGGCGCAGCGGTAGAGTCGCTGCCTCACAGCGCCGGAGACCCGGGTTCCATCCTGACCACCGGTGCTGTCTGTACGGAGTTTGCACGTTCTCCCCGTGACCCGCGTGGGTTTCCTCCGGGTGCCCCGGTTTCCTCCCACACGCCAAAGACGTGCGGGTTTGCAGGGTAATTGGCTTGATGCAGGGCTGCCAACTCTCACGCTTTGAGCGTGAGACTCACTCATTTTGATAAATTCTCACGCTCTCACGCTGATCACAAATTTCTCACGTGCTCTGTCGTGTGAAATTCTGTGATCAACGAAAATGTCAAAACTCAGATAAACTGCGTGGTCTGCGGGTGTTGGAGAGCTGGGGCTGAGGGAGGGATGGAAGCAGAACCAGCGGCGGGGACAGATGCGGGTTGCCGGCGCTGGCCACTGTTTGCGGGGGCCGGCGAATGTTTGCCGGGGACAGATATCAGGAATGGGGCTGGCGAGTGTTTGCCGGGCTGGTGAGTCGCTCGCTGCATCTCCGGCCATGGAGCAGCCCCAGTGCAAGAGTCCCGGGCCGTCGGAGGCGTCGGGAGCATTGCGCCGCTGCCGCGGGAGTCTCTGTGCCGAAGGGGCAGAGACTCTCAAAGGGAGGCAGAGAGAGAGAGGGGAGGGGGGAGGGAGAGAGGGGAGAGACAGGGGGAGAGAATGGGGAGAGAGAATGGGGGAAGGGAGGTAGGGAAGAGAGAGGGAGAGATAGGGAGAGGGAGAGAGAGGGGGGGGGAAGAGGAATAGAGAGAGGGAAGAGGGAAGAAGGAGAGGGGGAAAGAGAGAGAGAGAGAGAGAAAGAGAGAGGGGGGCAAAGAGAAAGAGGAGATAGAAACAGAGGAGAGAGCAAGGGGGGAGAGTGATGTGGGAGAGGAGAGGTGAGAGAGAGAGGGGAGGAGAGAGGGGGAGAGGAGAGAGAGAGGGAAAGAGGGGGTGAGAGAGAGGGGGCAGGAGAGAGGGGGAGAGGAGAGGTGAGAGAGAGGGAAAGGGGGGAGGGAGAGAGGGGAGGGAGAGAGGGGGAGAGAGAGAGGGGGGGCAGGATTGAGGGGGGCAGGAGAGAGGGGGAGAGCCCCCGGTTCTGGACTCCCCCAACATCAGGAACATGTTTCCTGTCTCTAGTGTGTCCAAGCCCTTAACAAATGGTAACAGAATACTGAGTGAGTATAATTGTATGGATGAGAAATTGTGTTCAACCAATTGATGACTTAATTGACAAAGTTGACTAGCAGGTTAGGAAGCCAATGAATGTAGCAAATTTTGTTATCCATAATGTGGTCTGTGAAGTGCCCCATAAAGGATTGCTGCATTAGATAAGCACCTGTGGGCTTGAACGTAATAGGTGAAGTCCAGGGGGTGAGATATGGGGCTTTATGTGTGGGCCAGATATATTGTCAGTGCGGAGGGGCTAGGAGCAAGGCCAAGTGTGCATCCGGAGTCAAGGTCTGGAATAGTACAAGGTGTGCAGTCCAAGCTGGGACCAGGGGAGTGTTCAGCACTGGGAACCTAAAGGGCCTGTCCCACCAGCATGCAACTCCATGCGATGAGCGCGACCGAACGTGGTCGCTTGAGCCGTCCGGCGTCACTTTGATCGCCGGAGCAGTGCGGAATTGTGCGGAGTTCGTCCCGACATCGCGCGGGGCTCCGAAAAACTGACCATGTTCAAAAATTCCGCGCGGCAACGGCTTGTCGGCTCGCAGTCGCCTCGACGCATTACACACCGCCTCGACATCGTGCCTCCGTGACCCTCTCTGTAGGTGCCTCCGTGACCCTCTATGTGTGTGGCTCCGTGCCCCTCTGTGTGTGTGTGCCTCTGTGCCCCTCTCTGTGTGCCCCTCTCTGTCCTGGCGAACTTACCTTTAAGACTTCGCTCCAAGTTCGGCTCACTTTGCGCCGCGTTGCGCCACTCCACGACCTCGCTGCCGGTTTGGTCGCGCTTGCCGCACGCAGGCGCATGCTGGTGGGAACGGCCCTGTACAGGGGATCACCCGACCTCCGCGCGGCCCCGCTTCTAGTTTGATCGCGCTCATCGCATGGAGTCGGATGCTGGTAGGACAGGCCCTAAAGCAGGTAAGCAGCTATGATCAGGGTAGAACTGGGTAAGCTGGACTCGGGGACTGGAATGAGAGAAGGGATGCAACTGGAGTCAGGGCCAGCAGTAGTACCAGGTGTGCAGTGAGACCCAGGTTGGCAACATGGGCCAAGTGTTTGATTATAACCTGATATCCATGCATGAAAACACTAATGTGCACCGTATTGCACAATTTCAAGCTGAAAAATGCAAAAGTTCCGTACCAATGGGAGGGGGGGCACCCCCCTCCTCCCCCCCCCCCCTTCCCCCCCCCCTTCCTCCCCCCCCCCCCCTCAGGCTTGGTCTCTCGCAATTTCTCACTCCCAACTCTCACCCAATGTTGGCAGCCCTGCTGGTGTCAAATTGTAAATTGTCCCCAGTGTGTGTAGGATAGTGTGAGTGTGCGGGGATCGCTGGTCCGGCACAGGCTCGGTGGGCCGAGGGGCCTGTTTCCGCGCTGCATCCCCCACACAGAGGAGGATGAGGAGTGTGGGAGGATGAGGGGTGGTCTTATTGAGGTGTGTACGGTCAATGAGAGCAGGGGTATTAGGAACATGGGTGTCGGGTGAGATGGCCAAATGGCTTGTTTCCGCGCTGCATCTCTGAACTAAACTAAATTGCTCCACCCCTTGTTTAAATTAACCAATGCTTCTTTTTTTGCTCCCACTTAGGACCTGTTTGATCATTCCTGTACTTCCGGGAGTGGCTCCGGCCTGCCTTTCCTTGTTCAGAGGACGGTGGCCAGGCAAATCACACTGATAGAGTGCGTAGGTCAGTGCCAGCCTTTGCACACACCTTGGCCTTACCTTTGAATTCATCCCCAGGTGACCGTGCTTATCCCCCTGTCCCACTTCGGAAACCTGAACGGAAACCTCTGGAGACTCAAGGTTTCCGTGCAGTTCCGGAGGTTTTCGTCCTCCGGCAACCACCTTCAACTGGCATCGCAACCGGCTTCCACTAAAAAAATCACCGATTTTTAAAACGGAAACCACTTTCGACCATTAGGGAGACTGACAAAAACCTCCGGGAACCGCAACGGAAACCTTGGGTGGGGCGCAAAGCCTCCAGAGGTTTCCGTTCAGGTTTCCTAAGTGGGGACAGGGGCATTACTCTGCCTCAGGACAAGCAGAGTGGTTGGTGAGCGACCAAACACACAGCACGACTTGTTGTTACACGCCTGTTAAACACCCTTAGAAATAAAGTTCTATCATATCGTACAGAGCTGCATCATGACTGAATCTTAAGAAGGGTCTCGACTCGAAAAGGAATGGGTGACGTTTCAATAGACAATAGACAATAGGTGCAGGAGTAGGTCATTCGGCCCTTCGAGCCAGCACCGCAATTCAATGTGATCATGGCTGATCATCCCCAATCAGTACCCCGTTCCTGCCTTCTCCCCATGTCCCCTGACTCCGCTATCTTTAAGTTAGCAAAAGTGCTGGAGAAACTCAGCGGGTGCAGCAGCATCTATGGAGCGAAGGAAATAGGCAACGTTTCGGCCGAAACCCTTCTTCAGACTGCCTTCTTCCGCTATCTTTAAGAGCCCTATCTAGCTCTCTCTTGAAAGCATCCAGAGAACTGGCTTCCACCGCCCTCTGAAGCAGAGAATTCCACAGACTCACAACTCTCTGTGAGAAAAAGTGTTTCCTCGTCTCCACTTCTAAATGGCTTACCCCTTATCTTAAACTGTGTGTGGCCCCTGGTTCTGGACTCCCCCAACATCGGGAACATGTTTTCAGCCTCTAGCGTGTCCAAACCCTTAACAATCTTATATGTTTCAATAAGGTCCCCTATCATCCTTCTAAACTCCAGGGTGTACAAGCCCAGCTGCTCCATTCTCTCAGCAAATGACAGTCCCGCCATCCCGGGAATTAACCTTGTAAACCTACGCTGCGCTCCCTCAATAGCAAGAATGTCCTTCCTCAAATTAAGGGACCAAAATTGCACACAATACTCCAGGTGTGGTCTCACTAGGGCCCTGTACAACTGCAGAAGGACCTCTTTGCTCCATACTCAATTCCTCTTGTTATAAAGGCCATCATGCCATTCGCTTTTCTTCACTGCCTGCTGTACCTGCATGCTTACTTTCATAGACTGATGTACAAGGACCCCAGATCCCGTTGTATTTCCTCTTTTCCCAACTTGACGCCATTTAGATAGTAATCTACCTTCCTGTTTTTACTACCAAAGTGGATACCTCACATTTATCCGCATTAAACTTCATCTGCCATGCATCTGCCCACTCCCCCAACCTGTCCAAGTCGCCCTGCATTCTCATAGTTTCACAGTTCACAATGTGACCCAGCTTTGTGTGATCTGCAAATTTGCTAATGTTACTTTGAAACCCTTCATCCAAATCATTGATGTATATTGTAAATAGCTGCGGACCCAGCACCGAGCCTTGCGGTACCCCACTAGTCACTGCCTGCCATTCGGAAGGGACCCGTTAATCCTACTCTTTGTTTCCTGTCTGCCAACCACTTCTCTATCCATGTCAGCACTCTACCCCAATACCATGTGCCCTAATTTTGCCACCAATCTCCTATGTGGGACCTATCAAATGCTTTCTGAAAGTCCAGGTACACTACATCCACTGGCTCTCCCTTGTCCATTTTCCTAGTTGCATCTTCAAAAAATTCCAGAAGATTAGTCAAGCATGATTTCCCCTTTGCAAACCTTTCGGGTCAAGACCCTTCTTCTGACCTGAACCATCGACCCGAAACGTCACCCATTCCTTGTCTCCAGAGATGCTGCCTGTCCCGCTGAGTTACTCCAGCACTTTGTGTTTGTCTTCGATTGAAACCAGCATCTGCAGTTCCTTCCGACACATTTCAACTGCAACGAACTGGGTTGTGGCGTTCCCGCCCGCAGCGACTCACCGGAAATATTGGAGAATGTTCCCAAATCCCCGCTTGCCTTTTCTCCTAGGGAAAGGCCGATACGGTGAAGTGTGGAGGGGGCTTGTGGCAGGGGAGAACGTGGCCATCAAGATCTTCTCGTCCAGGGATGAGGCAGTCCTGGTTTCGGGAAACGGAGATTTTATAACACTGTCTTGCTGAGGCACGATAACATTCTGGGTGAGTGCGCTGCGTAAAAACCGCTCGGGCTTGGGAACCAGGGGGTCCTCGCAGAGACCACGACCTTCGGACCATCGCTTACCACCGACATCACCACTCCCCCCCCTTCTCATGGCCGATCATCGGTTCATGAGTTGGATGGGCTGCCTGAACATTTGCGCACGGTCCCGATATCTTTCACATCTTCAGTATTAAAAAAGTTATGGCCATTTTCATACTCTTGTTCCCCATTGCTTTTCCATTGACTTAACACAGAAGCTGTGATCAAGGACAGTCAAAAGCCCCATGACTTTCTTAAAAATTAAGAGAACTGAAAGAAATTTTCAGTTATTATAGATTGAAGCATTCTGAAACAAATATGAAACAATCTTATTGGATGACCTGTAATTAAAGCATATAATTAGTTAGTTACCCAATTGTAGCTAATTACAAAATTCAATTACTAAATCTAAACATCTATCCATTTGTTAAGAAAAGGTTAACATTTTTAAATAGCCTAAGTGTCCAAATAACATTCACACTAGAATTCACAATATAACATGATTTTAAAATCTCATTGTCATGAATTTGTAGGCCAAATGGAAGGAATTTAGTGTTTAATTCCTGTAAATTAATGGTCATTTAAATCGTCTTGCAAGTGGGATTTTGTGGAACGCGATCGATTGGAACGTTGCGGTTGCGGTGAATTTAAAAGCCCATATCGGCAGGAAAAATACTGCCGGTTCGTATCTTTTCTAAGTCACCTTTTCGCAACGTGAAATTTTGATTAAAGGCATCCTAAGAAGCACGTTTATATGAAAAAATAAACAGTGTACCTTGCCTTGTCCCCTACGTGAGATCCGTCCCGTTGTCGGCGTTGACGGCTTTAGACGATGATTTTTAATTTACTCCTGCTATTAAATTATCCAGCGTAGTTTAAAAAAAACTTCAGAGAGACAAATGTCGGAGCGATTTTTCTTCAGCAACTAAACACCCTGAGAAAAATCGATCTGAATAGCCTGGGGAAAAACGGCATTTTAAACCCGCCCCCCCCCTCTCAAAGGCGCCAAAGTCGCGCACACGGGGAGTGGCAGAACTGCAGCGCCGCTCAAGGTAAGTTTTGTAACATACCTAGATGAATAAGTTTATTGGCCAAGTATGTTCACATACAAGGAATTTGTCTCGGTGCTCCGCCCGCAAGTGACAACATGACATACAGTGACAGTTAGGAATGACTCATAAAACATTAAAGATGAATAATTAATCTTTTTTTTTGTTAATATTTTTTATTAGACGTTGGAGATATATCAGTGATCTATTATATATGATTCTTCATCCATTCCCCGTCCAAGTTTCAGTCAGGCCCTCGAACCGAGCCCATTTGTCCCTTTAGATAATCCATAAATGGAGACCATGTCCGAGAGGACAAGTCTTAATCTTTCCAAATGAAGTGGCTCCGACATTTCTGTAATCCACATTTTAATAGTGGGGTTGGTAGGACCTTTCCAAAATCTTAGTATTAATCTTTTACCAATTATTAAACTATAATCGATAAAAATTTGTTGTTTTGTTGTTAGTGATTGATCAAGGGCCTGTCACACTAGCGCGCGATTAGACGCGACAAGCGCGACCTACCGTGGTCGCTTTAGTCGTCCGGCCTCGCGTGACCCTGTCCCACTGCGATCGCCGGAGTCTCGTGGAGTTGCGCGGACTCGTGTGTAGCTGGTGTCGACATCGCGCGTAGTGTCCAAAAACCGACACTGCTTAAAAATTACGCGCGGCAAAATCCTGTCGCGCGGAACGTGATGACGTTTTGACGTTGTGCGTCTTCAGCGTGGCGTTGCGTGATGACGTCACTGCCCGACGTCGTGCAACGCGCATGCTCATGCGCATCGTCACGTGATGAAAAATAACGTCCTTCCTTCGGACGTCGCGCGTGTAATCGCGCGCTAGTGTGACAGGCCCTTCACTCGCACCGGGATCGCCTGACCCCCACGCGACCCCCGCGTCCGAATTTGTCGCGCTTATCGCGTCTAATCGCGCGCTAGTGTGACAGGCCCTTCAGTTTCTAATATACCTAATATAATTAATTTAGAATCTGGATACAGATTTGTATTAACTACCTTCGAAATGATCTTAAAAATTTCTGACCAAAAATTAGTCATTTTTATACATTTGGTAAATGAGTGCGTTAGGTTGGCTTCCAGGTGTTGACATTTGTCACATATAGCAGAAACATTTGGGAAAATTCTATTTAGTTTGGACTTTGAGAGATGTACTCAATGTAAAATTTTAAATTGTATCAGAGAGTGTCTGGCATTTAATCATCATTGATTAAACATGTGAATTAAATAGACTACCAGAGCAAAAGGAGGCTACAGATGTTTGATTATTGAGTAGAGCTGCTACAGGTGGAAAAAAGGTGCTTTATATTTCTGGCTGTAAGGGAATTTGTTCCTTATTTTGACCTTTCGCCCCTTATTTGGGAGTGGGAAAGTTGGCAGACCAATTTCCTCCTGGGAATCAATAGGTGGACTGTTCTAACCTGCCGTCTCTTTACCTCCTCACCCACCCCCCCCCCCGGCCCCCCGTCTCACAGGGTTCATTGCGTCGGACATGACATCGAGAAACTCGAGCACCCAGCTCTGGCTCATCACCCACTACCACGAGTATGGCTCGCTGTACGACTACCTGCAGAGCAACACGGTCAGCGCGCACGCCTGCCTGCGGCTAGCGCTCTCCATCATCAGCGGCCTGGTCCACTTGCACGCGGAGATCATCGGCACGCCCGGAAAAGCAGCCATCGCCCACCGGGACCTGAAGAGCAGAAACATTCTGGTCAAGAGAAACAAGCAGTGTTGCATCGCAGACTTAGGTAACAGCCGCACTCCTGAAGGCTGAAGAAGGGTCCCAACCCAAAATGTCACCCTTTTTTTTGTTCTCCCCAGAGATGCTGCCTGACCCGCTGAGTTACTCCAGCACTCTGTGAAACGTCACCTATCCGTGTTCTCCACAGATGCTGCCTGGCCCGCTGAGTTACTCCAGCACTCTGTGAAACGTCACCTATCCATGTTCTCCACAGATGCTGCCTGACCCGCTGAGTTACTCCAGCACTCTGTGAAACGTCACCTATCCATGTTCTCCACAGATGCTGCCTGACCCGCTGAGTTACTCCAGCACTCTGTGAAACGTCACCTATCCATGTTCTCCACAGATGCTGCCTGACCCGCTGAGTTACTCCAGCACTCTGTGAAACGTCACCTATCCATGTTCTCCACAGATGCTGCCCGACCCGCTGAGTTACTCCAGCACTCTGTGAAACGTCACCTATCCATGTTCTCCACAGATGCGGCCTGACCCGCTGAGTTACTCCAGCACTCTGTGAAATGTCACCTATCCATGTTCTCCACAGATGCTGCCGGACCCGCTGAGTTACTCCAGCACTCTGTGAAACGTCACCTATCCATGTTCTCCACAGATGCTGCCCGACCCGCTGAGTTACTCCAGCACTCTGTGAAACGTCACCTATCCATGTTCTCCACAGATGCTGCCTGACCCGCTGAGTTACTCCAGCACTCTGTGAAACGTCACCTATCCATGTTCTCCACAGATGCTGCCTGACCCGCTGAGTTACTCCAGCACTCTGTGA
>OY740821.1:10980411-11120986 GCA_963514005.1 Raja brachyura | reverse complement strand
TGTATCGCTGGTCAGCACAGACTCGGTGGGCCGAAGGGCCAGTTTCAGCGCTTCTCTAAAGTATTAGTGTGAACGGGGGATCGCTGGTCGGCACGGACTGTGGGCTGGGAGGGAGAGATAGATCAGCCATGATTGAATGGCGGAGTAGACTTGATGGGCCGAATGGCCTAATTCTACTCCGATCACTTATAACCCTATGACGATCGCAACATTTAAGAAACAGTTGGGCAGGTTTGGAGGGATATGGACCAAACGCGGGCAGGTGGGACTGGTGTAGATGGGGCATGGAGTAGCTCAGCGGGTGAGGCAGCATCCTACCTCACTCGGTGAGTTACTCCAGCATTTTGAGAAGAAATGGGCGACATTTTGAATCACGACCCTTCTTAGAAACGTAGAACATAGAAACATAGAAATCAGGTGCAGGAGTAGGCCATTCAGCCCTTCGAGCCTGCACCGCCATTCAATATGATCATGGCTGATCATCCAACTCAGTATCCCGTACCTGCCTTCTCTCCATACCCTCTGATCCCCTTAGCCACAAGGGCCACATCTAACTCCCTCTTAAATATAGCCAATGAACTGGCCTCGACTACCCTCTGTGGCAGAGAGTTCCAGAGACCCACCACTCTCTGTGTGAAAAAAGTCCTTCTCATCTCGGTCCTAAAGGATTTCTCCCTTATCCTTAAGCTGTGACCCCTTGTCCTGGACCTCCCCAACATCGGGAACAATCTTCCTGCATCTAGCCTGTCCAACCCCTTAAGAATTTTGTAAGTTTCTATAAGATGGCCTCTCAATCTCCTAAATTCTAGAGAGTATAAACCTAGTCTATGCAGTCTTTGTTCATAAGACAGTCCTGACATCCCAGGAATCAGTCTGGTGAACCTTTGCTGCACTCCCTCTATGGCAATAATGTCCTTCCTCAGATTCTTCAGACATGTGGGCAAGTTGGTGCTGTTTCCACGCTGTCTCACTCTATGACTGACTGACTGGGCCTTCCTCGGCCTTTTCTCCCCCCCCCCCCCCCCCTTTGCCTCTGGACTGCAGGCGCTGCGGGTCATGACCAAAATCATGCGCGAGTGCTGGTACGCCAACGGTGCCGCCAGGCTGACGGCCCTGCGCATCAAGAAAGCCCTGTCGCAGCTGAGCATACAGGAGGACGTGAAGATGTGAGGACTGCTGCGCCGTGGACACAAGCCGACGCCATCTTCCTTCCATCTGCCTAACGTTTGTCTACCTCACAACTCGTAGCCAATCTACTGACGTGTTGGCTGGACAAGTGTCCAGTTTATCAAAAGGAAAAATGGGGTGAGAACACGGTGCAAACTAACACTACACTAAGTATTAAGGACTCGTTGTATTCTCAAATTTTGTTGGGTATGTTGGCGATATTCAAAATGGCCGCCAAAGGCTACCCAATGGCGGGGAAAGCGTAGAACTTCGCTTGACTAAAAATTGGCAATTGCATGTTTGATTTTTATTTTTATTTTTTGTCCAGAGAGAGAGAGAGAGAATCACAAAACTATTGGACGTTTTTAAAACTGCAAGGTGCCCTTTGAACGGACTGTGGCCACCCCAGGGTTGTTATGTTCCGAAATTTTATTTTGGTAATTTTTTAAACTGTGTTTTTAAAAAAAAGAAAAGTTCTCGTGAGAAGTGGAGAAGATGACTTTGCCGATTTAAAAGGAAAAAAAAAAGAACTGTGTGCGTAGATAGAAAGACTAGCTGAGCTGGCAGGCGGAGGAGGAGGAGGAGGAGGAGGGGGAGGGGGGAGGGGGGGGGGCTTTTGATTGAAACGGAGCCATTTGTGTGTGTGTGTCTGGCCCGGGGAGGAACCGCAGGTGCTGGTTTACACCGAAGACAGGCACAGAGTGCTGGAGTAACTCCGCCAGTGGGACAGGCAGCATCTCTGGAGAGAAGGGATGGGTGGCGTCTGTCCCGCTGAGTTACTCCAGCATTTTGTGCCTCTCTGTGTGTTTTCTTTGCTTCGCCTGGTCCAGCTGTACAAGCTCGACTTGGCTGAAGATAGGAAACAACTGCCATTGTGTTTGGAGCAAAGTCCTAGGAGCAGAATTAGGCCATTCGGCCCATCAAGTCCACTCCACCAGGTTAGAGGGGAATGTGGAATCTGGTTACGATAGGATTTGCCGCCATTCGATTGAACACTGGAGCTGGCACAAGGGACTAAGTGCACCAGTCGCAGGGGCCGTTCGGCCCATCGAGTCTCCTCCGCCATTCAATCATGGCTGATCTATCTCTCCCTGTCAACCCCATTCTCCAGCCTTCTCCCCATAACCCCTGCCACCTGCACTAATCAAGAATCTACCTATGGTACACAAAAGGCTGGAGAAACTCAGCGGGTGCAGCAGCATCTAAGGAGCGAAGGAGATAGGCAACCTTTCGGGTCGAGACCCTTCTTCACGAAGGAGATAGGCATATAGGCCTATCTCCTTCGCTCCTTAGATGCTGCTGCACCCGCTGAGTTTCTCCAGCCTTTTGTGTAACCCTCGATTCTCCAGCATCTGCAGTTCCTTCTTTAACACACAAATCTATCTATCTCTGCCTTAGAAATATCCACTGACTTGGCCTCCACAGCCGTCTGTGGCAAAGAATTCCACCGGTTCACCGGCCCTTGATGAAATAAATTCCTCCTCATCTCCTTCATAAAAGAACGTCCTTTAATTCTGAGGCTGTGCCCTCTGGTCCTAGACTCTCCCACTAGTGGAAACATCCTCTCCACATCCACTCTACCCGGGTGGGAGAGATGGAGCGGGATTGCTAACATTTTGATCATCTCCCTTCGCTTGGTTCAAGTATGTTGGCGATTCTCCGCAGGGTTTAGAGAGAGGCCTGGCACCTTGCAGTGTAGGTGCTGAGCTATCCCCCATGTTGAAGGGGCGGCACGGTGGCGCAGCGGGTAGAGCTGCTGCCTCTCAGCGCCAGAGACCCGGATTCCATCCTGACCGCGGGCGCTGTCTGTACGGAGTTTGCACGTTCTCGCCCCGTGACCCGCGGGGGTTTTCTCCGAATTCCTCCCACGCTCCAAAGCCCTGTGTGTTTGCAGGTCAATTGGCTTCGGTAGAAAACTGTAAATTGACCCAAGTGTGTACATTGCAGGGTGATCGATGGCCAATGTGGTCTCGGTGGGCCGAAGGGCCTGATTCCGCGCTGTATCTATAACGTCTGAAGTCTAAAGAGAACGTGCGAACTCCACACCCGTTGAATGGGATGCACAGTTTGCCTTGCTGTTTTCCCATCGCCCACCGTCCTTGCTCTGCAGCTTGGGAGGCGGGGCTCACTAGTGGCCCCTAGTGTCAGGCTCTGGTGCAGCAGAAAGTCCCCACAGTCTGAAGAAGGGTCTCGACCTGAAACGTCGCCTATCTCCTTCGCTCCTTAGATGCTGCTGCACCCGCTGAGTTTCTCCAGCTTTTTGTGTAACCCCCCCACAGTGAAAAGTTTAGTTTGATGTGCCCGATTCTACACTAGTTCTATGCTCTTTCTCCTTTGAGATAACAAGGAACCGCAGACGCTGGTTGATACCCAGGAAAGACACAAAGTGCTGGAGTAACTCGGCGTGTCAGGCAGCATCTCTGGAGAAAATGGATAGGCAAAGTTTTGGGTCGGGACCGTTTTTACACTCTTTACCCCAAAGAGACACACAGAGTGCTGGAGTGACTCAGCGGGTCAGGCAGCATCTGTGGAGAACAGGGATAGGTGACGTTTCACAGAGTGCTGGAGTAACTCAGCGGGTCAGGCAGCATCTGTGGAGAACAGGGATAGGTGACGTTTCACAGAGTGCTGGAGTAACTCAGCGGGTCAGGCAGCATCTGTGGAGAACAGGGATAGGTGACGTTTTGGGTGGGGATCCTGCTTCAAACTTTCATCATTTATTCTCCATCGCATTTTCGACATGAATTGATTCGAATCGTGAATGTTTTAATCTGTAACTCACTGACTGAGCCACAACTCAGTTATTTTTAATATATATATATAATAGAGACTAGACGCCACTCATTTGGGTTTTGGGATGATGGTCATCTCGGAGACACTACAGAAGTAAGACTGCTGGGTGTGTGCAGTCGTTTAGTTTTGCGTAAGAGGCGTTATTTCGGACCAGGGCGGCCTCTGTCCGCGCTCTGAGCTGCTGTTTAAAATGGAAGGTCTGTGTGTCCATTTTGCAGCCTTCCTGCACCAGTTTCCGGGGGAGGGAATCTCCGGTTACTCACCGTTCCCTGGGCAAACAATGCCAGGGTGTGAAGCGTTTACGCCGGCGGGGGCTTGTTGCATCGCCCTCCCCGTTGCACTCCACTGTAGCCGAGCATACAGCGGTGGCATCCCGTGCACCACTGGCCGGCTGCCCAGTTATACACACTGACACGCATGCACATGCACATGCGTATGCACACTCGCACATGCACACACTGTGACGCAAACGTACTGTTCACATGCACACGCACACACTGACTTACACACACTGACGTGAGTGTGCTTGCACACACACTCTTACACATATGCGCACACACACTGACTTACACTGACTTACACGCACACACAGACTTACACACGCATGCACACACACAGATATCCACCGTCACACATTTGCACGCGTACACTCGTGCACGCACACACACTTGTGCACAAACATATTTTCACTGACACACATACACACCTTGTCAATGTGTGTATATGTGCATGTCAGGCACGCGTACACATCACCGGTACGCACACGCACACACACGCACTTGTGCACACACACACAGTTGTACACACACACACGCACACTTGTACTCACAGACACGCACACACTTGTGCGCGCGCACACACACACACACTTGTGCACACGCGCGCACACACACACCAACGTTGCCACCTCAGTTGCTTTCAACCGCCCTCACAGATGGTACAGTGAATCCCTGCTGAACGTGACTTGGCACTGAATGCCCACTTGCCTTTGCAATGGGGTGCCAACATACACTGGCACAGACTGCAAGTGGGAACTTTAATTGTATGCGAACTACTGATTTTCCTGCCCGACACCAATCCCTTTTTAAAAAAATGAATAAAAAATGACCTCACGGTATGCAAATAGAACTTGTTACAATTGTAAATACTTTTGTTTGATGTGAAAATTGATATTCTAGAGGCTGTATTTTGACTTTGACTTGCTAGATATGTTTGTAACTACTGCTGTTGTATAAACAAATGGCTTCATCTCTGGATATTTTTTATAGGCCGGGGCCTCTGTGGTGTAGCTGGTGATGGTATTTGTAAATCGGTTTCTACACGCTGCTAATACGATTTCAAACGCTGCTGTCTCAGACAAGCACTTACTGTGCAACGTACTGGCTGTTTTTTGTGTCGGGCAGGGTCACTGATGTCCAGCTCATCCCCACTGTCTAGTTTCCATCGGCAGAGTCATAGAGTCTTACAGCGCGGAAACAGGCCCAACTTGTCCACGCCGACCAACATGCCCCATCGACGCTCGTCCCACCTGCCTGCGTTTGGTCCATATCCCTCCAAACCTGTTCCTATCCATCTACCCATCATAAGTGATTGGAGCAGAATTAGGCCATTCGGCCCATCAACTCCACCATCATTCAATCTAGCTGATCTATCTCTCCCTCCCAACCCCATCCTTCTCCCCATAACCCCTGACACCCGCACTAACCAAGAATCTGTCTATCTCTGCTGTAAAAATATCCATTGATTTGGCCTCCACAGCCGCCTGTGGCAATGAGTGCTACAGATTCACCACCCTCTGGCTGAAGAAATTCCTCCTCCTCCTCTTCTTTCTGAAGGAAAGTCCTTTAATTCTGAGGCTGTGCCCTCTGGCCCTAGACTCTCCCACTGGTGGAAACATCCTCTCCACATCCACTCCATCCAGGCCTTTCACTATTCAGTAGCTTTTTAAGGTCCTTCCCCTCATTATTCTAAACTCCAGCGAGTACAGGCCCAGTGCTGTCAGACGTTACCCCACTCATTCCCGGGATCGTTCTCGTAAACCTCCTCTGGACCCTCTCCAGAGCCGGCACATCCTTCCTCAGATACGGGGCCCAGAATGGCTCGCAACGCTCCAAATGCAGTCTGATCAGCTCCTTGTAGAGTCTCAGCGTTACATCCCTGTTTTAGTGTTCTAGTCCTCTTCAAATAAATGCTAGTTATAAGTCTCCGATCCTCTTCGAATGGTTAGGATTAAGTCCTAATACACTCCCTGAACCTCGATCCCACTGTCCCATACACTCCCAGGGGATCGATCCTTCCATGCACTCTGCGTCCGTGCAGCTCACACTGGCCCACTCCTGCATCAGGCCATTCAGCCCCTCATGCTGCCCCAGGCGTTGATGGGATCGCGCTTGGTCCACTACCTCGTATCCGCACTCCTGACTGCACGCACACACTCCCCCCCCCCCCCCCCCCCCTCCTCCAGGATTGGACGTCAGTGGGCCGGATGTCGCTAAGTGGCAACGGGGCCAGAATGCCGACTTGGTGAGTTGGGCCGAAGGGCCTGTTTACAAACCATGTTGCTCTTTGCTCTTTCCGCGGCGGGTGGGTGGTGTTACTCCCTTATGGCGCCAGAGACCCGGGTTCGATCCTGGCCTCTGGCGCTGTCTGTGCGGAGTTTGCACGTTCTCCCTGTGACCTGCGTGGGTTGTCTCCGGGTGCTCCGGTTTCCTCCCGCATCCTAACGACGTGCAGGTTTGTCGGTTAATTGGCCCTCTGTAAATTGCCCCAAACCCAGTGGGCCGAAGGGCCTGTTTGCACACTGTACCTCAAGTCTAAAGAGTCCCTTATTATAGACTCTAATACCCACAAGATGTCTGGGAGGGAGATTTCTATCGAACCACTGCTTAGTCATGGAGCGATACAGCATGGAAACAGGCCCTTCGGCCCAACCTGCCCGCACTGGCCAACATGCCCCATCTACACTAGTCCCTGCCTGTGTTTGGCCCATGTCCCTCCACGCCTGTCCTATCGATATACTTGTCAAAATGTTTTTTTGGAAGGTTGTGATAGTCCCTGCCTCAACTACCTCCTCCAACAGCCTGTTCCATACACCCACCACCCCACAGGTTCCTATTAAACCTTTTCCCCTTCACCTTAAACCCATGTCCTCGATTCCCCTACTCTGGGCAAGAGACTCTCGACCCGATCCATTCCTCTCGTGATTTGATACACCTCCACAAGATCCTCCTGCGCTACAAGTCCCAGCCTGTCTCAGCCTCTCCCGACAGCTCTGGCCCTCGAGTCCTGGCTGCATCCTCGTAAATCTTCTCTGCGCCCTTTCCAGCTTGACAATGGCTCCATTCACTGCGGGTGACACATAGCACCAGAGGGAGGGGCACCTGGGAATGAAATGATATTGCCTTGGCACCTTTCATTGCATTCCACTTGCCCCAAAGTGCTTTGTCATTCATGGGAGCGCTGCTGTTGTGCTGACTTGGCTCTTCGTGGAGCTTGCCGTTGACAAAAAGCCCTCGCGGCACGGTGGCGCAGCGGGTGGAGCTGCTGCCTCGCAGCGCCCAGAGCCCCGGCTTCGATCCGTGTCTGTGCGGAGTTTGCACGTTCTCCCCGTGACCCGCGAGGGTTTTCTCCGGGTGCTCCCCTTTTCCTCCCACACTCCAAACACGTACAGGTTTGTAGGGTAATTGGCTTTGGAAAAATTGTAACTTGTCCCTGGTGTGTGTGTGTGTAGGATAGTGTTAGTAGAAACATAGAAATTAGGTGCAGGAGTAGGCCATTCGGCCCTTCGAGCCTGCACCGCCATTCAATATGATCATGGCTGATCATCCAACTCAGTATCCCGTACCTGCCTTCTCTCCATAACCCCTGATCCCCTTAGCCACAAGGGCCACATCTAACTCCCTCTTAAATATAGCCAATGAACTGGCCTCAACTACCCTCTGTGGCAGAGAGTTCCAGAGACCCACCACTCTCTGTGTGAAAAAAGTCCTTCTCATCTCGGTCCTAAAGGATTTCCCCCTTATCCTTAAGCTGTGACCCCTTGTCCTGGACCTCCCCAACATCGGGAACAATCTTCCTGCATCTAGCCTGTCCAACCCCTTAAGAATTTTGTAAGTTTCTATAAGATCCCCTCTCAATCTCCTAAATTCTAGAGAGTATAAACCGAGTCTATGCAGTCTTTGTTCATAAGACAGTCCTGACATCCCAGGAATCAGTCTGGTGAACCTTCTCTGCACTCCCTCTATGGCTATAATGTCCTTCCTCAGATTTGGAGACCAGAACTGTACGCAATACTCCAGGTGTGGTCTCACCAAGACCCTGTATAACTGAAGTAGAACCTGAAGTTAGTGTGCGGGGATTGCTGGTCGGTGCGGACTCGGTGGGCCGAAGGGCCTGTATCTCAGTCTAAATTAAAGCCTATTAAAGTTGTTGTACAGAAATTTGTCGTAGGTGAAAGTTGGGCAGGACACCAATGTGAACTGCCCTATTCTGAAATAGCCCCGTGGGATGAATTTCAATGTCCACTTGCATGAGCCTAACCTGCTCTTGGGGCATCAGCGTATGAGTCTATGCAGGTTTAGGGCAGTCACCGAAGAGTTTAGTTTTAGAGATACAGCGCGGAAACAGGCCCTTCGGCCCATCGCGTCCGTGCCCATGCCGATCAGCGATCCCCGTCCACTAACACTATCCCCCACACAAACACACACTGGGGACAATTTTACATTTACACCAAGCCAATTCGCCTACAAACCCGCACGTCTTTGGAGCGTGGGAGGAAACGGGAGCGCCCGGAGAAAACCCACGCAGGTCACGGGGAGAAGGTGCCGACGTGGCCAGGATCGAGCCCGGGTCTCTAGCGCTGTGAGGCAGCAACTCTACCGCTGCGCCACCCCGCGTTTAGATGTGCCCGATTCTACACGTAGTTAACCCTGCCCGACACAATACAAGGCTAAGCAAGCCGTCCATCTTGCTCTGCGCTGGTTGCTGGTGATTTGCCTTGAGAACAGCGACATGGATGACAATGTACCCAACTCTACAAGGTTTTGGCCCACCCCACTGTGTCTTCGAACTAACTGGAGTGTATTTTGACTGATGAATTGCGTTCTTCAGTTTATGATCAGACTTGCAATGTGTGTACATATTGGGGACAAAAATAAAGGTGACATTTTTTTGTTTTTTTCCTTTTGTGGTCGTCCTTCTTAAGCCAGTTATTTGCAAAGCCATCATTTGGATCAGACTGCAATATGACATGGAAACAGGCCCTTCGGCCCATCTTGCCCACACCCGGCCAACGTGCCCCGGCTACACTAGTCCCACCTGCCCTTGTTTGGCCCATATCCTTCCAAACCTGTCCAAATGTTTCTTCGACGTTGGGATAGTCCCAGCCTCAACTACCTCCTCCAGCAGCTCGTTCCTTACACCCACTGTGTAGAATAAAGTTGCCCCTCGGGTTCTTATTAAATCTGTCTCTCTCTCCCCCCCCCTTAAACCCATGTCCTCTGGTTCTTGATTCACAGATTCCCCTACACTGGGTAAAAGGCTGTGTTGAGCATGCACATGTTAGCACACTAACAGGCCCTTCGGCCCGCAATGCCCCTCCTGAACATGATGGCAAGTTAAACTGCATCTGATCCATATCCCTCCATGCCCTGCATATCCACATGCCTATCTATAAGCCTCTTAAACCCACCACCCACTACCCTCTGTGTGGGGAAAAAAAACTTGCCCCTCACACCACCTGTGAACTTTTCCCCCTCTCGACTTAAAGGCTTTGCCTCCTAGTCTTGGACATGTCAACCCTGGAGGAGTTAAGGGCCTGTCCCACCTGCATGCAACTCTATGCGATTAGCGCGACCTAACGCGGTCGCTTGAGCCGTCCGGCGTCGCGGGGCTGGTCCCACTTCCATCGCCGGAGCCGTGCAGAGTTCGTCCCAAGTTCGTCCCGACATCGCGCGGGGCTCCGAAAAACTGACTGTCCAAAAATTCCGTGCGGCAACGGCTTGGTGGCTCACAGTCGCCTCGACATTTACACGCCGCCCCGACATCGTGCCTCTGTGAACCTATTTGTAAGTGCCTCCGTGACCCTCTATGTGTGTGTGTGCCTCTGTGCCCCTCTCTGAGTGCCCCTCTCTGTCCTGGCGAACTTACCTTTCAGACTTCGCTCCAAGTTCGCCTCACTTTGCGCCGCGTTGCGCCACTCACCCGACCTCCGCGCGGCCCCTGCTGCCGGTTTGGTCGCGCTTGCCGCATGCAGGCGCATGCTGGTGGGAACGGCCCTGTACAGGGGATCACCCGACCTCCGCGTGGCCCCCGCTTCTAGTTTGATCGCGCTCACCGCATGGAGTCGGATGCTGGTGGGACAGGCCCTTAAGGTTGTGACTGTCTGCCCCGTCTATGCATGTGGTGATGTTATAAATACGTGTCGGGTCTTCCCCCCCCCCCTCAGCCTCCGGCGTTCCAGGGGGAAAACAATCCCCAGCCTGTCTCAACCCTCTCCCCGTCGCTCCCGGCTTCTGATCCGGGCTGTTTGCCGGTGGGAACCGTGAGTAACCAGCCAACAATGCTGCTGCTTCCGGCCTGCACAGAGCTCTCCTTCACGGGGAGGTCGGGGCGATTTTCTTTGGTCTCCCTCCCAGTTCAGCTGCCGCTGAGAGACTGTCGACACGCCCAATCCCCTCCCTCGTCGGAAACAAAGGGCACATCCACGGCGAACACGTGAATCGTGCAAGCTATGCCGTCAAGTCCCGACAAGCCCTCGGGAAAGTACTGCTTGCTTAGGGTTCGACAGAGAAAACGACACATTCATTCTCAACAGTTTAGGGAAACGGGCCCTTCGGCCCATCGACTCTGTGCTGACCAGCGATCAACACGCGCTCGCGCGTGTTGGTCGCTGGTCAGCACAGACTCGATGGGCCGAAGGGCACTAGTGCACGTGCACTCGCACTCGCACTCAAACCGTGCGGGAGGAAACCGGAAAACCCACGCAGGTCACGGGGAGAGCGTACAAACTCCGCGCAGACAGCGCCGGCGGTCGGGATGGAACCCGGGTCTCCGGCGCCGTGGTGGAGCCTGTGGAGCAAGCCTTTTTTTTTCCCCCACCACAACACACAAAATCAAATTTTATTCAGTTAGTTACAATAAAGCGCGCCGCATAGTATTTACGCACCAACTCGGGTCGACTTTATTTGGGCCCACCTCCGTAACACAAAAAATTGCCAAGTTCTTCTTGCTATTAAACGTCACGGTGGCGCAGCGGGTGGAGCTGCTGCCTCACAGCGCCAGAGACCCGGGTTCGATCCCGACTGCCGGTGCTGTCTTCACGGAGTTTGCACGTTCTCCCCGCGACCTGCGTGGGTTTTCTCCGGGTGCTCTGGTTTCTTCCCACACTCCAAAGACGTGCAGGTTAATTGGCTTGGTATAAATCGTAAAATGTCCCCAGCGTGTGTAGGGTAGTGTTAGTGTGCGGGGATCGCTGGTCGGCGCGGACTCGGTGGGCCGAAGGGCCTGTTTCCGCGCAGTATCTCCAAACCAAACACGGAAGGGTATGTAAGGTATCGAGGAAGGTCAGGGATCTAAGGTTCTGTGGGATGAGAGAGCACCCTGGGGAAAAGAGGGCTTTCGCAAGTTAAAGTAGAATTAGGCCATTCGGCCCATCGAGTCTACTTCAATCATGGCCGATCTATCTCTCCCTCTTAACCCCATTAACATAGAAATTAGGTGCAGGAGTAGGCCATTTGGCCCTTCGAGCCTGAACCGCCATTCAATATGATCATGGCTGATCATCCAACTCAGTATCCCATACCTGCCTTCTCTCCATACCCCCTGATCCCTTTAGCCACAAGGGCCACATCTAACTCCTTTTTAAATATAGCCAATGAACTGGCCTCAACTACCCTCTGTGGCAGAGAGTTCCAGAGACCCACCAATCTCTGTGTGAAAAAAGTCCTTCTCATCTCGGTCCTAAAGGATTTCCCCCTTATCCTTAAGCTGTGACCCCTTGTCCTGGACCTCCCCAACATCGGGAACAATCTTCCTGCATCTAGCCTGTCCAACCCCTTAAGAATTTTGTAAGTTTCTATAAGATCCCTTCTTAATCTCCTAAATTCTAGAGTGTATAAACCGAGTCTATGCAGTCTTTGTTCATAAGATAGTCCTGACATCCCAGGAATCAGTCTGGTGAACCTTCTCTGCACTCCCTCTATGGCAATAATGTCCTTCCTCAGATTTGGAGACCAGAACTGTACGCAATTCTCCTGCCTTCTCCCCGTAACCCCTGACACCCGTACTAATCAAGAATCTATCTATCTCTGCCTTAAAAATATCCACTGATTTGGCCTCCACAGCCATCTGTGGCAACGAATCCCACAGATTCACCACCCTCTGGCTAAAGAAATTCCTCCTCGCCTCCTTTCTAAAAGGGCACCCACTTTTTTATGCCTGCCTGCCAATTCACCTCCTTTAAACATAGAAACATAGACAATAGGTGCAGGAGGAGGCCATTTGGCCCTTCGAGCTAGCACCGCCATTCATTGTGATCATGGCTGATCGACCCCTATCAATAACCCGTGAGTTTAGATTAGAGATACTGTGTGGAAAGAGGCCCAGCCCCGGCCCGTGCATGGGGATCGGAGAACCAGTGAGGAAGGTGGAGAGATTCAAGATGGCGGCAGCGGCGGACACTGGACAAAGGACCGGACGAAGGTAAGAGAAACCGGGGGGGGGGGTCTTACACTCCGCACCCTCAAGGTCGGCTGAACGGGCGGGGAGAGGGTCGACGGTTGGCGGGACCTTTACGGCCATCAGTTGTTGGGACTAAAATGGCGGCAGATTTTCATATCTTTCAGGTAATTAGCATCCTAGCCGCTATTTGGATGAGAATGGTTGAAGGGGGTGTCTTCTAAACGCATGCAAGCTCCCTCACAGAGACCTTCAGAGCTTCTTCTCTGATATGGCTTCAAAACACAGTCTTTTGATGAATAAATGCCTCGCTGTTGCGTGGAAACTGAGATGCATCCGACTCGTTACTACAATCTTCTTCGAACTCCAGCTTGTTACTTTAGACATCAGAAAACTCCTCATGTCTCCGTAACACTGGCAAAATCTGGCATGATCTCCTTTAGATCTCCCGTGGACCCCGCATGGTAGAAGGGTCAACCTTCCCCATGGTCTCTCCAAACTAATGTAAAAAACTAGACTTCTGCGCATGCATTTAAGCTCCAAACACGTCATAACTCCCACCCACCATCTAACGGGCAGTCTAAAGTTTAACGGCACTTGCCATCATCAGTGACATGGGATAAAGTAACAACAAGGCAAACCGAGGTAAAATGCAGTCAGAGGCAGTAAGAGGCAGTCAGAGGCAGTAAGATTGGTCGGAGAACAGGGAAGGGGAAGGCATGGAGAAAGGGTAAGCAAGGGTTACTTGAAGTCTTGAATTTCACTGTACCTTGGTACATATGATAATAAAGGGGGGACAGATTTAATGCGAACCTGAGGGGTAACTTTTTTACGCTAAGTGTGGTGGGTGCATGGAACGAGCTGCTGGAGGAGGTAGTTGAGACGGGTAATGCTGCAATGTTTAGGAAACTGATGCAGAGATACAGCGCGGAGACAGGCCATTCGGCCCACTGAGTCCGTGCCGACCAGCGATCCCCCGCACACTAGCACTATCCTACACACACTGGGGACAATTTACAATTTTAACCAAGCCACTTAGCAGACAGGCCCGCACGTCTTTGGAGTGTGGGAGGAAACCGGAGCACCCGGAGAAACCCCACGGGGAGAATGTGCAAACTCCATAAAGGACGGGGTTGCAGGGATGTGGGCCAAGTGCAGGTAGGTGGGACTAGTGTGGATGGGGCATGTTGGTCGGTGTGGGCCGAAGGGCCTGATTCCACGCCGTGTCACTCCATGACCATTGAATGAGTTCAGCTGGATGAGTGGTCTCTGTCTCCACCCTGTGGCCTGGTTGTGTAAGGGCACCCTAGTGTTGAAGTTGTGTATTCGGCTTGGATACACAACACTGCGGATGGGGGGAGATGACAGGGAAGTCAAAGTGTGGCTGCCTCCGCTTAAAGGGCCTGTCCCACTTACGCGACCTTGGCTCGCAAATTACGCGACCTCGTGGTCGCTTGAGGCGTACGGGCACCGTATGGCCGCACGGGGCCGGTCCCACTTAGAAGCGCGGAGTTGTGCGGGGCTGGTCCCGACATCGCGCAGGGCTCCGAAATTCTTGCAGTGTCCGAAATCTTCTCGCACCAATGGCCTGTCGGCATGCAGGCGCATTGTAGTCATACGCAGCGTCTTGACGGTGTACGCCTAACGCGTGGCGTTGCACGATGACGTCACCGCCCGGCGTGGCATTGCGTGATGACGTCACCGCCCGGCGTGGCATTGCGTGATGACATCACCGCCCGACGCCCAAAATTCAGTCGGCCCGCCTCCTGCCCAGCTGATTGGTAAGCATGACGCAAATGACGTCGTGCGCGAACTTAGCGCAAATTCCGCGTGAACTCCGCTTCCGTTTGGTCGCGCCAAACGCACGCAATCGCATTCAAGTGGGACAGGCCATTTAAGGCAGTCGGAGCAGCTCACTCAGCTGGTAGAGGCACTGCCTCAGAGCGCCAGAGACCCAGGTTCGATCCCGACCTCGGGTGCCGTCTGTATCTGTGCGAGTGGAGTTTGCACGTTCTCCCTGTGCTCCCAATTTCCTCCCACATCAACACAGGGCAGATCCACAATGTCTGTGCCGAACATGATGCCAAGACCAACTATTATCTGCCTGCATATAATCCATATCCTCTGCATATCCATGTGCCTATCTCAAATTAGCACTTGCTATAAATTACACAGGCATGTCTCAATTATGAATCTCAGATATGAATATTGATTTCTCTAACTTCAAGTAACCCTTGCATCCCCCCCCCTCTCTCCATCCCTCCCCCACCCGTCGTACCAGTTTCAAAGTCATCTTGTTGAGTCTCGTTGTCTGTAACTGGTTTTCACCTAGCCCACAGCTAACAATGGCCTGTTTCCTTTATCACCGTTACTTTTTTGCATATCTTTCCTTAATTTGTTCTGTATCTCTCTACATCACCGTCTATATCTCTCGTTCCCCTCTCCCCTCAGTCTGAAGAAGGGTCTCGACCCGAAACGTCACCCGCTCCTTCTCTCCGGAGATGCTGCCTGTCCCGCTGAGTTACTCCAGCTTTTTGTGTCCGTCTCAATCCCTCGTCAAGGTTGAAGATTTGTATGAACCTTCGGGTGAAACATCCACCAGGGGGTGCACTTTCACAAGTTTACTGGCGTTTGTGTGAAGTTCTCCTTCCCCGCACTCAAGCTCTCTGGCCTTCGTTACATAGAGCAGTGCCGCGAAGGACCAGGCCCTTCGGCCCACAATGTCTGTGCTGTACTTGATGCAAGTTGACCTAATCTCCTCTGCCTGCACATGATCCATATCCCTCCATTCCCTGCACATCCATGTGCCAATCTATAAGCCTCTTAAACGCCATGATCGTATCCGCCTCCACCACCACCGCTGGCAGCGCGTTCCAGGCACCCACCACCCCCTGTGTAAAAAAAACCTGCCCCGCACATCTCCTTTAAACTTTCCCCCTCTCACCTTAAAGCTGCGCCCTCTAGTCTTTGACAATTTCTACGCTGGGAGAAAGGTTCTCAAGCCAAGTCACTTTTATTTCTATAGCACATTTAAAAAACAACTCTCGTTGGCCAAGGTGCTTCACATTGGTGTAAGAATAGTGTAACAAACTACAGTGGTTCATAGATTAAATACAAACATCACTACATACATATAGCCCTCCCTCAGAGGACGTCAAGAAAGGCTCGAGAGTAGAGATGAGTTTTAAGTCTCGACTTAAAGGAGTTGATGGAGGGGGCAGTTCTGATGGGGAGGGGGATGCTGTTCCACAGTCTAGGAGCTGCAACTGCAAAGGCACGGTCGGTCGGTCGCCCCTGAGCTTATGCCTAGACCGCGGGACATTCAGCAACCCCAAGTCGGCCGATCTGAGGGACCTGGAGGTGGTGTGGTGGGTGAGAAGACTTTTAATGTAGGTGGGGGCAAGCCCATTAAGGGCTTTGTTGACATAAAGGAGGATCTTAAAATGTATTCGGAACCGCACAGGGGAGCCAGTGGAGAGAGACCAGGATCGGGGTGATGTGGTCCCTTTTTCGGGTTCCGACTGTCTGGTTCTGACTGTCTGGCCTGTCTCGTGCCTCTCATACACTTCTATCACGTCTCCCTTCAACCTCGGATGCTCCAGAGGACACAGTACGTTTGTCCAACCTCTCCTTGTAGTTGAAACCCTCTAATCCAGACAGCATCCTGGACAACCACTTCTGCAAAGGAAGTGGAAAAGAGGAAAGGGGAGATGCAACGAGACCTGGGTGTCATGGTACACCAGTCATTGAAAGTAGGCATGCAGGTGCAGCAGGCAGTGAAGAAAGTGAATGGTATGTTAGCTTTCATAGCAAAAGGATTTGAGTATAGGAGCGGGGAGGTTCTACTGCAGTTGTACAGGGCCTTGGTGAGGCCACACCTGGAGTATTGCGTACAGATTTGGTCTCCAAATCTGATGAAGGACATTCTTTACATAGAGGGAGTACAGAGAAGGTTCACCAGACTGATTCCTGGGATGTCTGGACTTTCATATGAAGAAAGACTGGATAGACTCGGCTTGTACTCGCTAGAATTTGGAGGATTGAGGGGGGGATCTGATAGAAACTTATAAAATTCTTAAGGGTTTGGACAGGCTAGATGCAGGAAGATTGTTCCCAATGTTGGGGAAGTCCAGAACAAGGGGTCACAGTTTAAGGATAAGGGGGAAATCTTTTAGGAGCGAGATGAGAATTATTTTTTTCACACAGAGAGTGGTGAATCTGTGGAATTAATTCTCTGCCACAGAAGGTAGTTGAGGCCAGTTCGTTGGCTATATTTAAGAGGGAGTTAGATGTGGCCCTTGTGGCTAAAGGGATCAGGGGGTATGGAGAGAAGGCAGGAACGGGATACTGAGTTGGATGATCAGCCATGTTCATATTGAATGGCGGTGCAGGCTCGAAGGGCCGAATGGCCTACTCCTGCACCTATTGTCTATGTTTCTACGTTTCTATGCACCCTCTCCAAAGCCTCCACAACCTTCCTGTGATGGGGGCGAGCAGAACTACACGCAATGCTGCAAATATGGTCTAACCAAAGCTCTATAAGGCTGTAGCTCGACTTCCTGACTCTTATACTCAATGCTCCAACTTATGAAGGCAAGCACCCCATACGCCTTCTTTATCACTCTGTCCGCCTGTGTTGCCGCTTTCTCTGGTGTCCCACTTTCAATCCCAGATTCCTGAGTGCTTTTCCAAGGGAGGAGAGAGAGCATGCGGGATTCTCTGTGTCGGGTCTTGGTAGCCCTCAGTGGTATGGGCAATATCGCCAGGACATTGGGCCATTATGCCCAGCTTAAAGCCTCCCCTATCCAAGTCGTTGTACTAGTTTCCCTGTCGTCTTGTTCAGTCTCATTGTCTGCAACTCGTTTTCACCTAGCCCACGGCTAACAATAGACAATAGACAATAGGTGCAGGAGTAGGCCATTCGGCCCTTCGAGCCAGCACCGCCATTCAATGTGATCATGGCTGATCATCCCCAATCAGTACCCCGTTCCTGCCTTCTCCCCATATCCCCTGACTCCGCTATCTTTAAGAGCCCTATCTAGCTCTCTCTTGAAAGCATCCAGAGAACCTGCCTCCACCGCCCTCTGAGGCAGAGAATTCCACAGACTCCCCACTCTCTGTGAGAAAAAGTGTTTCCTCGTCTCCTTTCTAAATGGCCGACCCCTTATTCTTAAACTGTGTGGCCCCTGATTCTGGACTCCCCCAACATCGGGAACATGTTTCCTGCCTCTAGCGTGTCCAAGCCCTTCACAATCTTATATGTTTCAATAAGATATCCTCTCATCCTTCTAAACTCCAGAGTGTACAAGCCCAGCCGCTCTATTCTCTCAGCATATGACTGTCCCGCCATCCCGGGAATTAACCTTGATTAACAATGGCCTGTTTCCTTTATCATCGTAACTTTTTTGCATATCTTTCCTTCATTCGTTCTGTATCTCCACATCACCGTTTAAACCTCTCTGTTTCCTCTCCCCTGGCTCTCAGTCTGAAGAAGGGTCTCGACCCGAAACGTCACCCGTTCCTTCTCTCCAGAGATGCTGCCTGTCCCGCTGAGTTACTCCGGCATTTTGTGTCCAGCTGCACTTGAAGCACCCTCCACCATGAAAATGGCATCAAAACTTGGCCACTCTTGTGTATGGTCTCGGTGGACTATTTCTATACACTTTGTACTGAATCGGAGATGGTGCTTATGTATAATAATGCATTACTGGACTGTGCGCAGGAAACATGTTCACTGTACCTCGGTACATGTGACAATTAAGTGCATTAATCTTTCTCAGGCGGCGGCACGGTGGCACGGTGGTGCAGCGGGTAGACCTGCTACCTCACAGCGCCGGAGACCCGGGCTCCATCCCGACCACGGGTGCTGTCTGCACCTTCTCCCCGTGGCCCTCGTGGGTTTTCTCCGGGCGCTCCGGTTCCCTCCCGCACTCCAAAAACGTCCAGCTTTGTAGGTTAATTGGCTTTGGTGTCAATGTGTAAATTGTCCCTAGTGTGTGTGTGTGTGTGTGTGTGTGTGTGTGCGGGGATCGCTGGTCGGCGCGGACTCGATGGGCCGAAGGGCCCTGTCTTTGCGCTGTGCATCTCCAAATTAAACAGTACTAAACTGTTGAACCCTTTCCTCCAGTGCTTGTTCCTGTTGCGTGTTGTGGTCTCGTGCTGTGTGCACATTGCCTTGTTGCAGGTTATACATTGCAGCAGAGGTCTACGCTGCAGTCTAGTCTGTGTCGACAAGCACCGAGTGAGATATCGGTGGAGCGTTGCTTTTGCTTCAGTTTTATAACGTCCCAAAATAAAGGGGTATCGAGAGGAAGTGCGTTGCCCATGAGTGTCGCCAATAGGGCGACCGCTGCCAGCGGCGGACTCCACCTCTACCCATGCACTGGCTGACACGCTGGTCACAAGTGCAACACTGTCTTAAACCCAGCGTCCTGTTCTGATGTGAATCGTCAGCAATAGAGGCAGTTTTGCTGCACTTCCACTCACTGCCGGCTCACGGGCACAATCCAGGAGCACGTACACACGCGCACGATGCCTCCCTCAATATACACGCCCATGCACTTGGTGCACCACTCCACACACACACACACACACACACGCACACTACAGCAACATGCACGCACACACACATGCATACGCACACACATGAACAATGCACCTCTCAACACACACACGTGCACGCACACAGACACCACACACACACACACGCGCGCGCGCAAAGCACCCCCCAATATACACACACGAGGCACCCATCAATGCACACACGCCCAAACGCACAAAACACGGACATACACACGCAAAATGCACCCCTCAAAACACACACAAAGTGCACCTCTGAATATATACACACACACATGCACACACACACACACACCCCTCAATACACACGCGCGTTGAATGGGCATTCTCTGCAGCACCACCAGCTTCGGAAACAGCTTTATCCTCACCATTATCAGACTACCGAACAGTCCTCTCATAAGCTAATGGGGTAGACCGAATCTTCCAATCTACCTCATTGCAGCCCTTGCGCTTTTTTTATCTGCAGTTTCTTTGTAACCACCAGACTCGTAATCACCAGATGCTGATCTATCTATCCCTCCTAACCCCATTCTCCTGCCTTCTCCCCATAACCCCTGACACCCGCACTAATCAACAATCTATCTATCTCTGCCTTAAAAATATCCACTGAAGTGGCCTCCACAGCCGTCTGTGGCAATGAATCCCACAGATTCACTACCCTCTGACTAAAGAAATTCCTCCTCATCTCCTTCCTAAAAAGACTCTCCCACCAGTGGAAACATCCTCTCCACATCCACTCTATCCAGGCCTTTCACTATTCAGGTAAGTTTCAATGAGGTGTTCCCCCCCCCCCATTCTTCTAAACTCCAGCGAGTGCAGGCCCATAGCTGACAAACGCTCATCATACGTTACAGCTTCTCACAGCTTCCTTTGAAAGTTCATCATTAAAGAAATCGAAGCCCCTCTGAAACTTGTCAAGAGGAAACATTCTCAGCTCTCCAATCTGCTCCTGGTGGACGTTTACTTAATCTTTGGAGATACAGCGCGGAAACAGGCCCTTCGGCCCACCGAGTCCGCGCCGGCCAGCGATCCCTGCACACTAACACTATCGCTACTTGATTAGTACGGGTGTCGGGGGTTATGGGGAGAAGGCAGAATGGTTTGAGGAGGGAGAGATAGACCAGCCATGATTGAAGATGTAGCCTCTGACTCTCAGTCTGAAGAAGGGTCTCGACCCAAAACGTCACCCATTCCTTCTCTCCAGAGATGCTGCCTGTCCCGCTGAGTTACTCCAGCATTTTGTGTCTATCCATGATTGAATGGCGGAGTAGACTTGATGAGCGGAAATGGCCTAATTCTGCTATTACCTATGACGTCATGACTATCCCACACACACCAGGGCCAATATACAAGGTACAGGGGGCCATTTAAACAACGATATACCTGCATAACTTTGGAGTGTGGGGATAAACCGGGGGAAACCCACGGGGAGAACCTGCAAACTCCACACAGACAGCACCCATGGTCAGGGTCAAACCCGGGTCCCTGGCACTGTGAGCCGGCAGCTCTCCACCGTGCCACTAGAACTCGTGTGAACGGGGCCATCGATGGCCGGCATTGACTCGGTGGGCCCAAGGGCCTGCTTGCATGCTGTATCTCTCAAACTAAAACGAACCAAATAACAAAAGCAGCCCGGCTGTGTTATGCTTTAGATTCTGGAGTGCAGGATCGAACCCGGGTCCCTTGCGCTGTGAGGCAGCAACTCTACCCACTGTGCCACCGTGCCTCCAAACACACATCGGTGACGGGTCAGGGCAGAAATGCCAGCAGACGTTGAACCCATTCACCCAGGGAAGTGGGAAGGGAAGGGGGTGCAAAAAAAGCAAAAAAAAGCCTTAGAAACATAGAGACAGAGACAATAGCTGCAGGAGTAGGCCATTGGGCCTCTCGAACCAGCACCGCCATTCACTGTGATCATGGCTGATCATCCACAATCACTACCCCGTTCCTGCCTTCTCCCCATAATCCCTTGATTCCTTTAGCTCTCAGAGTTCTATCTAACTCTCTCTTGAAAACATCCTTTGAATGGTTCTCATTTAATGTACTGCTCATTGGAACCAGATGCTGTCAGCGCCACTTCCTCTCAACTTCAAACGCTACAAGTCACCCCGAGCAGCTAAATATAACCCCGGTGTAGCAAGCAGCCCCGATCCTTTGCTGGTTGCACTCCAGAATCTAAATCAGAAACACAGCCGCACTGTATCTCTGAACTAAATGATGGGACCATGGCCCACTCCACAAATCACTGGTCCTCCCAATTGTACCCGAGTCCATTCCCACCTCTCCTACCCCTAGAAGCGCATGGGCCTCATGTCATGACTTCTTATCCGGGCCCTGTGTCTAGTGTAGTTTAGAGATTCAGCGCAGAAACAGGCCCTTCGGCCCATCTAGTCCGCGCCGACCAGCGATCCCCGCACACTAACACTGTCCCACACACACTCTGGGGACAAATTTCACATTTATACGAAAGCCAATTAACCTGCAAACCTCTTTTGGGATGTGGGAGGAACCCGAAGATCTCGGAGGAAACCCACGGGGAGATCCCGCAAATTCCGCACGGACACGCACCCGTGGTCAGGATGGAACCCGGGTCTCTGGCGCTGCGAGGCGGCAACCCGACCGCCGCGCCACCGTGTTGCTCGCCAGATCTTGCGTGACTCTGACTCTAATCCGAACAAACGCTTTGAAGATGGAGAGGGAAATGAGCCGTCACTTGGCCCATTGACATCAGTCATGGTGACTGTTCCCTGGGTCTCGACTGCTGCGAGAGCAAGGGCTCTGATTCATACCGCTCCGTCGCAGGGCCTCACTATCTCATCCCCTTCCAAACAGAATTCCCACATCTCGTCCGAGGCTCAATCTGCATCCCAGATGCTCAGCTTTCATCGCAAGTGTTTCTTCCCCCCCCCCCCCCCCCACTTTAGCTTGCTCCCTCCAAAGCCTATCCCAGAATAAGCCCCCCCCCCCCCCCCCCCAATTTCCTCCCACATTCCAAAGACGTACGGGTCTGTAGGTTAATTGGCTTGGTATAAATATAATTTGTCCCCAGTGTGTGTGTAGGATAGTGTTAGTGTGCAGGGATCGCTGGTCGGCACGGACCCAGTGGGCCGAAGGGCCTGTTTCCGCGCTGTATCTGTAAACTAGAAAGAAAGACCCGTCTAATAAGGGGCACTGTCCCGCACACTCCCATCTTCACCCTATCTACCTGTGCTGCCATCTTAGTGGGTTTATTGACTTGTATATCTCTGCATATTGTTAGGCCATTGACTGAAGAGAACAAGAAATGTCTTGACCCGAAACGTCACCTATTTCCTTCGCTCCATAGACGCTGCCTCACCCGCTGAGTTTCCCCAGCATTTTTGTCTACCTTCGATTTTCCAGCATCTGCAGTTCCTTCTTAAACACCTCTTTATTATGATCCATTTGGATGCTATTCGGAATAACAGCAGGTCATATAGACTCACAGAGCAATGGGAACAGCCCACGGTGGAGGAAGGAACAGCAGATGCTGGTTTACACTGAAGATAGACTCACAATGCTGGAGTAACTCAGTGTGTTTAGTTTGGATTAGTTCAGAAATACAGCGTAGAATCAGGCCCTTCGGCCCACCGAGTCCGCGCCGACCAGCGATCCCCGCACACTAACACTATTCTACACACACTAGGGACAATTTACATTTACCCCAAGCCAATTAAGCTGCAAACCTGCACGTCTTTGGAGAGTGGGAGGAAACCGAAGATCTCGGAGAAAGCCCACGCAGGTCACGGGGAGAACGTGCAAACTCCGTACAGGCAGGATGGAACCCGGGTCTCTGGCGCTGTGAGGCAGCAGCTCTACCCGCTGCGCCACCGTGCCGCCACAGGAGAAAAGGAATGGGTGACGTTTCGGGTCGAGACCCTACTTCAGACTGAGAGTCAGGGGAGAGGGAAACGAGAGATACAGACGGTGATGTAGAGAGATATAGAACCGTCCAATGAAGGATATGCAAAAAGATGATCAAGGAAAGGTGGAGCCCACAATGGTCCATTGTTGGCTGTGGAGAAGCTGACAATGAGTGGATACAAACATTGAAACTCAGCAGGACGACAGTGAAACTAGTACGATGACCAGGGTGGGGGAGGGATGGAGAGCGAGGGAATGCCAGGGTTACTTGACGTTAGAGAAGTCAATGTTCATACCACTGGGGTGTGAGCTGCCCAAGCAAAATATGAGGTGTTGTTCCTCCAATTTGGGCTGGGCCTCACTCTGACAGTGGAGGAGGCCCAGGACAGAAAGTTCAGTGTGGGAATGGGACGGGGAGTTCAAGTGTTTGCCAACCGGGAGATCGCGTAGATATGTCCACACCGGCCAACATGCCCCATCTACACTAGTCCCACCTGCCTGCGTTTGGCCCATATCCCTCTACACCTGTCCTATCCATGTACCTGTCCAAATGTAAATGTTGGGATAGTCCCTGCGTCAACTACCTCCTCTGGCAGCTCATTCCATTCACCCACCACCCTCTGAGTGGAATGTGGCCCTGGCATAATGACCAGCTTTGACAACAACAGGATTAAGGTCATAAGTGATAGGAGCAGAATTAGGCAATTCGGCCCATCAAGTCTACTCTGCCATTCAATCGAAGCCAACGTCAGGAAATCCTTCAGAGGGGTGAGCCCTCGGAAAGTGCCTGGACCTGATGGCATACCCGGTCGTGTTCTAAAAACCTGTGCAGACCAACTGGCTGGAGTTTTTACGGACATTTTCAACCTGTCACTTCTGAGGTCTGAGGTTCCCACCTCCTTCAAAAGGGCATCAATTATACCGGTGCCCAAGAAGAGCAAGGTGACGTGCCTCAATGACTATCGACCAGTGGCACTAACGCCTGTGGTGATGAAGTGCTTCGAGAGGTTGATCATGGCGCAAATCAACTCCTACCCCGACAAAAACCTGGACCCACTGCAGTTCGCTTACCGCCACAACAGATCAACGGTGGATGCGATCTCGCTGGCCCTCCACTCCGCTCTGGACCACTTGGACAACAAAAACTCATATGTCAGGCTGTTATTCATTGTTTACAGCTCGGCATTTAACACAATCATCCCCTCCAAGCTGGTTACCAAACTCGCAGAACTGGGTCTCTGCGCATCCCTCTGCAATTGGATCCTCGACTTCCTCATCCACAGACCACAGTCTGTTCGTATTGGTGGAAATGTGTCAGCCTCGATAACAATCAGCACGGGAGCACCTCAGGGCTGCGTGCTCAGCCCCCTGCTGTACTCACTCTATACTCATGACTGCGTAGCCGGTCATAGTGCGAACTCCAACATCAAGTTCGCTGACGATACCACTGTTGTGGGACGTATCACTGATGGGAATGAGTCAGAGTATAGAAGAGAGATTGAGCGACTGGCCAAATGATGCCAGCACAACAACCTGGCCCTCAACACCAGCAAAACCAAGGAACTGATTGTGGACTTTGGAAGGAGTAGGATGGGGACCCACAGTCCCATTTATATCAACGGGTCGATGGTGGAAAGGGTCAAGAGCTTCAAATTCCTGGGCGTGCATATTTCTGAAGATCTCTCCTGGTCCGAGAACACTGATGCAATTATAAAGAAAGCACATCAGCGCCTCTACTTCCTGAGAAGATTACGGAGCGTCGGTCTGTCAAGGAGGACTCTCTCTAACTTCTACAGGTGCACAGTAGAGAGCATACTGACCGATTGCATCGTGGCTTGGTTCGGCAACTTGAGCGCCCAGGAGCGGAAAAGACTACAAAAAGTAGTAAACACTGCCCAGTCCATCATCGGCTCTGACCTCCCCACCATCGAGGGGATCTATCGCAGTCACTGCCTCAAAAAGGCTGGCAGCATCATCAAGGACCCACACCATCCTGGCCACACACTCATATCCCCGCTACATTCAGGTAGAAGGTACAGGAGTCTGAAATCTGCAACGACCAGGTTCAGGAATAGCTCCTTCCCCACAGCCATCAGACTATTAAACTCAACTCAAACAAACTCTGAACTGTAACAGCCTATTGGACTTTATCTGTTATTTATGTGTGTGTGTATATATATATTCATTGGTATATGGACACACTGATCTGTTCTGTATGTATTTATGCCTGCAATATTCTGTTGTGCTGCAGCAAGCAAGAATGTCATTGTCCTATCTGGGACACATGACAATAGACTCTCTTGACTTGACTTGACTGATCTATCTCTCCCTCCGAATCCCATTCTCCTGCCTTCTCCCCATAACCTCTGACACCCGTACTAATCAAGAATCTATCTATCTCCGCCTTAAATGTATCCACTGACTTGGCCAAAGAATCCCACAGATTCACCACCCTCTGGCTAGAGAAATTCCTCCTCATCTTCTTCCTAAAGGAACGTCCTTTAATTCTGAGGCTGTGCCCTCTGGTCCTAGACTCTCCCACCAGTGGAAACATCCTCTCCACATCCACTCTATCCAGGCCGTTCACCATTCTACATTATTACGGATTGTCGGTAGATACCAACCTCTCCAGTGTAAATTGCGAGCTGCGCATTCAGGTTAAAGGCGGGCTTACGTCGCCTTTGTTATGGGCGGGAGTGAGATTGTCCAAACAAAAAAGACCAGTCTCGTTATTTGCAGATCCTTATCGGGTTTGGGGGGAAATGAAACTGTAACCACACCTCGACCACGTGCGGGAGGGGGGGGGGGGGGGGGGGGTTGCTACATCCGTCTAGACGTTGCAATAAACTCGTGTCAGGGAGCAGCTCGCACTTTGGTACTTGGGAGGCAGACTGGCCGTTCAGTTGCTGCTCGGCGAGAAGAGAATTTTTAGAATGAGAATCGTTGGAAAATGACTTTCCGAAGAGTGAAGAGGTTAAGCCGCAAGGAGGATTACGGCGGCGCCCATTGCGCCGCGTCCAGTGGGGCTGAGAACGAAATTTACAAGAACACCGGTGAAACTTACAAGACCAGTGAAACTTACAAGACGGGCGCTGAAACTTACAGGACCAGTGAAACTTACAAGACCAGTGAAACTTACAAGGCGGCCGCTGAAACTTACAAGACCAGTGAAACTTACAAGACGGGCGCTGAAACTCACAGGACCAGTGAAACTCACAGGACCAGTGAAACTTACAGGACCAGTGAAACTTACAAGAAGAGCGCTGAAATCTACAGGACGGGCGCTGAAACTTACAAGGCGTCCGATCTGTACAAGACCCTCGCCTACTCGGGAGGCACGCTGCCGCGCAGCCACAAGCAGGTACGAAAACTTTACGACGAGGACCATTGTCCTTTTTTGCAAATGCCTATTTGTTGCAAAAGTCCTTGGTGGTTCTAGCAGGAGTGTCATTCAGCCACGACGGGCTTGTGTGATGAGGGGGTCCCGGGGACACTGCTCCTGTTTATACATTCACATACAGTAGCTGGGACTAATCAATAGTCATTGTTAGTGGGACGATTTTAATTTGTAAATGCTTGCGTCTATCGGTTTTATTTGGGATTTTGGACGAAAATGCTTTTGTTTTTTTCCCTGTGGAGACTCTTTCACCGATTTGCAACCCACTGTGAAAAATGTTAATAGTAATGTCACTTGAGCGACGGGAGTCGACGAGTTAAAATGTGTGGGCAGGAACTGCAGATGCCGGTTTACACCGAGGATAGACACAAAATGCTGGAGTAACTCAGCGGGCCAGGCAGCGTCTCTGGAGAGAAGGAATGGGTCCTTCTCTCCAGAGACCCTTCTTCAGACTGAGTAACTCCAGCATTTTTTGTCAATCTTCGGCGTAAACCAGCATCTGCAGTTCCTGCCCATACTTTGAGACCAGCTCCCTTGTCCCACCTTGAGAGTCTGAGCTACAGGGAGAGGTTGAGCAGACTAGGACTTTATTCCTTGGCGTGCAGGATGATGAGGGATGGTCTTGTAGAGGTGTATAAAATCATGAGAGGTCAATAGGGTGAATTCAGACTCTTTGACCCAGAGTAGGGGAATCGAGAACCAGAGAACATAGGTTTAAGGCGAGAGGGGCAAGATCCGAGGGGCAACCTTTTCACAGAGAGGGTGGTGGGTGTATGGGACGAGCTGCCAGAGGAGGTACTTGAGGCAGGGACTAGGGGTAATGGGGAGAAGGCAGGAGAATTGGGGTCGAGAGGGAGAGATAGATCAGCCATGATTGAATGGCGGAGTGGACTTGATGGGCCGAATGGCCAAATTCTGCTGCTATCACTTATGAACTTATGAGCTTATCACAACATTTAATAGTCACGTGGACAGGTACATGGATAGACACACAAAGCTGGAGTAACTTGGTGGGTCAGATAGAATCTCTGGAGAGAAGGAATGGGTGATGTTGCAGGTTCAGACCCTGCTTCAGACGTCTCTCCTATTCCTTCTCTTCAGATAGAATATCTGACCCGCTGTGTTCCTCCAGCTTTTTGTGCCTATCTTCGGTTTAAACCAGCATCTGCAGTTCCTTCTTACACAGGTACGCAGATGGGACTGGTTTATAGACAATAGACAATAGGTGCAGGAGTAGACCATTCGGCCCTTCGAGCCAGCACCGCCATATCCCCATGGCTGATATGGGGATATGGGCCAAACGCGGGCAGGTGGGGCTAGCCTAGATGGGGCATCTGGGTAGGAATGGGCAAGTTGGGCTGAAGGGCCTGCATGACTCTGTGACTCTTCAATTAGGCTACAAAGAGGATGTCCCTGTTCTGATCAGCCCACTGATTCCCTCTCAGATTCAACCCCATCCTCAACCTCATCCTCCCATCCTCTGCGGTGTTGGCTCGAAGGGCCGAATGGCCTCCTCCTGCGCCTATTTTCTATGTGTCTAGAGTTGCGCACAAGCTCGTGAGTTGCGATTTAAAAAAATTAATGGTCAGAATGACGAATGCAGAAAAAAAATGAGACAGCGACACGTATCCTCGGTTTCTTGCAAGCGTGGAACATCAAGATCAGATGAACAAAGTTCCAGATCGGTGGTTTCAGTTCTTATCTCTGAAGTTTTCGTGAAAATGTAAGCAGTTTGTGTCAAACATGAACAACCCCTTTGATATCTGATTGGAAACAATAGATTCAACCATGAACCCTTGAGTTTGGTTAGAAACACAGAAACATAGACAATAGGTGCAGGAGGAGGCCATTCGGCCCTTTGAGCCAGCACCGCCATTCAATGTGATCATGGCTGATCGTCCCCAATCAGTACCCCGTTCCTGCCTTCTCCCCATATCCCTTGACTCCACTAGCCCCTAGAGCTCTATCTAACTCTCTCTTAAATCCAGCCAGTGATTTGCCCTCTGTGGCAGGGAATTCCATAAATTCACAACTCTCTGGGTGAAAAAGTTTTTTCTCACCTCAGTCTTAAATGACCTCCCCTTTATTCTAAGACCGTGGCCCCTGGTTCTGGACTCGCCCAACATTGGGAACATTTTTTTCCTGCATCTAGCTTGTCCAGTCCTTTTATAATTTTATATGTTTCTATAAGATCCCCCCTGTTTCTATAAGATAAGGTTCTGACTGTCTACCCTATCTCTGCCTCTCATAATGTTATAAACTTCTATCTGACGTTCCAGAGAAAACAATCCAAGTCTGCCCAGCCTGTCCTTACCGCTAATACACTCTAATCCAAGCATCATAGAGTCACAGTGTGGAAACAGGCCCTTTGGCCCAACTTGCCCACACTGGCCAACAATGTCCCAGCTACACTAGTCCCACCTGCCTGCGCTTGGTCCATATCCCTCCAAACCCGTCCCATCCGTGCACCTGTCTAACTGCTTCTTAAACGATGGGATAGTCACAGCCACAACTACCTCCTCCGGCAGCTCGTTCCATACACCCACCACCCTTTGTGTGAAAAAGTGACCCCTCGGATTCCTATTAAACCTTTTCCCCTTCACCTTGAAGCTATGGCCTCTGGTCCTCAATTGCCCTACTCTGGGCAAGAGACTCTGTGCATCTACCTGATCTGGAAGATCATTTCGGTAAACCTCCTCAGCACCTTCTACTGAGTCTTCACATCCTGCCTGTACTGAGGAGACCAGAACTGCACGCAATACTCCAAATGCGGTCTAACCAATTTTTTTTTTCTAAAATTGCTACATGACTTCCTGATTCCTTTATGATTAAGCCATGCATGAGTCTTAACAGCTCGTGGAAAAAAGCGCGCTGAATATAATGTGACAGCTGCAGCGATAGTGCAGGTTAAAAAAGTGCAAGGGCTGCAACGAGGTGGATTGGAAGATTGCGAATATATCCTTCGCTTCTAGAAGGTCAGTGCAACCTCTCCTTGCAGCTAATAGTCTCCAAGCCAGTCGTCATTCTGGTGAACTGTGGAGGAAGGAACTGCAGATGCTGGTTTACACCGAAGATAGACACAAAATGCTGGAGTAACTCAGCGGTACAGGCAGCATCTCTGGAGAGAAGGATTGGGTGATGTTTCGGGTCAAGACCCTTCGTCAGACCGAGTCAGAACGAGAGATATAAGGGGGTCCATGGAACAAATGAATGAAAGGATTGCAAGAGGAAAAATCAAAGCCAGCAAAGATGATCAAGGATGATCAAGTTGGAGCCCACAATGGTCCATTGTTGGCTGTGGAGAAGGTGATAGCGAGTGAAACTAAGCAGGAGGACAGTGAAACTAGTACGGCGAGTAGGGTGGGGGAGGTGCGGAGAGAGCGGGGATGCGAGGGTTACTTGAAGTTAGAGAAGTCAATGTTCGTACCGTTGGGTTCTAAGATGCCCAAGCGAAATATGAGGTGCTGTTCCTCCAATTTGCATGTGGGCCTCACTCTGACAGTGGAGGAGGCCCTGGACAGAAAGGCCAGTGTGGGAATGGGAGGGGAGTTTTGCAACCGGGAGATCGTGTAGGCCAAGGCGGACTGAGCGGAGGTGTTCAGCGAAGTGATCGCCCAGTCTGCGCTTGGTCCAGTCCAGTGACTCAGTGCTGAGTCCATCAGCTGAGCAGAACTCGGACAGAACAGTTGATGCTCCATTCAACCCATTGTGTCAGGAAATCTAGGCCTCTCCGTGGAACGTTTGCTAAACCTCATTCACCAGGCACATGGCGAAAGTGGTGTCACGGCTAGATGGGGTGGTCATAAAGGCTTTTGGCACTTTGGCCTTCATCAGTCACAGTATTGAGTACAGAAGTTGGGAGGTCATGTTGCAGTTGTATAAGACGTTGGTGAGACCGCATTTAGAATATTGTGTTCAGTTTTGGGCACCATGTCACAAAGCTGGAAAGGTTTACCAGGATGTTGCCGGGACTCGAGGGCCCGAGCTACAGAGAGAGGTTGAGCAGGCTGGGACTCTATTCCTTGGAGCGCAGGAGGATGAGGGGTGATCTTATAGAGGTGTACAAAATCACAAGAGGAATAGATCGGGTAGATGCACAGAATCTCTTACCCAGAGTAGGGGAATCGAGGACCAGAGGACATAGGTTTATGGTGAGGGGGAAATGATTATTAGAAGCCTGAGGGGTGAAGGATGTATGGAATGGGGTGTCAGGGGAGGTAGTCACAAAATGGCGGAACCCTTCTTCAGACTCCTATCCATGTCTTTTCTCCAGAGATGGAGTCTGAGGAAGGGTCCCCACCAGAAACGTCACCCATCCTTTTTCTCCAGAGATGCTGCCTGACATAAAAACATAGACAATAGGTGCAGGAATAGGCCATTCGGCCCTTCGAGCCTGCACCGCCATTCAATATGATCATGGCTGATCATCCAACTCAGTATCCTGTACCTGCCTTCTCTCCATACCCTCTGATCCCCTTAGCCATAAGGGCCACATCTAACTCCCTCTTAAATATAGCCAATGAACTGGCCTCAACTACCCTCTGTGGCAGAGAGTTCCAGAGACCCACCACTCTCTGTGTGAAAAAATTCCTTCTCATCTCGGTCCTAAAGGATTTCCCCCTTATCCTTAAGCCGTGACCCCTTGTCCTGGAACTGACCCGCTGAGTTACTCCAGCACTCTGTGAAACGTCACCTATCCATGTTCTCCACAGATGCTGCCTGACCCGCTGAGTTACTCCAGCACTCTGTGAAACGTCACCTATCCATGTTCTCCACAGATGCTGCCTGACCCGCTGAGTTACTCCAGCACTCTGTGAAATGTCACCTATCCATGTTCTCCACAGATGCTGCCTGACCCGCTGAGTTACTCCAGCACTCTGTGAAACGTCACCTATCCATGTTCTCCACAGATGCTGCCTGACCCGCTGAGTTACTCCAGCGCTCTGTGAAACGTCACCTATCCATGTTCTCCACAGATGCTGCCTGACCCGCTGAGTTACTCCAGCACTCTGTGAAATGTCACCTATCCATGTTCTCCACAGATGCTGCCTGACCCGCTGAGTTACTCCAGCACTCTGTGAAACTCTTCGGTATGAACCAGCATCTGTAGTTCATTGTTTCTACACATTTTGTCTGCCGGAGGAGGTAGTTGAGGCAGGGACTATCGCGGCGTTTAAGAAACGTTTAGACAGGTACATGGATGGATTCCAGTGGAAACATCCTCTCCACATCCACTCTATCCAGGCCTTTCACTATCCTGTACGTTTCAATGAGGTCAATAGACAATAGGTGCAGGAGTAGGCCATTTGGCCATTCAAAGTGATCATGGCTGATCATCCCCAATCACTACCCCGTTCCTGCCTTCTCCCCATATCCCCTGACTCCGCTATTTTTAAGAGCCCTATCTAGCTCTCTCTTGAAAGCATCCAGAGAACCGGCCTCCACCGCCCTCTGAGGCAGAGAATTCCACAGACTCACAACTCTCTGTGAGAAAAAGTGTTTCCTCGTCTCCGTTCTAAATGGCCGACCCCTTATTCTTAAACTGTGTGTGGCCCCTGGTTCTGGACTCCCCCAACATCGGGAACATGTTTCCTGCCTCTGGCGTGTCCAAGCACTTAACAATCTTATATGTTTCAATAGGTCCCCCTCAACTCCAGTGAGTACAGGCCCAGTGTCGTCAAACGCTCATCGTATACTAACCCACCCTTCACAGGCTGTGAAGGGAGTAGCTATAATTCTAGAACTTCAAGCAGGAGATTCTACTGGGTGCATTTGCTCTGAACTATTAGTTTCCTACAGTGGAAACAGGCCCTTCGGCCCAACTTGCCCGCACTGGCCAACATGTCCCATCTACACTACCTTCATTTGGCCCATATCCCTCTAAACCTGTCCTATCCATGCACCTGTCTAACTGTTTATTAAACATTGGGATAATCCCTGCCTCCTCTGGCAGCTCGTTCCATACACCCACCACCCTTTGCGTGAAAATGTTACCCTTCGGATTCCTATTAAAATCCCCCCCCCCACCTTAAACCGATGTCGTCTGGTTCTCGATGTCCATACTCTGGGCAAGAGACTGAAGCAGAGCATATTGGATGCTGAGAGCATCTTCAAACTTGTTATTATAGCAAAACTTCCCCTTTCCATTCCAATCCAAACACCAAAGCAGGCACGGAAACACGACAATCTATTTGTCTGCGGTCGATCGCAATTCACAGACGCTGCTCGGCCTGTCGAGTTCCTCCAGCCACCGGTTTGCTGCTCGGCACAATTTCAATTCCCAGTCTGAAACACCACCTGCGTTTGGTGTTGTGGGCTCCAATACGGGAAATGTCACCACTGAGTGCAGATGACTTCCTTATTAACTGGAGGTAATTGGGTTCCTTAAAGGGCCTGTCCCACTTGCGGCTCATTTACGCGTCGTATGTAAAATAGGTCGGCGCGTCCTGATTTGCGACGTCGCGCAAATCACGCGTCCGCGCAGCCGTCTGGTGCGCGTGACGTCATTAGAATACCCAGCGGCGCATGGTGACGTAACCATGCGTCACCACGGGATACACGTTAGACGTCGGGACGACAGCGTGCGACGCCAATGCGTCAGCGTGCGTAGACAATGCGTCAGCGATAGGTCACGCAGGTGGTGTGCGAGGATTTTGTTACACCATGAAATCCTGGAGCGGCGCGCGATACCGCGCGCCACCGCATGCTATTTCATGCCTCACCGTGCGCAATGAGTGTGTCGCCACGTGCACCCCGTGCGTCACGACGTGTCGACCTATTTTACATATGAGGCGCAAATGACGGCCAAGTGGGACAGGCCCTTAACTCCGTCAGGGAGCGGGGGGGGGGGGGGGGTGGGATACCCTGAATTTGGGCAGCAGATTCAACCCAACACATACTTAGCCACACAAAAATCGGCAGCACCTACCCGATCTGGGCTAGTCATTCCACTCGAGGCCATTCTCAGCACAGACTCTCTGAGAAGGAGCCTCATTTGCCCACCTCACGCGAGTGTGGTGAAACCCATCACGCACGCTACTGCCTGAGAGGCTGCGTGGAAGTTACAGCGCGGAAGGGTCTCGACCCGAAACGTCGCCCATTCCTTCCCTCCAGCGATGCTGCCTGTCCCGCTGAGTTACCCCAGCTTCTTGTGTCTATCTTCGGTTTAAACCAGCATCTGCAGTTCCTTCCGACACCTTAAACATATCCATTGACTTGGCCTCCACAGCCGTCTGTAAACACGTATACTCTTTCCGCTGATTAGGTAGCACGCGGCAGCAAAGCCTTTCGCTGTACCTCGATGCACGTGACAATAAACTAAACAGATTGAAGGCCCAAGTTGTTGTGCTGGTTCGCTGGGCAGGTGGACTTGGCAGCTCCCACAGTGTTTGGAATAGGACCTTGTAGCACACAGGGCACCCTCAGCATCATCCCCAACCCCCCCCCCCCCTCACCCACCCACTCCCCCACACACACACACACACACACATACAATGCCCATTTTATTCCACCCCAGCGATGACATAAGCTGTCGGTTTACGGTGGGGGTCTGTTCTGGTCTGATACCCACGCCACGAGAGGAACAGATCGGGTAGATGCACGGAGTCCCTTGCCCAGAGTAGGGGAATCGAGGACCAGAGGGCATCGGTTTAAGGTGCAGGGGAAAATAATGAATTGGAATCTGAGGGGTAACTTTTTCCACTCAAAGGGTGCATGGTAGTTGGGGCTGGGACTATCCCAACTGTTTAAAAAATAGTTAGACAGGTACATGGATAGGACGGGTTTGGAGGGATATGGGCCAAGCGCAGGCAGGTGGGACTAGTGTAGATGGGACCTGTTTCCATGCTGTATCACTCTATGCCTCTATGATGCAAATCAGGGACTCGCTGCTGAAGGGAATCACTGAATCACCCGAAACGTCGCCCATTCCTTCTCTCCAGAGGTGCTGCCCGTCCCGCTGAGTTACCCCAGCTTTTTGTGTCTATCTTCGAAAGGAATCACTCCCTGTTGAGTCTCCAGCGAGCGAGACTGGGCTGCCAGCCCACACATGCAAAGGCTCAATCCCAAGTTTAAATCGTTCCAGAGCAGCACGAGCTAATTCTGGCAGAGATCAGCATTGTCGGGTGGGATATTGTGTGGTTGGGGGGGGGGGGCGGGGGGGGGGGGGAGTGGGTTGGGGGACAGTTTTGTCTAGAAACCAAATAACGAGGAAATTGCCTTGGCTCTACAAGCGAGAGAGAGAGAGGGGGCCTTTCATGTGCCGATTGCAATCTGCTGTCAGTTAAAACAAAGTCTAACGGAAACTTGAAGCAGCCACATTTATGATAATATAAATCACCCACTCCGCATTTACAACCCAAGCGCAAACGGCATTCAGCAAAGTGGGCTGCAGGGAAAGTGATGAAATATTCCTGTAATCCACACACACATACGCACACGCACACACACACACACAATGCGCACACGCATACGCACACACCCTGCACACACACGTGCACCACACACGCACGCACGAACACTCGCACACACACACACACACACCCCCTGCACACACACACCCTGCACACACATGCACAAACACTCGCACACACGCTCACACACACATGCGCACGAACACTTGCACACACACACGCGTGCACACACACATACCCTGCGCATGCACATGCACACACACACGTGGACGCACGCACACTCACATACACACACACACACCCACACACCCTGCACACACACGCACACCCCACAAAAACGCACAAACACTCGCACACACACACACACACACTGCACACACACGCACACCCCACACACACACACACGAACACTCACACACACACTCAAACACACACGTGCGCGAACACTCGCACACACATGCCCCACGCACGCACAGACACGTGCACGCACAGGCACACACACGCACGCAAACAGACACACGCACACTCCCTCGCACACTAGCCTTATGACACGCGCACATACAGACGCAGACACACACACGCACACACCCACGCACACAAACTGACACAGAGACGCACTCTCACACTCACTTTCTCACACACACACAGACGCAGGCGCACAAGCAGACACACACTCGCACACTCAATCACACTCTCTCTCACACACGCACACACACACATCCTGGAGCCGTGACATTGCAGCCGCCTGTTTTTAATTGTAAAACAATCTGCCATTTTGGCAACTGTCGGATCAAAGTTAAAGTAAGACGTGTGACTGTCAGAGCTGAGATGTGAAAGCGTGGAGCGATGGTGACTGCGTGATTGCGGACCCACGTCTGCGACCAGCGCGCAAAGAGTCATCGGGCCTGGCCGCCATCTTGGTTGTCAATGAGCTGTTGCACGTGTCTGGGCCTCGACTTCCACACAAGCCGAGGGGAGGCGGATCCTGTCGGACGCAGGAGCCGTGTGTTATCTGTGTGATATTTGGCTCCCTAAGGAGGACCGGGGCGCTGGCAGTTCCTGTAATTCCAATGTAGGCAATCATCGCCTCTGGTTCATGCTTTACAATGACTCCTACTCGAAGCACGCATTCATTTCAATCACACCTCTGGGGGAGGCCATTCCCAGGGGAGATCTTTGCTTTGATGTATCCAGTTATTCTTCCTGCCCTTTGGACCAAGAAGCAGAGTGCCGGAGGAATTCTGTGCATGGGTGTCAGGCAGCATCTGTGGATGGAAGTCCACGTCAAGATTTACCAGGATGTTGCCAGGACTCGAGGGGCCTGAGCTACAGGGAGAGGTTGAGCAGGCTGGGACTCCTTGGAGCGCAGGAGGATGAGGGGCGATTTTTTCAAGGTGCATGCGATTATGAGAGGAATAGATCAGGTAGACACACAGAGTCTCTTGCCCAGAGTAGGGGAATCGAGGACCAGAGGACATAGGTTCAAGGTGAAGGGGAAAAGATTTAATAGAGATCTGAGGGGTCACTTTTTCACACAAAGGGTGGTGGGTGTATGGAACAAGCTGCCAGAGGAGGTAGTTGAGGCTGGGACTATCCCATTGTTTAAGAAACTGTTGGACAGGTACATGGATAGGACAGGTTTGGAGGGATATGGACCAAGCTACTAGTGTAGCTGGGACATGTTGGTCGGTGTGGGCAAGTTGGGTATGTGTGTGTGTATATATATGTATACATATACATGTGTGTATGCATACATACATACACACACACATATAGGAATGTGTGTATGATTATGTGTGTGCGCGTGTATGAAGGAACTGCAGATGCTGGTTTAAACCGAAAAAATACACAAAATGCTGGAGTAACTCAGCAGGACGGGCAGCATCTCTGGAGAGAAGGAATGGGTGACGTTTCGGGTCGAGACCCTTCTTCAGACGGGTCAGGGATCAGGGAAACGAGAGATATAGACGGTGATGTGGAGATAAAGAACAATGAATGAAAGATATGCAAAAAAGTATCGATGATAATGGAAATTTGCTATATTTAAGAGGGAGTTAGATGTGGCCCTTGTGGCTAAAGGGATCAGGGGGTATGGAGAGAAGGCAGGTACGGGATACTGAGTTGGATGATCAGCCATGATCACATTGAATGGCGGTGCAGGCTCGAAGGGCCGAATGGCCTCCTCCTGCACCTAATTTCTATGTTTCTATGAAACAGGCCATTGTTAGCTGTTTGGTGAAAATGAGAAGCTGGTGTGACTTGGGTGGGGGAGGGATAGAGAGAGAGGGGGAATGCCGGGGCTACCTGAAGTGAGAGAAATCAATGTTCACACCACTGGGCCGTCAGCTGCCCAAGTGTTTGGCAACCGGGAGATCAGGTAGGTCCAGGCGGGCCGAGCGAAGGTGTTCCGCGAAACGATCGGCCAGTCTGCGTTTGGTCTGGCCGATGTATAAGAGTCCAGTACTTGAACAACGGATACAGTAGATGAGGTTGGAGGAGGTGCAAGTGTGTGCGTATATACGAGTGTGTGAAAATGTGTGCATGTATATATATATATATATATTTTTTTTTTCTTCTCCTGAAACGTCACCCATTCTTTCTCCAGAGATGCTGCCTGTCCCGCTGAGTTACTCCAGCATTTTGTGTCTATCTTTGTGTGTGTGTGTATATATGTGTCCGTGTGTCTATATATATGTGTGTGTGTGTCTATATATATGTGTGCACGCACACACACATGTGTATCTATATACATACTGAGCCTTTTCTCGTTTATTATAGTTTACAGTGCACTATGTTTCCATATTGTGTTGTGCTGCTGCAAGTAATAATGTCGTTGGTCTGTCTGGGACATATGACAATATCACTCTCTTGACTCCTGACTCATTTCTACTTTCTCCTGACTCCATTAACCCCTCAAGTCTGACCACTTAGCTTACTTTGTCCGGCCATGGCCAGCAAGTCTCGAGAAGGGGCAATTCTTTCTTTCAAGAGAGAGTTGTGATTTAGCTCTTCGGGCTAAAGGAATTAAGGGATATGGGGAGAAGGCAGGAACAGGGGTACTGATTGGGGATGATCAGCCATGATCAAGGGCCGAATGGCCTCCTCCTGCATCTATTTTTTTGATGTTTCCAAGTTCCAACAATAAAACACACTCGATGCTTAACGCTTGATAACCTCGGATTCCATTCTTGATTAGTACGGGTGTCGCGGTTCATGGCGGGGGGAAGGCGGGAGAATGGGGTTGAGAGGGAGAGATAGATCAGTAGACCTGATGGGCCGAATGGCCTAATTCTGCGCTGAGAACCTATGAGCTTGTGAAGGCGGCTGACACGAATGAAACAACCTGAATATAAACGCCCGACTTGGCCTCAAGGCTTCGGGGTGGCGGAAAGGGTTAATGGCGTCCCCTGGCCTTGTTAAAGCAACTGACCTTGAACTGGCCTTGTTGAAGACAAAAAGGTTTGTAGGTTAATTGACTTGGTATAAATGTAAAATTGGCCCTTGTATGTCCGTGTGGGTTTTCTCCGGGTGCTCTGGTTTCCTCCCACATCCCAGAGACGTACAGCTTGTCGGTTAACTGGCTTGGTATCAAAATGTGAAATTGTCCCCAGTGTGTGTAGGATAGTGTTGGTGTGTGGGGATCGCTGGTCGGCGTGGACTTGATGGGCCGAAGGGCCTGTTTCCACGCTATATCTCTAAGCTAAACTGGCAGTGGTTTCCCTGCTCAAGCTGCTTGCTATATACGAAGGAATGCCGTGACTGGAGTAAACAGCAGTCCCGTTCCTGGCCTTTTGCTTTGAAGCGGGCTGGTAATTTGATGTTGCAGCCTGCAGCTGCAACATGTGCGCTGCATGTGGTGTGTGCGGTGCGTCGAGCGCTGTGCTGCATTAGGGCCAGACGTTTTGTTTCCTTTAAGAACAATGCCGATGGCACGACCCGGTGCTCTGGGGAGCCAGGCGGCGCTGAGTTACCCGCCGCGGTTGGGAGTGTCATAATTGGCCTGGGGCGGCAGAGGCCTCGAGTCGAGCACCAGTCGGCCTCAGGCGCTGCTCTGGAGTGTGATTTCCTGGCACCTGGTTCATGTTGCAATTTTTGCGGTACGGTGGCGCAGCGGTAGAGTTGCTGCCTCGCAGCGCCAGAGATCCGGGTTCGATCCTGACTACGGGTGCTGTCTGTGCGGAGTTTGCACGTTCTCCCCGTGCCCTGTGTGGGTTTTCTCCGGGAGCTCCGGATTCCTCCCGCACTCCAAAGACGTGCAGGTTTGTAGGTTAATTGGCTGCAGTTAAATAGCAAATTGCCCCTAGTATGCGTGGACTAGGTGGGCCGAAGGGCCTGATTCTGCGCTGTATCTCTAAACTAAACTAAACTAAGTGAAGAGCATGCTGACATTGCCTTGGTTGTTGGGTGGCTCCTCATCAAAGGCTTAGTTCAGAGATACAGCGCGGAAACAGGCCCTTCGGCCCATCGAGTCCGTGCCGACCAGCGATCCCCACGCATTAACACTATCCTACACACACTGGGACAATTTACATTTCTACATTTATAACCAAGCCAATTAACCTACAAGCCTGCACGTCTTTGGAGTGTGGGAGGAAACCGAAGATCTCGGTGAAAACCCACGCAGGTCACGGGGAGAACGTACAAAGTCCGTACAGACAGCACCCGTGGTCTGGATGGAACCCGGGTCTCTGGCGCTGTGAGGCGGCAACTCCACCGAGCCTTGGCCAAGTTGTTTGCTCAGGTATCAGAAACCGATTCCTATTGTTACCAATTGATACAGAAGGGTCTCGACCCGAAACGTCACCCATCCCTTCTCTCCAGAGATGCTGCCAGACCCGCTGAGTTCCTCCAGCACTCTGTGAAACGTCACCTATCCATGTTCCCCACAGATGCTGCCTGACCCGCTGAGTTACTCCAGCACTCTGTGAAACGTCACCTATCCATGTTCTCCACAGATGCTGCCTGACCCGCTGAGTTACTCCAGCACTCTGTGAAACGTCACCTATCCATGTTCTCCACAGGTGCTGCCTGACCCGCTGAGTTACTCCAGCACTCTGTGAAACGTCACCTATCCATGTTCTCCACAGATGCTGCCTGACCCGCTGAGTTACTCCAGCACTCTGTGAAACGTCACATATCCATGTTCTCCACAGATGCTGCCTGACCCGCTGAGTTACTCCAGCACTCTGTGAAACGTCACCTATCCATGTTCTCCACAGATGCTGCCTGACCCGCTGAGTTACTCCAGCACTCTGTGAAACGTCACCTATCCATGTTCTCCACAGATGCTGCCTGTCCCGCTGAGTTACTCCAGCACTCTGTGAAACGTCACCTATCCATGTTCTCCACAGATGCTGCCTGTCCCGCTGAGTTACTCCAGCACTCTGTGAAACGTCACCTATCCATGTTCTCCACAGATGCTGCCTGACCCGCTGAGTTACTCCAGCACTCTGTGAAATGTCACCTATCCATGTTCTCCACAGATGCTGCCTGACCCGCTGAGTTACTCCAGCACTCTGTGAAACGTCACCTATCCATGTTCTCCACAGATGCTGCCTGACCCGCTGAGTTACTCCAGCATTTTGTGTCTGTCAGCTGTTAATAGTTTAGTTGTCAATTGAACTGAAACCCCAGTGTTAATGAAGGTGAACGCAGACTCTTATCAGTACGGTGACGTGGCCACATTACTGTCCAAGTCAAGTCCGTTAACAAAATGATTTAATTCCTCAAAAATAAATATCTGTCCGGGACTGTGTACAATGTGACTTTAGCCAGTACTTGGGGCCAGAACAGAGTCATTTTCAGGAAACGCACTGTGCTGGCAAAGAGGCGAAGGAATTTCCTGTGTCACGATGAGATCAGTTTTGTGTAGGAAGGAACTGCAGATGGTGGTTTACCATGATGGACACCAGATGCTGGAGTAACTCAGCGGGTCAGGCAGCATCTGTGGAGAACATGGATAGGTGACGTTTCACAGAGTGCTGGAGTAACTCAGCGGGTCAGGCAGCATCTGTGGAGAACATGGATAGGTGACGTTTCACAGAGTGCTGGAGTAACTCAGCGGGTCAGGCAGCATCTGTGGAGAACATGGATAGGTGACGTTTCACAGAGTGCTGGAGTAACTCAGCGGGTCAGGCAGCATCTGTGGAGAACATGGATAGGTGACGTTTCACAGAGTGCTGGAGTAACTCAGCGGGTCAGGCAGCATCTGTGGAGAACATGGATAGGTGACGTTTCACAGAGTGCTGGAGTAACTCAGCGGGTCAGGCAGCATCTCTGGAGAAAAGGAACAGGCGACATTTCGGGTCGAGGCCCTTCTTCAGGGCTGTTTACTGTGCAAACCTGTCGTGATGGGTTAGATCCATGTCCAGTTTAGAGATACAGCGCGGAAACAGGCCCACCGAGTTCGCACCGACCAGTGATCCCCGCACCCTGACACAGTTTTTACATTCATACCAAGCCAATTAACCTACAAACCTGCACGTCTTTGGAGTGTGAAGAGGAAACCGGAGCACCCGGATAAAGCCCACGCAGGTCACGGGGAGAACGTGCAAACTCCGTACAGACAGCACCCGTAGTCAGGATGGAACCCGGGTCTCTGGCGCTGTGAGGCAGCGACTCTACCGCTGCGCCACTTGCCGCCCTTACGTTGGGCCCAAGGGCCTGTTGCCTCGATGACTGAGTGGTACAAGCGACACAAGGAAATGCAGATGCTGGAATCTTGTGGAGAACTCATTCGGGTGCTCATTCAGTACACTTGGTCATCGAGGCAGGCTGAACATTTGCTCCTTATTTCAAGTCAAGAGTCAAGAGAGTCTATTGTCATGTGTCCCAGATAGGACAATGACATTCTTGCTTGCTGCAGCACAACAGAATATTGCAGGCATGAATACAGAACAGTTCCGTGTGTCTATATAGCATAGACCATATATATACACATAAATAAACAGATAAAATGCACTAGGCTGTTACAGTTCAGAGTTTGTTCGAAGTTGTGTTTAATAGCCTGATGGCTGTGGGGAAGTAGCTATTCCTGAACCTGGTCGTTGCAGTTTTCAGGCTCCTGTACCTTCTACCTGAAGGTAGCAGGGAGATGAGTGTGAGGCCAGGGTGGTGTGGGTCCTTGATGATGCTGCCAGCCTTTTTGAGGCAGCGACTGAGATAAATCCCCTCGATGGTGGGGAGGTCAGAGCCGATGATGGACTGGGCAGTGTTTACTACTTTTTGTAGTCTTTTCCGCTCCAGGGCGCTCAAGTTGCCGAACCAAGCCACGATGCAACCAGTCAACATGCTCTCTACTGTGCACCTGTAGAAGTTCGAGAGAGTTCTCCTCGACATACCGACTAACAGTGTAAGAATCCTGAAGCAATTTTCTATTTTGAAATCTAACCGTCCGCCCTTTCTTGCAGAGGTCGTTAATGAAATGGAAAACGCTGACAGACTCTCCTGATCATGAACGGTAAGGTGCATCTTTCCTTGTGGGATTAGTTTGGATTTGGGAAAAACCCAGAGTCAGCACCTTGACATTGCAGGATTAAGCTTCTCAATAATACAGGCTGTTATGGCGGCGCAGCAGGTCTATAACAACATAACAATTACAACACGGAAACAGGCCATCTCGGCCCTTCTAGTCTGTGCCGAACCCTTACTCTCACCTAGTCCCATCTACCTGCTCTCAGACCAGAACCCTCCATTCCCTTCCCGTCCATATACCTGTCCACTTTATTTTTAAATGATAAAATCGAACCTGCCTCCACCACTTCCACTGGAAGATCATTCCACACAGCCACCACTCTCTGAGTAAAGAAGTTCCCCCTCATGTTACCCCTAAACTTCTGTCCCTTAATTCTCATGTCATGCCCTCTTGTTTGAATCTTTCCTACCCTCAATGGGAAAAGCTTATCCACGTCAACTCTGTCTATCCCTTTCATCATTTTAAAGACCTCTATCAAGTCCCCCCTTAACCTTCTGCGCTCCAAAGAATAAAGACCTAACTTGTTCAACCTTTCTCTAACTTAGTTGCTGGAACCCAGGCAACATTCTAGTAAATCTCCTCTAAGTTACAGAGAAAGGTAAAAGTAAAGTGGATAGGTATATGGACGGGAAGGGAATGGAGGGGTATGGTCTGAGTGCAGGTAGATGGGACTAGGGGAAAATAAATGGTCGGCACAGACTGGAAGGGCCGAGAAGGCCTGTTTCCGTGCTGTAATTGTTATATGGTTTGTATGTTATATGGTTATATGTGTGGACGGCTGATCGATGGTTGTCATGGACTGGGTGCTTTATAGTTTAGTTCAGAGATACAGCGTAGAAACAGGCCCTTCGGCCCACCGAGTCCGCACCGACCAGCGATCCCCGCACACTAACACTATCCTACACACACTAGGGACAATTTACAATTATACCAAGCCAATTAACCTACAAACCTGTACATAGAAACATAGAAAAATAGGTGCAGGAGTAGGCCATTTGGCCCTTCGAGCCAGCACCGCCATTCAATGTGATCATTGCTGATCATCCAAGATCAGTATCCCGTTCCTGCCTTCTCCCCATATCCCTCGATTCCGTTAGCCCTGAGAACTAAATCTAACTCTCTCTTGAAAACATCCAGTGACTTGGCCTCCACTGCCTTCGGTGGCAGAGGATTCCACAGATTCACAACTCTCTGGGTGAAAATGTTTTTCCTCATCTCAGTCCTAAATGTCAGTCCCATCTCAGTCCCTTATTCTTAAACTGTGACCCCTGGTTCTGGACTCCCTCAACATGGGGAACATTTTTCCAGCATCTAGCCTGTCCAATCCTCTAAGTATTTTATATGTTTCTATAAGAAATCCTCTCATCCTTCTAAATTCCTATGAAGAAAGACTCGATAGACTCGGCTTGTACTCGCTGGAATTTAGCAGATTGAGGGGGGATCTTATAGAGGCTTACAAAATTCTTAAGGGGTTGGACAAGCTAGTTCGGAAGATTGTTCCCGATGTTGGGGAACTCCAGAACAAGGGGTCACAGTTTAAGGATTAGGGGGAAGTCTTTTAGGACCGAGATGAGAAAAACATTTTTTACACAGAGAGTGGTGAATCTGTGGAATTCTTGTGGAATTCTCTGCCACAGAGGGTAGTTGAGGCCAGTTCATTGGCTATATTTAAGAGGGAGTTAGATGTGGCCCTTGGGGCTAAAGGGATCAGGGGGTATGGAGAGAAGGAAGGTACAGGATACTGAGTTGGATGATCAGCCATGATCATATTGAATGGCGGTGCAGGCTCGAAGGGCCGAATTGGCTACTCCTGCACCTATTTTCTATGATTCTATGATTCTATGATAAATTCCAGCGAATTCAAGCCCAGTCGACCCATTCTTTCCTCATATGAAGTGTAAATGGGTGGTTGATGGTGAGTGTGGATTCAATGGGACGAAGGGCCTGTTTCTGTCCTGCATGACTCCATGAATTGCAGGAAGGGTCTTGGGGGTTCCTTAGTTTAGGAAACAGGCCCTTCGGCCCACGGTATCCATGCTAACCATTGAGCACCCATTCACACTAGGTCTATGCTATCCCGCTTTCTGATCCACTCCCTACACATTCGGGGCCAATTTACAGAGGTGCCGATTAACCAACAAACCCGCACGTCTTTGGGATGTGGGAGGAAACCCGGAGGAGACCCACGCGGTCACGGGGAGAACGTGCAAACTCCACACAGAGACGCCACCCGAGGACGGGATGGAACCCGGGTCTCTGGCGCTGTCAGGCAGCAGCTCTACCCGCTGCGCCAACGTGCCGCCCCTATGTGTCAGTATTCCAGATTAGGGATCATGTATTTAACCTAAGCGTTGCTAGGTATCTGTGGGACTGTCGCTGAGCGGCAGCGGTGGTGGGGAAAGGAGCAGTTTGGAAGGTGAACAAAAATATCAGGTTAAAAAATGGACGGTCACGGTGGCGCAGCGGTAGTTGCGCCGATTGCAGCCCCGGATACCCGGGTTCGATCCCGACTGCGGGTGCTGTCTGCACGGAGTTTGCACGTTCTCCCCCTGACCCGCGTGGGCTTTCTCCGAGATCTCCAGTTTCCTCCCACACTCCCAAGACGTACAGATTTGTCGGTTAATGCAAAAATTGTCCCTAGTGTGTGTGTGTAGGATAGTGTTAGTGTGCGGGGATCGCTGGCCGGCACGGACCCGGTGGGCCAAAGGGCCTGTTTCCGCGCTGTATCTGTAAACTAGACTAAACTAAACTATAAATACAAGCTTACAGTGTTGCCAGGCATGGTATTAATATTTTGCTTTTCTGTCTTAAGGCGAATTATTACCTTAGAAAAGCAAGAGGGGGAAGCCTTTGGATTTGAAATTCAGGTATGATTCCTTTTGCCTTCCTTCATCTCGAAAACATCCTCGAACTCTGTCTATGCCCTTTCACCGTATCCCACCTCGACAACAGACACGAGGACCTCCTCTTGGACGACCAGAGGCTGTTTCTAAAGCCCTTTGCTCTGATGTCCTGTTTTCGTTTGCCGACTTGTAGCTCATGCGCGTGTCAATTCTGCAGCTGTACAGGGCTCTGGTGAGACCACATCTGGAGTATTGTGTACAGTTTTGGTCTCCTAATTTGAGGAAGGAGATCCTTGTGATTGAGGCAGTGCAGCGTAGGTTCACGAGATGCATATGACGAGGACTGTCATATGAGGAAAGATTGAAAAGGCTAGGCTTGTATTCACTGGAGTTTAGAAGGATGAGTGGGGGATCTTATAGAAACATAGAAACATAGAAAATAGGTGCAGGAGTAGGCCATTCGGCCCTTCGAGCCACCACCCCCATTCAATATGATCATGGCTGATCATCCAACTCAGTATCCTGTACCTGCCTTCTCTCCATACCCCCTGATCCCTTTAGCCACAAGGGCCACATCTAGCTCCCTCTTAAATATAGCCAATGAACTGGCCTCAACTACCTTCTGTGGCAGAGAATTCCACAGATTCACCACTCTCTGTGTGAAAAATGATTTTCTCATCTTGGTCCTAAAAGACTTCCCCCTTATCCTTAAAAACATATCCTTATAGAAACATATAACATTATAAAAGGACTGGACAAGCTAGATGCAGGGAAAATGTTCCCAATGTTGGGTGAGTCCAGAAGCAGGGGCCACACAGTCTTAGAATAAAGGGGAGACTGAGGTGAGGAAAAACGTTTTCACCCAGAGAGATGTGAATTTGTGGAATTCCCTGCCACAGAGGGCAGTGGAGGCCAAATCACTGGATGGATTTAAGAGAGAGTTAGATAGAGCTCTAGGGGCTAGTGGAGTCAAGGGATATGGGGAGAAGGCAGGCACGGGTTATTGATTGGGGACGATCAGTCATGATCATATTGAATGACGGTGCAGGCTCGAAGGGCCGAATGGCCTCCTCCTGCACCTATTTTCTATGTTGTGTAAATTGTGCATTTAAATTGCGTGTACCATATGCGTGAATTGTGTGTTTGAACCATGAGTGTGAACTGTGAGTGTGAATAGTGTATAATTTGTGCGTGTCATTTGTGTATCATTTTGTGTGAAATTTAAATGCTATTGAAGTGTGTGGGGTGGTCACGGTGGGGCAGCGGTAGAGTTGCCGCCTTACAGCCAATGCAGCACCGGAGACCCGGGTTCCATCCTGACTATGGGTGCTGTCTGTACGGAGTTTGTACGCTCTCCCCGTGACCTGCGTGGGTTTTCCCCAGGTGCTCCGGTTTCCTCCCACACTCCAAAGACGTGCAAGTTTGCAGGTCAATTGGCTTTGGTAAAAATTGTAAATTGTCCCTAGTGTGTGTTAGTTTGCCTGGTCAACGTGAACTCGGTGGTCCAAAGGGCCTGTTTCCGCGCTGTATGTATAAGCATGTCAATAAGTGATGTGCAGAATTAGGCCATTCGGCCCATCCAGTCTACTGGGCCATTCATTTATGACTGATCTCTCTCTTCCTCCTAACCCCATTCTCCTGCCGTCTCCCCATAACCCCTGACACCCGCACTGATCAAGAATCTATCTATCTCTGCCTTAAAATTATCCACTGATTTGGCCTCCACAGCCGTCTGTGGCAAAGAATCCCACAGATTCACCACCCTCTGACTAAAGAAATTCCTCCTCGTCTCCTTCCTATTGGAGCGTCCGTTTATTCTGAGGCTGTGCCCTCTGGTCCAAGACTCTCCCACTAGTGGAAACATCCTCTCCACATCCACTCTATCCAAGCCTTTCACTATTCGGGTAAGTTTTAATGAGGTTCCCTCTCATCCTTAAAAACTCCAGCGAGTACAGGCCCAGTGGCGTCAAACGCTCATCGTATGTTAACCCACTCACTCCTGGGATCATTCTCGTCAACCTCCTCTGGGACCCTCTCTGGTCTTTCTCTGTGCGTTTACTGAGAGGCTAGTTTATGTTTCTGTCTCGGTTCTGCTTGCAGACTTATGGCTTGCATCATCGGGATGAGAACACGCTGGAGATGTGCACTTTTGTGTGCAGGGTCCGCGAGCACAGCCCTGCCCAGCTCGGTGGATTGAGACAAGGTAACTCTCGGGCAGTAGACACAAAGGAACGATGGCTGATGGCATCCTCCGCTAAAAACAAACGACTGGAGCAACTCAGCGGCTCAGGCAGCATCTGTGGAGCGAACTGCAGAGTCACACAGCACCGCAAAAGGCCCTTCGGCCCAACTTGCCCATGCTCCCATCTACACTGGTCCAACCTGCCCTGCATTTGGTATATTCTCCACATATCCCTCTAAACAATCCTGTCCATGTACCTGTCTAACTGTTTCTCAAATGTTGCGATAGTCCCTGCCTCAACTACCTTCCCTGGCAGCTTGTTCCATACACCCACCACCCTCTGTGAAAACAAAACGTTGCCCCTCAGGTTCCTATTAAAGCTTAAGGGCCTGTCCTACCAGCATCCGACTCCATGCGGTGAGCGCGATCAAACTAGAAGTGGGGTCCGCGCGGAGGTCGGGTGATCCCTTGTACAGGGCCGTTCCCAACAGCATGCGCCTGCGTGCGGCAAGCGCGACCAAACCGGCAGCGAGGGCCGCGCGGAGGTCGGTTGAGTGGGGCAACGCGGCGCAAAGTGAGGCGAACTTGGAGTGAAGTCTTAAAGGTAAGTTCGCCACGACAGAGAGGGGCACACAGAGAGGGGCACAGAGGCACACACACAGAGGGCCATGGAGCCACACACATAGAGGGTCACGGAGGCACCTACAGAGAGGTTCACGGAGGCACGACGTCGAGGCGGTGTGTAATGCGTCGAGGCGACTGCGAGCCGACAAGCCGTTGCCGCGCGGAATTTTTGAACATGGTCAGTTTTTCGGGGCCCCGCCCGATGTCGGGACGAACTCCGCACAATTCCGCACGGCTCCGGCGATCGCAGTGGGACCGGCCCCGCGACGCCGGACGGCTCAAGCGACCACGTTAGGTCGCACTCATCGCATAGAGTTGCATGCTGGTGGGACAGGCCCTTTACTCCTCTCACCTTACGCCTCTGTCCTCTGGTTCCCGACTCCCCTACTCTGGGTAAAAGATTCTGTGCATTCACCAGATCTATTCCCCTCATGATTTTGTACACCTCTATAAGATCGCCCCTCATCCTCCTGCGATCCAAGGAATAGAGCCCCAGCCTGCTCAACCTCTCCCTGTAGCTCAGGCCCCTCGAGTCCTGGCACCAGCCTCGTAAATCTTCTCTGCACCCTTTCCAGCTTGACAACAGATTACAGAATGGACAGATGAATTATCCTGACCTGAAATGTTTTTGCGTCCATAGTCCTCCACAGTGGCTGCCTGACAAGCTGAGTTTCTCCAGCACTTTGTGTGTGTTTTTTTTAATGAATGGGCAGTGAGTCTACCTCCCTTTTTCTATTCATTGATATCTGTCGTGGCGCAGCGGCAGAGTTGCGACGTCGGAGACTCGGGTTTGATCCCGACTGCGGGCGCTGTCTGTCCGTAGTTTGCACGTTCTCCCTGTGACCACGTGGGTTTTCTCCGGGTGCTCCGGTTTCAGCCCACACTCCAACGATGAACGGGTTTGTAGGTTAATTGGCTTGGTATAAATGTCAATTGTCCCTGGTGTGTGCAGGACCGTGTTAGTGTGCGGGGATCGCTGGTCGGCGCGGACTCGGTGGGCCGAAGGGCCTTTTTCTACACTGAATCCCTAAACTAAACTAAACTAAAAAAAATTCACTGAAAGGCAGTCAGTTGATGTATATCGAAGCAGAATATCCTCTAAATTGTCCAGATCTAGTGAGGAGAGTCCCATGTCAAACGTGCTAATTCCAGTGTGTAAATAAATGGCTTACACACCCCAACAAGATGCTGAACATTAGAGAGGAGCTCGTGAAGCGGTCAGATCTTGTCCCTTATTTGACTGCTGCTACTCGGATCGGACCCCGCCTCACCCATCCCGATGTAGTGCAGCCCATGGAGTGCAGCAGCAGCAGCAGCAGCGCCTCGCCCGTGGCCCCGTCGGTCGGTCGGCAGCCCGGCCAGCTGTCCGAAACCTTCGGACCTTCGCTTACCCCCGACACCACCACCCCTCCTTCTCACGGCCGATCATCGGTTCGTGAGTTGGCCGGGGCGCCGGACTATGCGTGCAGCCCCCGGGCCAAAACTCCTCAGCTGGCCCCGCCGGCTGGGCTTTGTGTGCAAGTCCAGCACCCGGGGCCAACTCATCATTCACCCAGACACGGCCCAGTCGCTCAACGAAATGCCGTCGGGGAATGTCTCCCGTAAGCGAGAAAGTTGGCAACCCTATTTCAGACTGATAGAGAACGTAGACCAGTGCAGCACTGGAACAGGCCCTTCAGCCCACAAGGTCCATGCCAAGCAAGGTGCCAAGTTATACTAATCCCCGCTGCTATCTCGGAAGTAAAAGAAAACTCAATGTTACCTGCAAAGTAATGTGACAAAAACGAAACTAAATTGTTATTTGTGGGGTTTGACACCCACAAACCAGCACACAGGATCTTGATTCTGTACCTGTGCTTTACTCAGGTGAGTTGATGTGCGATGCACTTGCTATTCCTCATGCAGAGCCGGCCGACAGGTAGGAAGGTGTTTCACCTGTGGAATGGTTGACGGGTGCCAGTTGGGCGACGTCGAGACTTAATAGCTGTGCCTTCCTTCCAGGGGACACCATCACCAGCATCAACAGCACGTCCGTGGATGGCTTCCGACATCGAGACATTGTGGAACTCATCAAGTCTTCCGGGAATTGCCTGAGGTAATGAAAACTGACTACGGGCGCTGTCTGTGCGGAGTTTGCACGTTCACCCCGTCAATGGGCTTTCTCCGGGTGCTCCGGTTTCCTCCCGCACTCCAAAGGCGCGCGGGGTCCGTTGGTGAACTGGCTTTGGTATGCAATGTAAAATGGTCCCCAGCGGGTGCCGGATAGTGCGAGTGTGCGGGGATCGCTGGTCGGTGCAGACTCGGTGGGTCGAAGGGTCCGTTTCCACGCTGTATCTCCAAACTAAACTAAACTAAACTCAACACCTGGGATGGCTCTGATGCTGCGTTGGATGGTGTCTGGAGGCCCTTCAGCCCAACTCATCCATGCTAACCACTGATGCTCCATTTAAGTTCGTCCCACCAGCCTGCGTTTAGCCCATATCCCTCTAAACCCTTCCTATCCATGTACACATCCAAGCACCTATTATACCTGGTTCTAGTTTAATTTTATTTGAGATATGCGGACTATCCTTGACCGAACTTTGCTGGCTTTACCTTGCACTAAACGTTATTCCCTTATCATGTATCTATACACTGTAAATGGCTCAATTGTAATCACGGATTGTCTTTCCACTGACTGGATAGCACGCAACAAAATACACGTACACGCCCATAACAAACGACCAATAATCGTGCAATAATAACAATAATAATCTATGTACATAGCTTATTTGGAGATCTTCTTATCGAGTCCACACACAAGATTAGAAGCTGGTCAGCCAGAGCTGAACACATGGCGCTACTTGTGCGCGGTGGTGGAAAGATTCGTGGAAACAGTCGCCGCGATGTGAACGCTCGTTCCTTCACCCCGTTTGGAGGTTGGAGTGTTTAATAGCCTAATGGCTGTCAATAGACAATAGACAATAGACAATAGGTGCAGGAGGAGGCCATTTGGCCCTTCGAGCCAGCACCGCCATTCAATGTGATCATGGCTGATCATCCACAATCAGTACCCCGTTCCTGCCTTCTCCCCATATCCCCTGACTCCACTATTTTTAAGAGCCCTATCTAGCTCTCTCTTGAAAGTATCCAGAGAACCGGCCTCCACCGCCCTCTGAGGCAGAGAATTCCACAGACTCACAACTCTCTGTGAGAAAAAGTGTTTCCTCGTCTCCGTTCTAAATGGCTTACTCCTTATTCTTAAACTGTGTGTGGCCCCTGGTTCTGGACTCCCCCAACATCGGGAACATGTTTCCTGCCTCTAGTGTGACCAAGCCCTTAACAATCTTATATGTTTCAATGAGATCCCCTCTCATCCTTCTAAACTCCAGAGTGTACAAGCCCAGCTGCTCCATTCTCTCAGCATATGACAGTCCCGCCATCCCGGGAATTAACCTTGTGAACCTACGCTGCACTCCCTCAATAGCAAGAATGTCCGTCCTCAAATTAGGGGACCAAAACGGCACATAATACTCCAGGTGTGGTCTCACTAGGGGCTCCAGGTGTGGTCTCACTAGGGGCTCCAGGTGTGGTCTCACTAGGGGCTCCAGGTGTGGTCTCACTAGGGGCTCCAGGTGTGGTCTCACTGGGGGCTCCAGGTGTGGTCTCACTGGGGGCTCCAGGTGTGGTCTCACTGGGGGCTCCAGGTGTGGTCTCACTGGGGGCTCCAGGTGTGGTCTCACTGGGGGCTCCAGGTGTGGTCTCACTAGGGGCTCCAGGTGTGGTCTCACTGGGGGCTCCAGGTGTGGTCTCACTGGGGGCTCCAGGTGTGGTCTCACTGGGGGCTCCAGGTGTGGTCTCACTGGGGGCTCCAGGTGTGGTCTCACTAGGGGCTCCAGGTGTGGTCTCACTGGGGGCTCCAGGTGTGGTCTCACTAGGGGCTCCAGGTGTGGTCTCACTGGGGGCTCCAGGTGTGGTCTCACTGGGGGCTCCAGGTGTGGTCTCACTGGGGGCTCCAGGTGTGGTCTCACTAGGGGCTCCAGGTGTGGTCTCACTGGGGGCTCCAGGTGTGGTCTCACTGGGGGCTCCAGGTGTGGTCTCACTGGGGGCTCCAGGTGTGGTCTCACTGGGAGCTCCAGGTGTGGTCTCACTAGGGGCTCCAGGTGTGGTCTCACTAGGGGCTCCAGGTGTGGTCTCACTAGGGGCTCCAGGTGTGGTCTCACACCTGTCGGGAAGAAGCTTTTCCTGGACGTTACAGTTTTCAGGCTCCTGCACCGTCTTCCCGATGGCGGGGGTGGAATGAGCGTGCGGCCAGGGTGGTGTGGGTGTGGAAGGATGGGTAATATTTGGGGAGCATGCCCTTCAGTATTTGACTTGTTCCTCTGCAGGCTGGAGACCGTGTATGGGACGTCCATCCGACGAGCCGAGCTGGAAACCAGGCTGCAATATCTAAAGGTAAACTGCTTGCAGTCTCCCGATCGGGCCGCTGTTCATTTAACATGCAGAGTGCAACGCAGAACAAGGAGGCGCAAAATGCAACGTGGTCACCTTTCTGGAGGGACTCGGCGGGTCAGGCAGCATCCGTAGTGTAAAATGGAGCGACTCCCCACGGATGCTGCCTGACCGGCTGAGTTCCTCCAGCACTTTGATTGTTTTACTCGGGATGCCAGCGTCTGCGGTCCCCTGTGGCTCCATGGTCACATTTGGACCACCACCTCTGACTGTTTCTTCCAGACACCCGCCATTCTCTGTGTTAAAAATTAAAATCGATACAGATAGATGCAGAGATTGATATCGGTAGATGCATATAGATGGATTCATGGATAAATCCAATCATAATCCGCTGTAAGGCGCAGCGGTAGAGTTGCTGCCTTACAGCGAATGTAGCGCCAGTGACCCGGGTTCGATCCCGACTACGGGCGCTGTCTGTACGGAGTTTGCACGTTCTCCCCGTGACCTGCGTGGGTTTTCTCCGAGATCTTCGGTTTCCTCCCACAAACTCCAAAGACGTGCAGGTTTGTAGGTTAATTGGCTTGGTGTAAATGTAAAAATTGTCCCTAGTGGGTGTAGGATGGTGTTAATGTGCGGGGATCGCTGGTCGGCGCGGACCCGGTGGGCCGAAGGGCCTGTTTCCGCGCTGTATCTCTAAACTAAGTTAAAAACTAAACACTACCCCTTCCAATCTTTGACATTTCCACCATACAAAAGAGTTCCTGACCATCGACCTTATTTTTGCCAGGACCTCAGATAAGACAAATTCTTTAGCATTAATAATTTCAACGGAATTGATATGTGGGCAATTGAGCATTGTAACTGTCGGGCCAGATGTTGTAGATGTTTTTAGATAAAGACATACAGGTTTGTAGGCTAATTGGCTTGGTATAATTGTAACTTGTCCCTAGTGTGTGAGGGATAGTGTTAGTGTGCGGGGATCGCTGGTCGGAGCGGACTTGGTGGACCGAAGGGCCTGTTTCCACGTTGCATCTCGAAACTAAACTGGGGTCTCGACCCGAAACGTCGCCCATTCCTTCTCCCCAGAGACGCTGCCTGTCTCGCCGAGTTTTGTGTCTACCTTCCTGTAACTCAGCGGGGCAGGCAGCACCTCTGGAGGGAAGGAATGGGCGACGGTTTCGGGTCGAGACCTTCCTTCAGACTGAGAGTCAAGGGATGAACTAAACGAAACTTAGGCTCGTATTCACTGGAGTTTAGAAGGATGAGGGGGGATCTTATAGAAACATATAAAATTATAAAATGACTGGACTAGCTAGATGCAGGAAAAATGTTCCCAATGTTGGGCGAGTCCAGAACCAGGGGCCACACACAGTCTTAGAATAAAGGGGAGGCCATTTAAGACTGAGGTGAGAAAACACTTTTTCACCCAGAGAGTTGTGAATTTGTGGAATTCCCTGCCACAGAGGGCAGTGGAGGCCAAATCACTGGATGGATTTAAGAGAGAGTTGGATAGAGCTCTAGGGGCTAGTGGAGTCAAGGGATATGGGGAGAAGGCAGGCACGGGTTATTGGTTGGGGACGATCAGCCATGATCGCAATGAATGGCGGTGCTGCCTCGAAGGGGCCGAATGGCCTCCTCCTGCACCTATGTTTCTACGTTTCTATGATGGGGGATAGGAGAGGTATGATGACGTGTGGGATTTCATTGTGACTGTTATTCTTTGGCAGCAAACCCTACAGGAGAAGTGGGAGGAGTACAGGTCACTGATGGTCCAGGAACAGAGGCTTGTACATGGTAGGTCAACCTCTCATTACCTCTCAGTGGTCACAGGCATTGGCACATTTACGACACAAGAGTTGCCCAATTTAGCTCAGCTTTCATCCTGATTCTACCCTCCATTGGCACAGTGGTGGAGCTACAGCCTTCGGTTGTCCGACTGGAAATGTTTCCGAGCTGTGTCACTGAAGTCTAAAACAAAGTCTGAAGTTACAGCAGCAGGAACGACAATCCTGGCTCTAACTAATGGTTGTGAGGTGAAGTCACTTTAAGCAGTCATGTTTTTGATTATGGCGCCAATGTGACTGGGGTTAATTCTGGGATGTCCACTTTGAGGCAGCTAGGGCCTTGGGTCAAGATGGCAACACGACGACTTCCCCGGCCTTTAGACCAATGCAAGTTGGCTGGCGTGTGCTTGGCAGGGCATGGGTGGGCACCGCAATGTGCCCACCGTGCACGATGCGGCTGCAAAACGCTTTCCCCGAAACATGGCGGGAATCTTCGTGCGGCGCCGCGGCCTTGAGAAAACCCCGTAAATGAGCGTGAGGGCGGGCGGGCAGGCGGGAGAGACTGGGCTGGAGAACTGGGCGGTGCCCATGGGCGCGGCGGCAATCCTGCGCACGGCGCCAACGGCTCTGAGCAGGCCGCAAAAAATGTCGCCGCGCTTCACGTGCCTCGGCCGCCATATTGCGACTCCACGGGGGAGGGGGGGTGGCGAGCCGCCCTTGCCGTTTCATTTACCGCCAAAGCCCTCTCCCCGAAAACCTTTGCCTTCCATTTTAGTTTGCGCGCAAAGCACGCGGGGATTGCTTCCAAGATGGCGTCCGGCCCAGACAACTATTTGCGTGTTAGCCAACAGAAGCAGACCTACAATCGCGCATTGCAACCGCTCCAGTTTTATAAATCTCTACTCCAACTTTAACCATCACCTTTTAATCTTATCTCAGATCGGTCCGGTGTCTCCACTGGCTTTATCCCTGACGTGACAATAAGCTAGACCCAACTGAAGATGCCCAGCTCGTAACCGCGCGTGTCCACATGCATAACTCCGCAGATTAGATTCTCCTCAGCCAGGATTTGAACTCTCAACCATCTGGCTTTGGTGGCTCATTGAGTGTAGGTTCATTGTGCAATGACAAAGTTAGATAGAGCTCTAGGGGCTAGTGGAGTCAAGGGATATGGGGAGAAGGCAGGCATGGGTTATTGATAGGGAACGATCAGCCATGATCACAATGAATGGCGGTGCTGGCTCGAAGGGCCGAATGGCCTCCTCCTGCACCTATTTTCTATGTTTCTAAGGCTTCCTCCCTGGATAACCTCTGTGGCTGACTGCTGGAGGAGTGGGCCAACCAAGCTGCGCAGGGCTGACCAGAATGTTACCTCTCGGAATTCCCTTGGAATGCCAGGGACAACATATGATGAGCATTACTAAAGAAGACGCCACTGGTCTGTGCAGACTCGGTGGGCCGAAGGGCCTGTTTCAATGCTGTATCTGAGCAACAGATTTTTGATCAGTACGGGTGTCGGGGGTTACGGGGAGAAGGCAGGAGAATGGGGTTGAGAGGGAGAAATAGATCAGCCAAGTTGGAATGGCAGAGTGGACTCGATGGGCCGAACGGCCTAATTCGGCTCCTAGAACTTATGGACTTGTGCACCCTGGCGTTGCCTGGCCCGCCGAATTCCTCCAGCACTTTTAGCGGTTTTCCCAAAAGATTCCCCAAGCATCAGCGGTTTTTGTTCATGCCGCCAGGATAGGAGAGCTGGATGTGGCGGGGTGGGTGGAAGGGAGGAGAGCGCCCCCGTTGTGTGCGCCCCCCCCCCCCCCCCCCCCGAGTGGCGAGATAATCGCGGCAAGCCCTTCCAGACTGTATCCCTGACCGCCCGGTTGTTTGTGCCCTCTCTCCAGGGGTCGTGTCAACAGATGCGAGCGTTTACGATGCTTTCGAGTCGGTCCGAGCCAGCCTCTTGGGCCAGGGCCTGTGCCGGGCCGGGTCCGAGGCGCCGGGGCCGGGCTGCGGCAGCGGCGGAGACGAGCCCATTTACCAGACTTGCGTCTTTGACCCCTGTGACACGAACAGCGACGACACGGGCAGCAGCCACAGCAGCGAGGTGGTCCTGACCAAGCGGGCGCTGACGAGGAGTGCGAGCGCCAGGGTGGGTCACCACGCGGGCAGCCCCGCCAACGCCTGGGACAAATGCAGTGGCCAAAGCCCGTTCGGGACGCTCCCGAGGAAGCCCAGGAGGAAAAGCCTACGGAAGAGACTGCTCAAGTACATCCCCGGACTCAACCGGCCCGTCGAAGAGGAGGAGAGCCACTTGTAGGCTACAAAATGGCCGCCGGTTAATTTATTGTGTCTCCTACTCCCTACGCTAGTTGCTACCCACCAGCCGTCCCGCTGCAAGCGGGGAGACGGCCAAAGCGCTTTGATCTAACCACTGCGCCCCAGAGCAGCGACTGGGCCGCACGGACTACCCAAGGAGGACGGACAGTATCAGCGATTCGCGGCGACTGCATGCCAGCGAAACTGACTGGGGGGGGGGGGGCACGGCGGTAGAGTCGCTGCCTTACAGCGCTCGCAGCGCCGGAGACCACGGGCTCTGTCTGTACGGAGTCTGCACGTTCTCCCCGTGACCTGCGTGGGTTTTCTCCGGGTGCTCCGGTTTCCTCCCACACTCCAAAGACGTGCAGGTTTGTAGGTTAATTGGCCTTGGTGTAAATGTAAAAATTGTCCCTAGTGTGTGTCTGTTTGCCGATGGGGGGAAGGCAGGAGAATGGGGTTGAGAGGGAGAGATAGGTCAGCCGAAGGGCCTGTTTCTGCGCTGCATTTCTAAAGTGTAAATTAGATATTTGCTGTCAGGGCACGGGGTGCGAACTGTCAGGTTTTATAGTAGAATCCTTTACAGCTTGAAGCACAGCTGAGGCAGGAAGTAAAATGGTGTGGGTGTGGGTGGGGGGGTGGGTGGATGCCAGCATTAGATGCGACAGTCTAAAAACAGCGAGTTGCAGTTGCAGCAGAGAGGAAGCTAGGCAGCTCCACCAAACAATGCCTGGCCTTTTACACACACATCCTGTACACCACAGCTAACCTGAAGAGCCGGCTATGATTCATCTTTACGGCGGCTCAGTAAACACAGAAACATAGAAAGTAGGTGCAGGAGGAGGCCATTCGGCCCTTCGAGAGCCAGCACCGCCATTCAATGTGATCATGGCTGGTCGTCCCTGATCAGGAGGTAGACAAAATTGCTGGAGAAACTCATGGAGCGAAGGGAATAGGCAACGTTTCGGGCCGAAACCCTTCTTCGGTCCTTCTTATCCACAATCTGTACCCTGTTCCTGCTTTCTCCCCATATCCCTTGATTCCGTTACTCAATGGCGGCACGGTGGCGCAGCGGTAGAGTTGCTGCCTCACGGCGCCAGGGACCCGGATTCCATCCTGACCACAGATGCTGTCTGCACGGAGTCTGCACGTTCTCCCCGTGACCCGCGTAGGTTTTCTCCGGGTTCTCCGGTTTCCTCCCACACTCCAAAGACGTACAGGTTTGTAGGTTAATTGGCTTTGGCAAGTTGTTTTTTAAAAGAATCGCCCCTAGTCTGTGTAGGACAGTGTTAGGACGTGGACTCGATGGGCCGAAGGGCCTGTTTCTGAGCTGTACCTCACAAAGTCAAAGAATCTAATGCTGGGGAACTGACTCATTCACCTCTACGTCATTGCGGACATTGGACTTTGTCTGTAGAACTGATGGGCACTGTATTTGTAAAGTCTGTAAAGTATGGACACAGGCCCTTCGGCCCACTTTGTCCATGCCGACCAAGTTGGCACATTTGCTTGCATTTGGCCCACATCCATCTAAACCCTTCCTATCCATTTATCTGTCCAACGAGACAGTGTGGGACTCTTTCAAGGAGGGACTGTGCTGTTATCCCAGGTAACCCGGCCAGTATACATCCCGCTAAGCGTGGCAAGTACAACAGATAACGGCGCTATTCTCTGTGGGAGCTTGCTCTGCATTAACAGCCATTTGCATTTCTTAATTCCAACCAGGATGGCTCCAACCAGTGAAAAGTACTTCAGTGGCTGGAAGGCATGAGGGATGCCCTGAGGTTGGGAAAGGCGCCAAATAAATGCACGGTTTGTCTTCGCTTGCAAACAATGTGACAGACGGACATGCTAGCCCCAGTGTTTGTGTCGAGCGCTGTTTACGGCAGATCCAATCTCCCTCCCCGCGATGCGGGTGAGAATGGCTCCGTGCCTCCCGAGAACTACAGCAGCAGAAATATAAGTACAACCCAGGCACTTACCCTAATTAGAGTGGAACCTTCTTCATATTTGTTCAGTTTTACTTTGCAATCGCGCTTAAAGTGAGATGTGGCGGCATGGTGGCACAGTGGCACAGTGGTAGAACTGCCACCTTCGATCCTGACTACGGGTGCTGTCTCTACGGAGTTTGCACGTTCTCCCCGTGACCCGCGTGGGTTTTCTCCGGGATCTCCGGTTTCCTCCCACACGCCAAACACATACAGGTCTGTAGGTTAATTAGCTTGGTATAAATGTAAAATTGTCCACCCCTGTCCCACTTAGGAGACCTAAACGGCAACCTCTGGTGACCTCGCCCGCCACCCTAAAAAAATCAAGGTGGAGGTGATCTGCAACCTCCCACCACCTCCCACGCACATGTTGAAAACCTTCCTCAACTATGAAGAAAACCGGCTTCGACTAGACCTGCGACTAAAAAATGATCGATTTTTTTTAAACGGCGACCTATTTTTAGTCGAGGCCGGTTTCAAACATGATGAAAAAATAGCAGCAACCTAGATGAAGCCTCGACCACCGCGGAAACCATTTTCGACCATTAGTGAGAGTGACCAAAACCTCCGGTGACCTCATGGAAACCTTGGGTGGTGGGCGTTACGACTCCCGAAGGCAGGGTCCTCAGAGTCGCGTAACAATATATCAGGGTCAAGTTTAAGAAAAAAACAATCTTTAATTTTGTTAAACTAAGACAAAACCCAAACCTGATTTAAACAACACAGTCAGGGACCAGAATCAGCTAACAAATAATATATAAGTGTGATCCAGCCAGCCTCTCAATGGGCCGCCGGACTGAAGACTCTAATCCTGCCTATATGGACATAACCCTGCAACCAAAATACCCGAAAACTCTCAGGTCATCCCTTCCGTCCCAATACAACATTAATTTACAAATATAGGCGACAAATATACAAAGTGCTGTGCCATGCGGCCAGGCCTCCTGCAGCTCAGACCGGCACCTCTTCCTTCCGGGCAAGGTCACCAGAGGTTGCTGTGTAGGTCTCCTAAGTGGGACAGGGGCTTTATAGTGTGCGGGGATCGCTGGACTCGGTGGGCCTGTTCCCGCACTGTACCTCTGACATCTTAAAGTCCTCGGGCTTCGCAGAAACGACGGTAAGGTTCAACTAACGTTCCCTCGGCTTCCATTTCCCCCCTTCCCCTCTCCCCGTCCCCCATTTCCTCTGTACATTCTAGGCTCCTTCAGTAATGGCCAAAGTCACCACTAACACCACAGTCTCCCTAATGGTCGAAACTGACAAAAACCTCCGGGAACCGCACGGAAACCTTGGGTGGGGCGCAAAGCCTCCAGAGGGTTCCGTTCAGGTTTCCTAAGTGGGACAGGGGCATAACTCAGCGGACCAGGCAGCATCTCTGGAGGATGGGCGTAGGAATCGGTAACGTTTTTCAGGCTGAGGCCCTTATTCAGACAAGGGTCTGAACGCTGGGATCACCATAGTTTGCTTATTGAATGTGACACCAACCTCGCCCATATCCGTTGCTCCACCCTTTATCTTAACATCAATGGGAAGACAGAACATAAATATTCCGGGTTTCTATGATAATTGCATAATTTCCAAGCCGTGATTAATAACTTTTCCATTCCAGGAATCCAAGTCCAGTTTACTCAAATCTGCATTGTCGCTGTTGCCTTCAGGCAAACATCGCTGTAATATCTTGTAAATATCTTTTTTTCCACCCATTTGTATGTTGAATAACCAACTAATATTTATTTTCCTATTGTATTTTGCTAAGGATTCGGTTGCACGAGAAATGTTGTCATTAAAAGCATTGACAGGATTCAGAACCGCGGAGCTTCTTGTAAAAAAAAACGCAAGGTCTGGCAATAAAAGTTTGCAACAGTTGTTGGTTGTTGGTGTGTGTGTGTGTGTGTGTGTGTGTGTTGTTTTTCTTGCCATCGTCGACCGCAAAGAGGACAGTGGGGAAGTGACGTTTGGGCAATATCCGCTCAGGACAATATCTGCTGTGTTGCCTTGGGTGGTAAAATCTTCAGTGATTCGGTCATTTCGTCTGCTCCCAGCCACTCCGTACGACTGTAAAGACCACACCATCTGGTCTTGGATTGGCCGCACCCGGGTCCCAATTAGTCTGAGCATAGAAACATAGAAAATAGACAATAGACAATAGACAATAGGTGCAGGAGTAGGCCATTTGGCCCTTCGAGCCAGCACCGCCATTCAATGTGATCATGGCTGATCATCCCCAATCAGTACCCCGTTCCTGCCTTCTCCCCATATCCCCTGACCCCGCTATCTTTAAGAGCCCTATCTAGCTCCCTCTTGAAAGCATCCAGAGAACCGGCCTCCACCGCCCTCTGAGGCAGAGAATTCCACAGACTCACCACTGTGTTTCCTCGTCTCCGTTCTAAATGGCTCCCCAATCAATTACCCGTGCCTGCCTTCTCCCCATATCCCTTGACTCCACTAGCCCCTAGACCTCTATCTAACTCTCTCTTAAACCCATCCAGTGATTTGGCCTCCACTGCCCTCTGTGGCAGCGAATTCCACAAATTCACGACTCTCTGGGTGAAAAAGTTTTTTCTCACCTCAGTCTTAAATGGCCAACACCTTTATTCTAAGACTGTGGTCCCTGGTTCTGGACTCGCCCAACATTGGGAACATTTTTCCTGCATCTAGCTTGTCCAGTCCTTTTATAATTTTATATGTTTCTATAAGATCCCCCCTCATCCTTCTAAACTCCAGTGAGTACAAGCCTAGTCATTTCAATCTTTCCTCATATGACAGTCCCACCATCCCAGGGATCAATCTCGTGAACCTACGCTGCACTGCCTCAATCACAAGGATGTCCTTCCTCAAATTAGGAGACCAAAACTGTACACAATACTCGATATGTGGTCTTACCAGAGCCCTATACAACTGCAGAACAATCATTATTGTGCATCTAATTAGGGCGGCATGGTGGCACAGTGGTAGGGTTGCTGCCTCGCAGCGCCAGAGATAAGTGGTAGGAGCAGAATAAGGCCATTCGGCCCATCATCCACTCCGCCATTCAATCATGGCTGATCTATCCCTCCTTCCTAACCCCATTCTCCTGCCTTCTCCCCATAACCCCTGACACCCGTACTAATCAAGAATCTGTCTGTCTCTGCCTTAGAAGTACCCATTGATTTGACCTACACAGCCTTCTGTGGCAATGAATTCCACAGATTCACCACCCTCAAACTAAAGAAATTCCTCCTCACCTCCTCCCTAAAGGAACATCCTTTAATTCTGAGGGTGAGGTTCGATCCTGACTACGGGTGCTGTCTGTACGGAGTTTGCACGTTCTCCCCGTGACTTGCGTGGGTTTTCCCCGCGCGCTCCGGTTTCCTCCCACACTCCAAAGACGTGCAGGTTTGTAGGTTAATCGGCTTTGGTTAAAAATTGTAGATTATCCCTAGTGTGTGTTGGATAGGGCTAGTGTACGGGGTGGCCACTGGTCGGCATGGACTCCGTGGGCCGAAGGGCCTGTTTCCGCGCTGCATCTCTAAACTAAAAGGCTAAAGGCCTGATCATCTTCTCAGTCACAGGAGGAAGTCTGTGTTTTGGCCTCTTTCTCAGCGTCAGTGATGGGGGACTTGCGTGTTTTGAGGAGGGGAACTAGGGCAAGGAGGTGTTTGTGTGTGTGTTGCCTCAAGTTGGGAAGTAAAACTGGCTGGACGTGCTTCTTTGCACAGACTTCCCCGCAGCCTCCATGTGCAGTGCAGACATACTTTGTGCACCGTAGAGCTGCTGCCTCACAGCGCCAGAGACCCGGGTTCGATCCCTGACCGCGGTCGCTGTCTGTACGGGGTTCGTACGTTCTCCCCGTGACCTGCGTGGGTCTTCTCCGAGATCTCCGTTCCCCCCCCCCCCCCCCCCCCCCACCACAAACTCCAAAGAGGTACAGGTTTGCAGGCTAATGGCCTTGGTATCAATGTCAATTGTCCCTGGTGTGTGTCGGATAGTGTTAATGTGCGGGGGTCGCAGTTTTGCTGAAGGGCCTGTTTCCGCTGTGTTTCTCCAAACTAAACTAGTTACAAGCACGGAGGAACACCAACGGCTGAAAGAAATCACAATCCCAATAATACTTTATCAGCCAAGTATGTTTTGCAACATACGAGGAATTTCATTTGCCAAGTCAGTCAAACAAATAAAAAGCGACGGAACGCACAAAACACATTTTAACGTAAACATCCACCACAGTGACTCCTCCACATTCCTCACTGTGATGGAAGGTGGAAAAAGTTCAATCTCTACCCTTTGTTCTTCAAATCTCGAGCCCTCCGTTGACGGGACGATCTTGACTCCCGTAGCCGGCAGCGTTTGGGGCCTCCGCGTTGAGGCAATCAGCTCCTGCATCGGGGGGGGATGTCGGACCCCGCGTCGGGGCTGGTCGAACCTTCCGCGGAGTTGGACCTCCCGATGTAAAGTTGGAGCGATCCCAGGCAAGGGATCGACTCCGATGTCAAGTCCGCGCCCCGCGGTGGGGCCCCGAGGTCAGTTCCGAGGAGGCCTCCAGCTCCATCGATGGTAGGCCGCAGAGCCACCGGAGATGCGATCCGGAAAATGATCGCATCTCCGGCAAGGAAAAAAATTCCCCCGACCCCTCCCCCCACATAAAACAAACCGGAGAACATTTACACAGAAATAATTCAGAGCCTCAGAGAGGGTGCGGTCTGTGTGGAGTTTGCACGTTCTCCCCGTGACCTGCGTGGGTTTTCTCTGAAATCTTTGGTTTCCTCCCACACTCCAAAGGCGTGCAGGTTTGTAGACTAATTGGCTTGGTATAAATGTAAATTGTCCCTAATGTGCGTAGGATAGTGTTAACGTGCGGGGATCGTTGGTCGGTGCGGACTAGGTGGGCCGAAGGGCCAGTTGCCGCGCTGTATCTCGAAACAAAACGAAAGTAAAGTTAAAGAAAAATGAAGGTAAGGTAAACCTTGCAGGTCGAGACCCTTCTTCAGACAAGTCGAGACCCGAAACGTCACCCATTCCTTCTCTCCAGAGACGCTGCCTTTCCCGCGGAGTTACTCCAGCGTTTTGTGTCTATCTTTGGTGTAAACCAGCTTCTGCAGTTCCTTCTTACATGAATCCTGTCAGAGGCTGGGTCTCGGTGACAATGTAAACACATTGGGAAGATTTCCCTCTGTTCTCCCATCTCAGTGTAAACAGAATTCGGGAGCTTTTCCTTCATGGAACAAAGTTGGAACGTCAGCGTAAACACACTGGATAGAATCACTTTTTTAACTGGGTCATCCACACAATGTAAGTTCAATATTGAAACATGTTCCCGATACGGAAACATGTTCCCAATGTTGGGGGAGTCCAGAACCAGGGGCCACACACAGTTTAAGAATAAGGAGTCGGCCATTTAGAACGGAGACGAGGAAACACTTTTTCTCACAGAGAGTGGTGAGTCTGTGGAATTCTCTGCCTCAGAGGGCGGTGGAGACCGGTTCTCTGGATGCTTTCAAGAGAGAGCTGGATAGGGCTCTTAAAGATAGTGGAGTCAGGGGATATGGGGAGAAGGCAGGAACGGGGTACTGATTGGGGATGATCAGCCATGATCACATTGAATGGCGGTGCTGGCTCGAAGGGCTGAATGGCCTCCTCCTGCACCTGTTGTCTATTGTCTATTGTTGCCTCTCATGTCCCGAGTAAATCTTTCACCTCTCTTCTTAAACCTAGGTCTTAGTTTAGTTAAGAGATACAGCACGGAAACAGGCCCTTCGGCCCACCAATTCTGTGCCGGCCAGCGATCCCCACACACTAACACCATCCTGCACACAGCAGGAACAATTTCACACTTACACCAAGCCAATTAGCCCACAAACCTGCGGGAGGAGACCGAAGATCCCGGTGAAAACCCACGTGGTCACGGGGAGAAGGTACAACCTCCGTACAGACAGCACCCGTAGTTGGGATCGAACCCGGGTCTCTGGTGCTGTGCTGTGGTGCCTGCGACCACTGCCTCTGGGTAAATGACGCGGTGCATTCACCTTAAGAATTCCCCCTCGTGGTTTTATACGCAGTGTTGCATTTTGACGCAATTTGCAACTCCGCTGGGTCTTTCGCGATGGAATTTATAACACAGCTATCAAACCATCTGTTCTTCAAACTCAGCGGTAAGGGAACTGCATGAAACGCGGACTCTCGTCACATAGTGACCTGGGGGACAGGAAACAAGTTCAAAGGAGTCGGACGCAATCAGCACAAATTAGTAGAGATCAAATCAATTAGTGCAAGAGGACCTGCCCTCTTCCTCTCGCAGAATGCAGCAATAGCAACTTTTTCTGACCTACTTAACACATAAGAAACAGGAGCCCAAACGTTCAGCCCGACAAAACGAACTGCAGATGCCAGTTTATCAGCTTCATGATTGACACAAAGCGCTGGAGTAACTCAGCGGGACAGGCGGGCATATCTGGAGAGACGGAAGGAATGGGCGACGTTTCGGGTCGAGACCCTTCTTCAGACTGAGAGTCAGGGGAGGGGGACCCGAGGTGAGAAAAGATACAAAGACCAAATGAATGGAAGGTTCGGAAAAGGACGAATCAAAGCCAGCAATGAAGATCAAGGAAAGGCGGAGCCCACAATGGTCCGTTGTTGGCTGTGGAGAAGGTGATACAGTGAAACTCAGCAGGACGACAGTGAAACTAGTACGCCGACTAGGGTGGGGGAGGGGCTGAGAGAGAGGGGATGCTAGGGTTACTTGAAGTTAGAGAAATCAACGTTCATACCACTGGGGTGTAAACCGCGCAAGCGAAATATGAGGTGCTGTTCCTCCAATTTGCGCTGGGCCTCACTTTTGACAGTGGACATAGACATAGAAACATAGACAATAGGTGCAGGAGTAGGCCATTCGGCCCTTTGAGCCAGCACCGCCATTCAATATGATCATGGCTGATCATCCAACTCAGTATCCTGCACCTGCCTTCTCTCCATACCCCCTGATCCCTTTAGCCACAAGGGTCACATCTAACTTCCTCTTAAATATAGCCAATGAACTGGTCTCAACTACCTTCTGTGGCAGAGAATTCCACAGATTCACCACTCTCTGTGTGAAAAATGTTTTCCTCATCTCGGTCCTAAAAGATTTCCCCCTTATCCTTAAACTGTGACCCCGTGTTCTGGACTTCCCCAACATCGGGAACAATCTTCCAGCATCTAGCCTGTCCAACCCCTTAAGAATTTTGTAAGTTTCTATAAGATCCCCCCTCAATCTTCTAAATTCTAGCGATTACAAGCAGAGTCTATCCAGTCTTTCTTCATATGGTAGTCCTGCCATCCCAGGAATCAGTCTGGTGAACCTTCTCTGTACTCCCTGGAGGAGGCCCAGGGCAGAAAGGTCAGTGTGGGAATAGGGAGGGGAGTTAAAGTGTTTGGCAACCGGGAGATCGTGTAGGCCCAGTGATAGTCTTTGCTTGCATACCCAAGGTATACAAATAGTCGCTACAAAAAGGGCACCGACAAAGTATCCCGCACCGAGTCCTCCCTTATCCTTCCTCTACTCTCACGGCGGTTCCCAATGCCAGGAAGGTGTGTGTAGGCCATGGATTCCGGTCTGCAGGCCTGGCCTGCCATTCAACAAGAACTCCTAACATCAGCAACATGTCCCTGAAGAGGGAACACGCGGTGTCCACGGGGGCGTGGGAGGTCGAATGTATAATAGACAAGGATGGCGGGATTTAAATTGTTGTCTTGTTTGTAAACTGCCGATACAGGCAGCTTTTGATATGAATGCTATACTATTTTGTATGTTGATTTTGTTTTTGGAATAAAGTATTTGTAAAAAAAAATTGTCCGGCTCCAAACCCCTTGTCCCTTGACCCCGCCAATGTCTGGAATAGTCAGCATTAAAGTAGCTGAGGGTGACCTCAAACTGCGTTGACAATTTGCTGCAACCAGTTCATCTCCAAGTGACGATGCAAGTGGAATGTGTGACCCTCAGAGACTAATGCCCCTGTCCCACTTAGGAAACCTGAACGGAAACCTCTGGAGACTTTGCGCCCCACCCAAGGTTTCCGTGCGGTTCCCGGAGGTTTTTGTCAGGTTCCCGGAGGTTTTTGTCAGGTTCCCGGAGTTTTTTGTCGGGTTCCCGGAGGTTTTTGTTGGGTTCCCGGAGGTTTTTGTCAGGTTCCCGGAGGTTTTTTCAATTTTTTTAAATAATCGCCGGAACATAGAAGAAGCGGAAACCACTTTCGACCATTAGGGAGACTGACAAAAACCTCCGGGAACCTCCGGGAGCCGCACGGAAACCTTGGGTGGGGCGCAAAGTCTCCAGCGGTTTCCGTTCAGGTTTCCTAAGTGGGACAGGGGCGTAACAGGTTCACTTTTGCAGCAGAATGATACGTTGCACGGGCAGAGCCGCTGCTTCACAGAGCTAGAGACCCCAGGTTCAATCCTGACCTCGGGTGCTGCCTGTGTGTGGAGTTCGCACGTTCTCCCTGTGACCTGCGTGGGTTTTCTCTGGTTCCCTCCGACACTCCAAAGACGTGCTGGTCCGTAAGTCAATTGGGCTTCGGTAAAGATTGTAAATCGTCCCCGGCGTGTAGGATAGTGATAGTGTACGGGGATCGCTGGTCGGCACGGACTCAATAGTGTTGCACACTATTCCAGTATACCAGCCTACGAGATTGTACTCTTGCCATTCAATCATGGCTGATCGAACTCTCCCTCTCAACCCCATTCTCCTGCCTTCTTCCCATAACCCCTCCCTTCACCGTCCTCAACACCCCGCTCCCTTCACCTCCTCCAACCCCCTCAAAAATCCCTCCCTCAATGCACATTGCTCCATCAGTTTAGTTCAGATATACAGCATGGAAACAGGCCCTTCAAGTCCACCGAGTCCACGCCGACCAGCGATCGCCCGTTCACACTAGTTCTGCGTTATCCTACTTTCTCATCCCACACACTCGAGGGCAACTTCCAGAGGGCCAATGAACCTACAAAGCCGCACATGTCTTTGGGATGCGGGAGGAAACCGGAGCACCTGGAGGAAACCCACGAGGTTACTGGGAGAATGTGCAAATTCCACACACACACACACACAGATATCACCCGAGGTCAGGATGTGAGGCAGCAGCTCTACCTGCTGCACCAGTGTGTCGATCCGTGAACTCTACGAACTCCTCGAGGCCACCTTTATTCCATTTACATTTTCCAGTCTGTGTGTAAATTGAAATCCCCAAAGTCACATCAGTTTCATATTGAGTGAGACATTATTGGAATGAAACATTTCATGCGAGTCAGTTGGAGGAAGGCCAGGAAATAGTTTGCCTGGCCACCGGATGTGAACTACAATAATTATATTTCTCAGTTCATAAACAAAAATCTAATGCCTCTGCACGATTCCTGTTTCAACTCACTTCAAGCCATCACATTTTTCTTGGACTTCTGTGCCAACTTTTCCCATTGTAAGCTGTTACCTTCAGATTCATAATGGCATTCACTTTGCTAGACCTGTGGCCTGTCAAATATACACTCACACCAGTCTAGTGTAAATTAGTTTAGTTTAGATTAGTTTAGTTTAGATTAGTTTAGTTTAGTTTGGTTTAGTTTAGTCTGAAGATGGGTCCCGACCCGAAACGTCACCCATTCCTTCTCTCCAGAGAGGCTGCCTGTCCCGCTGAGTTACTCCAGCTATTTGTGTCTATCTCTAGTTTAGTTTAGTTTAAATTCATTTAATTTAGTTTAGTTTAGTTTAGATTAGAGATACAGTGTGGAAACAGGCCCTTCGGCCCACCGAGTCCGCGCCGACCAGCGATCGCCCCATACGCCAGGCACGTGCCGTGAGTCATTATTCAGGGTAGCACTCACCTTTAAACAGGCTTTAAAAGTCAGTCGACTTTTAAAAATCGTGAAAATCCGCGCATGCGCAGAAAACCGTGAAGACAGAGCGTGCGCTCGCAAAACCCGCGCACGCACAGATCGGTCCTGTGAGTTTAAAAAAAATCAGTCGACTTTAAAAAAATCTTAAAAACCGCGCCAGCGCAGATTGGTCACCTCTCCTGCGGGGGCACGCGCGCAGTCCACGGTGCAATGTTATTAATGTTCAGTGTTTTCTGAGTCATTCGGAATTGTCACTGTATGTCATGTTGTTACTTGTGGGCGGAGCACCAAGGCAAATTCCTTGTATGTGAATACTTGGCCAATAAACGTACTTACTTACTTAAAGACAGAATTACAACTGACTTTACTGCCAGTTGTAAGTGAAGGCTTGAATCAGTGCTCACAGCGCGTGAGTTGACCATAGTTACGCGTATTATAACCATATAACCATATACCATATAACCATATAACCATATAACAATCACAGCACGGAAACAGGCCATCTCGGCCCTTCCAGTCCGTGCCGACCATTTATTTTCCCCTAGTCCCATCTACCTGCACTCAGACCATACCCCTCCATTCCCTTCCCGTCCATATACCTATCCACTTTACTTTTAAATGTTAAAATCGATCCTGCCTCCACCACTTCTGCAGGAAGATCATTCCACACAGCCACCACTCTCTGAGTAAAGAAGTTCCCCCTCATGTTACCCCTAAACTTCTGTCCCTTAATTCTCATGTCATGCCCTCTTGTTTAAATCTTTCCTACCCTCAATGAGAAAAGCTTATCCACGTATTACACGTACTACGGATGAAAGGCACGGCAGAATTATGCCCACCTAAGATCGATTATTAAAATAATAACCATTTAATAATAAATACTGAATTTAGTAAATGAATTGGAAATCTTTACTATTTACATTTAACAATGACCTTTTAATAATTGTAGTCAGCCTACCTTGCCTACCCTGACGGCACATGCGCGAGTTCTATCCTACACACACTAGGGACAATTTACAGAAGCCAATTAACCTACAAACCCGCACGTCTTTGGAGTGTGGGAGGCAACCGGAGCACCCGGAGAAAACCCACGCAGGTCACGGGGAGAACGTACAAACTCCGTACGGACAGCACCCGTAGTCAGGATGGAACCCGGGTCTCTGGCGCTGCGAGGCAGCAGCTCTACCCGCTGCGCCACCGTGACGCCCTAAACCCTTGCATTTAGGCCCGAGATCTCAATTGGATTGTGTCCGGAGACACAAAAGCAGTTTAAGAAGGAACTGCAGATGCTGGAAAATCGAAGGTAGACAAAAGTGCTGGAGAAACTCAGCGGGTGCGACAGCATCTGTGGAGCGAAGGAAATAGGCAACGTTTCGGGACGAAACCCGGAAGGAAATAGGCAACGTTTCGGGATGAAACCCGGAAGGAAATAGGCAATGTTTCGGGCCGAAACCAGGAAGGAAATAGGCAACGTTCCGGGTTTCGGCCCGAAACGTTGCCTATCTCCTTCGCTCCATAGATGCTGCTGCACCCGCTGAGTTTCTCCAGCACTTTTGTCGACACACAAAAGCAGACTTGTTTCCTGTCATCTCGGGTTTTTTTTTGCTTTGAAGGGCTTTGGTGGAGATGGGGGTGGGGGGAGGGACAGGGGGAGTTGGGGGGGGGGGGGAGGGGGGAAGAGGATGTGGTTCAGAGCTTGGGTTACAGCTCAGCAGAAAGAGTAATAGTCGAACATCAAGAAGGGGAACGGGAAGACACCGAGCTGACCACAGTCGTCGTATCAGATTAATGGTCGGTTTCAATTCACGTCACTGGTGTTGGCAGCTCTTCAAACAGTGACGGGAAATTTGACGTGGAGAGTCACGCATTATGTGTCAGCGATACAGAGGGTTATGACTACTATAGTAGAGGGCATATTGACCGCTTGCATCACGGCCTGGTTCGGCAACCCCGAGCGCCCAGGAGCGAAGGAGACTGCAAACAGCTGTGAACACTGCCCAGTCCATCACGGGTACTGACCCCCCCACCATCGAAAAAGGCAGCCAGCATCATCAGAGACCCACACCACCCTGGCCATGCTCTCATTTCACCCCTGCCATCGGGAAACATAGAAACATAGAAACATAGACAATAGGTGCAGGAGTAGGCCATTCGGCCCTTCGAGCCTGCACCGCCATTCACTATGATCATGGCTGATCATCCAACTCAGTATCCTGTACCTGCCTTCTCTCCATACCCCCTGATCCCTTTAGCCACAAGGGCCACATCTAACTCCCTCTTAAATATAGCCAATGAACTGGCCTCAACTACCTTCTGTGGCAGAGAATTCCACAGATTCACCACTCTCTGTGCGAAAAATGTTTTTCTCATCTCGGGCCTAAAAGACTTCCCCCTTATCCTTAAACTGTGACCCCTTGTTCTGGACTTCCCCAACATCGGGAACAATCATCCTGCATCTAGCCTGTCCAACCCCTTAAGAATTTTGTAAGTCTCTATAAGATCCCCCCTCAATCTTCTAAATTCTAGCGAGTACAAGCCGAGTCTATCCAGTCTTTCCTCATATGGAAGAAGGTACAGGAGCCTGAAAACTGTAACGTCCAGGTTCCGGAACAGCTTCTTCCTGACAGCCTTCAGGCTATTAAACACCACAAACACCAAATAAGCTTTGAACTACAATAGACTAGGGTTCACTGTTTTTTGAGAATCACCCTGTTTTATTTTTGAAAATTGGCCAGGCCGTCGAATGCCAGTTGCAGGAAGAGCAGAGGGGACGAAAAAGTTGGCAAGTAGTTATTTACGACCCGATGCTAATGATCCCTGTGACAGACACAGAACGTCTGAAGAAGGCTCCCGACCCGAAGCATCACCTGTTACTTCTCTCCAGAGATGCTGCCTGTCCCGCTGAGTTACTCCAGTCTATATTCGGTGTAAACCAGCGTCTGCAATTCCTTCCTGCCCATCAACTATCCCTTTGACAGTCACAATGGCCTGGAGTATTTATTAATTGTTCGGGAGTAAGATTCCATGTTCCTCAGTGCCCAGGACCATCGCGGAAACAGGCCATTCGGCCCACCGAGTCCACGCCGACCAGCGATCCCCGCACACTAACACTATCCTACACACACACACACTGGGGACAATTTACGATTATACCGAAGCCAATTAACCTGCAAACCTGCACGTCTTTGGAGTGTGGGAGGAAACCGGAGCTCCCGGAGAAAACCCACGCAGGTCACGGGGAGAACGTGCAAACCAACTCCATACGTGGTCGGCGGCGCTGTGAGTGAGGTAAAAACTCTACCGCTGTGCCGCCGTGCTGCCTCATCCTGGCCTACCGCCCCTTGTGCTGGGTACGCTATGAGTGATTATGGGGGCAGCGTCCTTCACCTCGACTCCCTCTCCCTGTCGCGGATGCTTACCTCCTCTGGGTGCCGTCCCTTTCTTTCTTTTAAAATCTTTTCAGTGTTTTTTTCCCCAAAAAACAAAAACAAAACAAAAAAGACAGAGCGAAAAGAGTAGTGATGAATGAATAGCCTTTATTGTCATTCAGACCTTTCGGTCTGAACGAAATTTTGTGCCTGCAGTCATACATATATAAAATTAACAAAACCACACAATAAACACAAATTTAACATCCACCACAGTAGGTTCACCAAACACCTCCTCACTGTGGTGGAAGGCAAAAGTCTTAGAGTCTCTGTCTTCTTCCCTCCTTGTTCTCCCTCTGCGCTGAGGAGATCCAGGCCTCCGATGCTGCCGTCCACCAGGCCCACGGCCGAGCCTCTGAAACCGGGCCGCCGCCACCGCTGTCGCCGGAACGCCGGAACACCGCCACAGGGCCCGCCAACGGAACGTCGCTGGAGCACCGCATCCCCGAAAGCCAGGTCGCCGCCGGAATGTCACTGGAGCACCGCAGCCCCGAAGCCAGGTCGCCGCCGGAGCACCGCAGCTCCCGAAAGCCAGGTCGCCGCTGAAGCTCCGAAAGCCGTGCCGCCGCCGCTGGAAGCTGGAGGCCGCCAGCTCCGCCATTAGGGCCTCAGCACAGACGGAGACGGTGTTGGGGGACACGACAGGAAAAGTCGCATCCCCCCGAAGGGAGAGACTAAAACCCCGTTTCTCCCCCCACACACACACACAACCTAACAAACCAAAAATAAACACTAAAAACAGGCACGAAGACAAAAATAAAATAAGAGACAGACGGACTGCAGGTGAGCCGCAGCTGCCAAGCAGCGCCGCCACTTCCGGTAGTGATAAACACAACAATGATATTTATCCATAGGGATGAGAATTACATTAATAACAAGTATAACCTAAATATGAGTCCAGTGTCAAAATACACATTGAATTTTGACCTATGTAAATATAGTTCAACGTTTAAAAGAAAACTTATATATGTAGAAAAAAAACACAAAGATAAAAAGACAAAAAAAGAGGGAAAAAGGAAGAAACGAAACCCCTCTAAACTGAAGAAAAAAAGAAAGGAAAAAAAACCGTATCTGAACTGAGAATTTCAACAATTTAAGTCTGTTTGTCGTCGAGTCCGTTCCACCATATAGAGGTAAAATAGTTTTTATAACGGTTAGAGAGGGAGCAATGTATGTTGTGTGAAAGTGTTCCCCAAGTCTTATCAAATTTCACCTCTGCGCGCCGCCCCGTTAACGCCCGACGCCATTTGAGGGGGTCAAAAGATATTGATGATTGGCTGCTTGGACAGTTTGGGGAGTTTGACTTGGTTTCACAAAACGGAACCAGAATACATACAGGTCATAAATGTATACGTGATAGGAGCAGAATGAGGCCATTCAGCCCATCCAGTCAGCCCACACGCATGCAAGAATGCACGCGCACACACTCACGCGCTCGCACACTCAATACACAGCCTCTACAGAATTCCCACCCGTTGAATGGGCATTCTCTGTAGCACCACCAGCTTCAGAAACAGCTTCTTCCCCACCATTATCAGTGCTGAACAGTCCTCTCATAAGTAAAGGGTGTTATCTATTGTCTAGACCCAATCTCCCAATCTACCTCATTGCAGCCCTTGCGCTTTTTTTAATCTGCAGTTTCTTTGCAACCACCATACTCTAATGCTGATCGATCTCTCCCTCCTAACCCCATTCTCCTGCCTTCTCCCCATAACCCCTGACACCCAATATGTTGCTCTCTCCACTGCCGTCTGTGGCAATTAATTCCACAGATTCACCACCCTCTGGCCAAAGAAATTCCTCCTCATCTTTTTTCTAAAGGAACGTCCTTTAATTCTGAGGCTGTGCCCTCTGGCCCTAGACTCTCCCACCAGCGGAAACATCCTCTCCACATCTATTCTATCCAGGCCACCCACTATTCGGTAAGTTTCAATGAGGTCCCTCCCCTCCTCCTTCTGAACTCCAGTAAGTACAGGCCCAGTGCCGTCTGCGATTTCATGCGGCCTTGGACGGAGCTGTTCCCAAACCACACTGTGATGCATCAGGTGAAATGGTATCTGCGGTGTATCTGGCGCTGCATGTGGAAGTGGAAAAACGGTTGAGGCCATTTTACAGAGGGCACGAGCTTCCAAGAAAATGCATTTGGAGAATGCGACGTGAGTCACCCACCACACCAGCTTTGTTTAGATCAATGCAGAAATGGTGCTTGAGGTCAGGCAGGGTGATTGTATTTTTAAGTTGAGAACGCATGCAATAGGAAATGATTATTTCATTAACCGCCCTGCCCCTTCCACAGTCCACCCAGACAGCGACATAGTTCAACGCATTGAATCTCACGAAGGGAAGCTCTGTAAATGAAAGGCCTGGATAGAGCGGCTGTGGAGAGATGTTTCCACTGGTGGGAGAGTCTACTAACAATGTTACAAAATTTTGAGGTTTTAAAAATCAAGTCTGCAATTTATCCCATCAGATAAAGCATAAAAATAAGTTTAATTTGACACCTAATTCACTTTCATATCTTCAGTATTAAAAAAGTTATAGCCATTTTCATACTCGGAAATTAGCATCTTGTTCCCCATTGCCTTTCCATTGACTGAACTCAAAAGCTGTGATCTAGGACAGTCAAAAGCCCATAACTTTCTTAAAAAATAAGAGAACTGAATGAAATTTTCAGTTATTATAGATTGAAGCATTCTGAAACAAATATGAAACAATCTTACTTGGATGACCTGAAATTAAAGCATATAATTAGTTAGTTATCTAATTGTAGCTAATTACAAAATTCAATTACCAGGTCTAAACATCTATCCATTTTTTAAGAAAAGGTTAACATTTTTAAATAGCCTAAGTGTCCAAATAACATTCACACAGGAATTCACAATATAACATGATTTTTAAATCTCATTGTCATGAATTTATAGGCCAAATGGAAGGAATTTAGTGTTTAATTCCTGTAAATTAATGGCCATTTAAATCCACTTGCGAGTGGGATTTTGTGGAACGCGATCGTTTGGAACTTTGCGGTTGCGGTGAATTTAAACCCCATATCGGCAGGAAAAATACTGCCAGTTCGTATGGGGCCTAAGTCACCTTTTTGCAACATGAAATTTTGATTAAAAGCATCTTAAGAAGCACGTTTATATGCAAAAATAAACGCGTACCTTGCCTTGTCCCGTATGTGAGATCCGTTCCGTTGTCGGCGTTGACGGCTTTAGAAGACGCTTTTTAATTTACTCCTGCTATTAAATTATCCAGCGTAGTTTAAAAAAAACTTCAGAGAACATATGTTGGAGCGATTTTTCTTCAGCAACTAAACAGCCGTTCTCCAGAGATTTGAACAGGCTGGAGAAAACTGGCTGCATTTTAAACCCACCCCCCTCTTAAAGGCGCCAAAGTCGCGCACACGGCCAGTGGCAGAACTGCAGCGCCGTTGAAGGTAAGTTTTGTAACATACCTAAGTCTAGGACCAAAGGGCCCAGCCTCAGAATTAAAGAACTAAAGAACTGTAATCTGCGAGTTATGGCGAGTTTGCCCTCGACTCATAATCGCAGCATGGTCGACACGAGGTCGTAGGAGGTCTTCGTAACTCTCCTTCATGTTCGAGAGTGGTCTCCGCGTACTCGAGGCCTCAGCTAGGTCCTGGCGTTTTTTTCAATATGTTAAAAAATGCCCGTGAGTAAAAAAAGGTCGCCATGGAAAAATTGATACCTTTTTTACTCGTAGGTTTAGTCGTAGTAGGTCAGCATGTTAGTCGTAGGTAGTCGAGGGTAGTCGAAGGTAGTCAAAGGTAGTCTTCATCATAGTCGAAGGGAGATCAATGGAGATCGAAGGAGATCGAAGGAGGTCGTCTTCACTCTCCACTATTCGGTGTCCAATTTTCCTGAAGTTAGTCGAAGCTAGTCTTCAACATAGTTGAAGGAGGTGGAAGGAGGTCCTCTACATAGTCGAAGGAGGTCTTCAACATGTCATTTTTTCAAACTCTTCTAAACTCGACAATTAGGTCGCCTAGGTTGTACAGGCCCTTCACCTTTCGAAATGAGATGAGGAGGAATTTCTTTAGTCAGAGGGTGGTGAATCTGTGGAATTCATTGCCACAGACGGCTGTGGATTATGAATATTATCAAGCCGATAATATAATATAATAATATAATATAATAGAGTATGATATAATAACCATGTCAGTGGGTATTTTCAAGGTAGAGATAGATAGATTATTGATTAGTACGGGTGTCAGGGGTTATGGGGAGAAGGCAGGAGACTGGGGTTGAGAGGGAGAGATAGATCAGCCATGTTGGAATAGCTGTGTAGACTTGATGGGCCGAATGGCCTGATTCTGCTCCTGGAACTTATGAACATACGAGTTTTCGTAAGTCGCCCGTTACGTCAGTAGGGGAGCAGTAGGTCCATGTTCATCGCACCAACCACATTTTAAACATCTAGCCTCTCGGGAACTCATCGCAAAATTCAACGGTTAGCTAAACACATTTCTGCCTTCAACAATTCCTTACTGGGTTTCCCTAATCAATCTGTTTTTTTCTCAGGACCGGGTGCATCGCGGCCTGCTGAGGCACAGGAAGGCAAGAGGCTGAAGCGAGTGCTAGGCCCAGCCCGGTCCATCGCAAGCACACACCTCCCCACCATGGAGAGCATCGACACCAGGCGCTGCCTCAAGATGGCGGCATCTACCATCAAGGATGCCCACCATCCGGACCGTGCCCTCTTCTCACTGCCACCGTCGGGCAGGAGGTCAAACAGTCATAGAGTGATACAGCGTGGAAACAGACCCTTCAGCCCAACCTGCCCACACCAGCCAACATGTCCCAGCTACTCTGGTCCCACCTGCCTGCGCTTGGTCCATATCCCTCCAAACGTGTCCGATCCATGTCTAAGAAGGAACTGCAGATGCTGGAAAATCGAAGGTGGACAAAAATGCTGGAGAAACTCAGCGGGTGCGGCAGCATCTATGGAGCGAAGGAAATAGGCAACGTTTCAGGCCGAAACCCTTCTTCAGACCTGTCCATGTATCTGTCTAACTGTTTATTAAACGTTGGGATAGTCACAGCCTCACCTACCTCCTCTGGCAGCTCGTTCCATACTCCCACCACCCTTTTGTGTGGAAAAAGTGACCCCTCAGATTCCTATTAAATCTTTTCCCCTTCACCTTAAACCTGTGTCCTCTGGTCCTCGATTCACCTACTCTGGGCAAGAGACTCTGTGCATCTACCCGATCTATTCCTCTTATGATTTTGTACACCTCTATAAGATCACCCCTCATCCTCCTGCGCTCGAAGGAATAGAGTCCCAGCCTGCTCAACCTCTCCCTATAGCTCAGACCCTCTAGTCCTGGCAACACAATAATGATAACAATAATACTATATTTTATTAACATTGCACAGATAGGGTTCTTAAAAATAGCGGAGTCAGGGGATATGGGGAGAAGGCAGGAACGGGGTACTGATTGGGGATGATCAGCCATGATCACATTGAATGGCGGTGCTGGCTTGAAGGGCCAAATGGCCTACTCCTGCACCTATTGTCTATTGTCTATTGTCTATCAGTCATTGCCTTACGCTGAGCTAAGCAGAAAGTTTAGCTTCCGTGCTACACTTCTGGGAATGGCAAAAACCCTTCTTGCATTCGTGCATGGATTAGCAATCTGTGTGCCTTTGGTCTTTAATCCATGGATTAGATTCATTGTAAACTCTCAATAAACCGCAACAGATGTCTGCAGATACCAGAATCTCGCAGCCACCACACAAATAACCGAGGACACAACGCTTCACTGACCCCCACGCCAACACTGAACGACGTTTCTTTACGGGCTGAACTCCCTCACGGCGGTTGTGCCTGTCTGTGCGGAGTTTGCACGTTCTCCCCGTGACCTGCGTGGGTTTTCTCCGGGTGCTCCGGTTTCCTCCCACGCTCCAAAGACGTGCGGGCATTAGTTTAATGAAACTAAACTAAACGAGGTCAATAACAATCTCCTTCATCTTGCTGACAATGAGGCAGATGGTATTGTCCTGACACCATGTTATGCCCCTGTCCCACTTAGAAAACCTGAACGGAAACCTCTGGAGACTTTGCGCCCCACCCAAGATTTCCGTGCGGTTCCCGGGGGTTTTTGTCAGTCTCCCTAATGGTCGAAACTGACAAAAACCTCCGGGAACCTCCGGGAACTGCACGGAAACCTTGGGTGGGGCACAAAGTCTCCAGAGGTTTCTGTTCAGGTTTCCTAAGTGGGACAGGGGCGTTACAGACTGCATTCACCGCAGTAAAGAGAAGCAGGTAAGAGCAATCGTCCAGTGTGCACTGCTGAGTATCCATTCACTGGGTGGTCATTGCAAAGGGACAGGCTATTTGACTCTCGGAGAGACCAGTAAGAAGTGGCAGGAGAGAACGTTCAAAATTGGTTTAGGTGAGCTTTGAGATACAGGTCGGAAACAGCACTGTTTGACCCCCACCGAGTCCGTGCCCACCAGCGATCCCCGCACACTAAAGGGCCTGTCCTACCAGCATGCAACTCTATGCGATGAACGCGATCAAACTAGAAGCGGGGGCCGCACGGAGGTCGGGTGATCCCCTGTACAGGGCCGTTCCCACCAGCATGCGCCTGCATGCGGCAAGCGCAACCAAACCGGCAGCGAGGGCCGCGCGGAGGTCGGGTGAGTGGCGCAACGCGGCGCAAAGTGAGGCGAACTTGGAGCGAAGTCTAAGGTAAATTAGCCAGGACAGAGAGGGGCACACAGAGAGGGGCACAGAGGCACCTACAGAGGGCCACGGAGCCACACACATAGAGGGTCATGGAGGCACCTACAGATAGGGTCACAGAGGCACGATGTCGGGGCGGTGTGCAATGCCTCGAGGCGACTGCGAGCCGACAAGCCGTTGCCGCGCGGAATTTTTGGACATAGTCAGTTTTTCAGAGCCCTGCGCGATGTCGGGATGAACGCCGCACAAGTCCGCACGGCTCCGGCGATCGAAGTGGGACCGGCCCCGCGACGCCGGACGGCTCAAGCGACCACGTTAGGTCGCGCTCATCGCATGGAGTTGCATGCTGGTGGGACAGGCCCTTAACACTATCCTGCAACACACACTAGGGACAATTTACATTTCTGCCAGGCCAATTAACCTGCAAACTTGCACGTGTGGGGGGAAACCGGAGCACCCGGAGGAAACCCACGCGGGTCACGGGGAGAACGTACAAACTCCGTACAGACAGCGCCCCGTAGTCAGGGTGGAAACCAAGTCTCTGGCGCTGTGATGCAGCAAGCCTGAAGAAGGGTCTCGACCCGAAACGTCACCCATCCCTTCTCTCCAGAGATGCTGCCCGTCCCGCTGAGTGATTCCAGCTTTTTGTGTCTGTCTATAAAGAAATGAGCTTCACATTTGTTCCGCTCATTCAGAAAAAAATGAATGAATGGAAATGCATTTGGTCAATGTGTGTGTGAGTTATAGTGTCTGTATTCGGAAGGTCATGTCCAATAATTTCCACAGATGGTGTGGGACTTCAGAGATCTTCACATTTGGAAACTACCCTGGAAAGTGTGTCTTCTTCGGTTCAAGCCGGATGTAACGAGGTTTTGAGGTCTTTTATTGTCCAATTAAGGTACAGTGAAATTTGAACAGAGGGATCAGCTGTGATATAGGGGGAGATTTGAGTCTAGGAGCAAGGAGGATCTTACTGAAGTTGTACAGGGCCCCAGTGAGACCACACCTGGAGTATTGTGTGCGGTTTTGGTCTCCTAATTTGAGGAAGGACATTCTTGCTATTGAGGGAGCCCAGCGTAGGTTCACCAGGTTAATTCCCAGGATGGCGGGACTGACATATGCTGAGAGAATGGAGCAGCTGGGCTTGTACACTCTGGAGTTTAGAAGGATGAGAGGGGATCTCATTAAAACATATAAGATTGTTAAGGGCTTGGACACGCTAGAGGCAGGAAACATGTTCCCGATGTTGGGGGAGTCCAGAACCAGGGGTCGACTGGGCTTGTATTCAGTGGAATTTAGAAGGACGAGAGGGGATCTGATAGAAACATATAAGATTATTAAGGGATTAGACAGGCTAGATGCGGGAAAAATGTTCCCCATGTTGGGGAGTCCAGAACTGGGGGTCACAGTTTAAGAATAAGGTGTCGGCCATTTAGGACTGAGATGAGGAAACACCTTTTCACCCAGAGAGTTGTGACTCTGTGGAATTCCCTATCACAGAAGGCAGTGGAGGCCGATTCACTGGATGTTTTCAAGAGAGAGTTAGATTTAGCTTTTAGGGCTAAGGGAATCAAGGGATATGGGGAGGAAAGCAGGAGTTGTGGATAATCAGCCGTGATCATATTGAATGGCGGTGCTGGCTCGAAGGGCCGAATGGCCTCCTCCTGCACCTATTTTCCATGTTTCTATGTTTCTATGGTAGGCCGGCTGCGATGGGTGGAATGGGCTCCTCCTGCCCCCGCCCCCACCACCACCACTCCCTCCCTCCACCCCCACCCCCCATCTCCGCTCACTCTAAGTGGCCTGTGCACTGTGAAACGTTGTCAGGAAGTTAGCGTTGGTGTGTGAGGTGCATGAAGCCTCGCTGGGTTGCATGGTTGCAGATGGGAGGAAGCAGAAGGCTGCTAATGTTAGCACTTGACTTGACTTCCTCTGCACGGCAGCAGAGCTGGGGGCGGAGGCCGGAGGGCGGAGGTCAAAGGCCCTTCGTACATCCAGCAGGAAGTCTTGCGATGGAGGGGGGGTGGGAGGGGGGGGGGGGGAGGGCTCGACCTTTTCCGCATTGGAGCCAAGGAGAGAGTAGAAATATGTTGCAGTCGTAACCTCACACACATTGTGGATTAAAAATAACATGGTCACACTCCATTTGGTGGCCTGGCCTCTGAGGCCTCTCTCGTGCACTGCGCACATGTTGAATCACTGACAGGCACATTTCCCAGCACTTCCTCGCTCAGGGCGAGAGGTCATTGTTGCCGCTGTTGACCCTGGATTTTTACCTGGACTATCCCACACTCAAGGAGGGAGGGCATCTGTTACCCCTGGGGAATAGTGTGGATACAGTGCGGAAACAGGCCCTTCGGCCTACCGAGTACGTGCCGACCATCGGCCACCCTTTCACACACTAGTTCCACGTTATCCCACCTTCTCATCCACTCTCAACACACTAGAGGCAGTTTACCGAGGGCCGACGAACCTACAAACCCGCACGTCTTTGGAGTGTGGGAGGACCTCATTGAAACATACAGAATAATGAAAGGCCTGGATAGAGTGGATGTGGAGAGGATGTTTCCACTAGTGGGAGAGTCTCGGACCAGAGGTCACAGCCTCAGCATAAAAGGACTCGCTTTTACAAAAGTAATGAGGAGGAATTTCTTTAACCATGAATCTGTGGTGAAAATGTGGAATTCATTGCCACAGAGGGCTGTGGAGGCCAAGTCAGTGGATATTTTTAAGGCAGATATAGACAAGTTCTTGATTAGGGCGGGTGTCAGGGGTTATGGGGAGAGGGCAGGAAAATGGGATTAGGAGGGAGAGATCAGCCATGATTGAATGGCGGAGTAGACTCAATGGGCCGAATGGCCTAATTCTACTCCTTGTGGACCAGGAGCCCGCGGAGAAAACCCACGCGGGCCACGGGGAGAAGGTACAAACTCCGCACGGACGAGCCCCTCCGTAGTCAGGATCGAACCCCGGGTCTCCGGCGCCGTGAGGCAGCGGCTCTACCCGCTGCGCCACCGCGCCGCGTTCGGCTGCTTCCTTCCTGCGGCGGGTTTCACCATCAGCCGTCGCAGATGTCCGAGCAGGCTCGAACTCTGGCGAGCAGCAACCACTTCAAGAAAAACACCTGCCGGATCCAAGCATCGCATTCCGATACCCTTCCTCATTTCCCGATGCCTCCCACTTGCACAGCGTTCCCGATCCAAGCACAACAGGGCCACTGTAACGTCCTGATGCAAGCACAAATGTGAGGTTTCTGCTCGGCTGTTGAGAGTTCACTGCATGGGTCTCGGTCAAACTGCAGCCAAAGACAGCAACAAGCATTGAAAACATAAACACTTCAGCTGGCTCAAACATTTCTCCTGCGCCGATTAGGTTTCCCGAATTCATGCTGGAAATGGCTGGAAGCCAAGAATGTGGAATCAACTGTTTTCATCGGAAACAAAGTGGTCGTCAGCTGGTGTCAAGGACTCATGGAGCGTTGCAGCACGGAAACAGGCCCATCATCCACCCCCCTCCTCGTCCCCCAATGCCCACCAACATGCCATCTCAGCTGCTCCCACTTGCCCGCATCTCCTAAACCTTTCCAATCAGCACGGGGCACTGATTGGGGACGGTCAGCCATGATCACCTTGAATGGTGGTGCTGGCTCGAAGGGCCAAATGGCCTACCCCTGCACCAATTCTCTATTGTCTATTGTCTACTGTCTAATCCATGTACCTGTCCCAATGTCTTTTACATGTTGTTACAGTACCTGCCCCAACTACCTCCTCTGAAGAAGGGTCTCGACCCAAAACGTCGCCCATTCCTTCTCGCTGCCTGTCCCGCTGAGTTACTCCAGCTTTTTGTGTCTACCTTCGATTTAAACCAGCATCTACAGTTCCTTCCTGCACATACCTCCTCTGGCAACTCGTTCCATATACATATAGTCATACAGTCTTACAGCGTGGAAACAGGCCCTTCGGCCCAACTTGCCCATGCCGTTCCAACCTGCCCGATCTACACTAGTCCCACCTGCGTGCGTTTGGCCCACATCCCACTAAACCCGTTCTATCCATGTACATGTACGCAGCTCCATCCGTGTGAAAAAGTTGCCCCTCACGTCCCTTTCAAATCTTTCCCCTCTCAGCTTAAACCTATGTCCTCTAGTTCCTACCCCTACTCTGGGTAAAAAACCCATCTATTTCCCTCACGACTTTATACACCTTTATAAGGACACCCCTAGCCTTCCATGGAATAAAATCCTAGCCAGTCCAACCTCTCCCGAGAGTTCAAATGAATAGATCCCTATACATCGATCAATCAATTTTTATTTTATAGCAGATTTAAAATCAACTCATGTTGACCAAAGTGCTGTACGTAGAAGGATTTGGTTTGCCATACAGCCTTACAAATAAACAGAAAGGCACAACACACTATAGAATTTACCATGAACATCCCCCCACAGCAGAATCAATGTTTCCCACTGTGAGGGAGGGCACTAAAGTCCAGTCCTCTTCCTCTGTGTTCACCCGTGGTCGGAGTCTATTTGAGGCCTCCGCAGTCGCCGTAGCGATGACGGAGCTCCGGCTTCGGAAGAACACTCTCAGCGGCTTGGAGTTTCCGAATCGGCCGCTTCCTGCCGGAGACCGCGGCTCCCGAAGTCCACAGGCCGCGCTGGCGACCTTGGTGAAAGTTCCCAGGCCTCCGCGATGTTAAAGTCAGCGCCGCCCGCAGCTGGAAGCTCCGCAGCTGCAGCTCCGCAATGTTGGAGTCGGGCGGTCTCAGCGCTCCGGCGATCCTCGGTATGGCATCGCCCGTTCCGTGATGGTATGTCAGCGCTGCGCTGCCTCCGCCGAAGCTGACATTCTGGCCGGTCTCCGGCAAGAAACGCCGCTCCAGTCCAGTCGGTAGGCGGCGAGGAGGGGGCGAAGATGTAGCTCGGAGGAAAGATGCATCTCCGACCAGGTAGGGACTGAGAAAACCAGATTCCCCCGGGAGAAGGGTCGATGGGTGACCTTAATTACGATGAAAACACAAAGTACTTGTGCTATAACACTAGGATAAGCTATAACACTAGGAGAAAACCAAGCCCAATGCCAAAGTAGTATCTGAATTACCTATACACACTTCTGGACCTGGATCTGGATCTGGATGTAGTACACTGAAAAGCTCCAGGTAGACCATCATTCAGCACTATGGTGGTGATGGGCATACGAACAATCTGATCCTGAATGTTGACAAAACAAAGGAGGTCATCGTTGACTTCAGGAGAAACCGGCACTACACTTTAATGACATCGATGTGGAGGTGGTCAGTAGCACTAAGTTCCTAGGGGTGCAGATCACAAACAGTCTGACCTGGTCACAAAACATTGCATCACTAGTCAAGAGAGCACAGCAGCGGTTGCACTTTCTGCGCCGGATGAGAAGAGATCACCTCCCCCATCCCGTCCTCACCACTTTCCACAGGGGCACCAGAGAGAGTGTTTTGACCAGCTGTAGCTCTGTCTGGTTTGGGGACTGCAAAGCCTCCGACTGGAAGTCCGTGCAGAGAGTGGTGAGGACGGCTGAAAAAATCATTGTGACTTCTCTTCCTTCAATCGGGGACATAGCGTGCCAACGTTGCTTGTCCAAGGCCAACATCATTATAAAAGACCCCACACATCTCCATCATGGACTGTTCACTCTGCTGCCCTCGGGCAAAATGTATCGCAGTATAAAGGGTCTGTCCCACTTGCATGCGATTGCGTGCGTTTGGCGCGACCAAATGGAAGCGGAGTTCACGTGAAGTTCGCACTAAGTACGCGCTAAGTTCGCGCGTGACGTCATTTGCGTCATGCTTACCAATCAGCTTGGCAGGAGGTGGGCCGACTGAATTTGGGCGTCACACGGCGTCGGGCGGTGACGTCATCACGCAATGCCATGCGCTAGGCGTAGGCCATCAAGACGCTGCGTACGACCGCAATGCGCCTGTGTGCCGACAGGCCGTTGGCGCGCAAAGACTTCGGCCACTGCAAGAATTTCAGATCCCCGCGCGATGTCGGGACCAGCCCCGCACAACTCCGCGCTTCCAAGTGGGACCGGCCCCGCGCGGCCATACGGTGCCCGTACGCCTCCAGCGACCACGAAATCGCGTCGTTTGCGCGCCAAGGTCGCGTAAGTGGGGCAGGCCCTTTCGGAGCAGAACGGCCAGGTTCTGCAACAGCTTATTCCCCCGAGCCATCAGGCTCTTGAATTCCATGCAACGTGCCGCCACTATTATCTACTTTATCCTTTTGTTATTTTATGTTGCACGGTGAGCCAGATGCAACGACATTTTGTTCAGATTTGCATTTGTTGGTGTATTTTTGAATGACAATAAAATCTTTTGATTGGTTATTTGATTTGATTGATTTCGCATTCAGCAAGTGGGTGACGGGCCAGTATATAAGGGGGGGGGTGCTTAACTCATCCTGCAGGTGACGTGGGAAGATTCGTGGGAAGATTCGTTTTCACAGATGGAACAGGCCGGCGGGCTTTCAGACAAGTCCTCTGTGGTGTGCCAGAGGTACTCGGCAAAAGAACATCATTACCGGTGGTGAGTGCCTGATCCACGGGGGAAATCGGTGTGTGGTCTCGGAGCACGATGGATATAGTTCGAAAAATCACTGTGGTGTCGATGGCGCAATTTGGACTTTAGAAACATAGAAACATAGACAATAGGTGCAGGAGTAGGCCATTCAGCCCTTTGAGCCTGCACCACCATTCAATATGATCACGGCTGATCATCCAACTCAGTATCCTGTACCTGCCTTCTCTCCAATCCCTTTAGCCACAAGTGCCACATCTAACTCCCTCTTAAATATAGCCAATAAACTGGCCTCAACTATCTTCTGTTGCAGATAATTCCAGAGACTCGCCACTCTCTGTGTAAAAAATGTTTTTCTCATCTCGGTACTAAAAGATTTCCCCCTTATCCTTAAACTGTGACCCCTTGTTCTGGACTTCCCCAACATCGGGAACAATCTTCCTGCATCTAGCCTGTCCAACCCCTTAAGAATTTTGTAAGTTTCTTTAAGATCCCCCCTCAATCTTCGGAACTTTCGGAAATACAGATACTGCGCGGAGATCGGCCCTTCGGCCCACCAAGTCCGTGCCGACCAGCGATCACCCCGCACACTAGCTCTATCACTGCACACTTCAGGACAATTCGAACCAGAGTCAATTAATCCACAAGCCTCCACCACAATGGAAAACATACTAGAACATGCAGCACAGTGCCCACAATGTCAATGCCAAAACATAATGCCAAGTTCATCTCTTCTGCCTGTACATGATCATACATTGTGGCACAGCGGGTAGAGCAGCTGCCTCACAGCGCCAGAGACCCGGGTTCGATCACGACCACGAGTGCTGTCTGTGCGGAGTTTGCACGTTCTCCCCGTGACCTGCGTGGGTTTTCTCCGGGTGCTTCGGTTTCCTCCCACACTCCAAAGACGTGTAGGTTTGTCGGTTAATTGCCTTGGTAAATGTAAAAGAAAATTGTCCCCCAGTGTGTGTAGGGTAGTGGTAGTGTGCGGGGATCGCTGGCCGGCACGGACCTGGTGGGCTGAAGGGCCTGTTTCCGCGCTGTATCTCCAAAATGGAGGAATCTGAGGAAGGACATTATTGCCATAGAGGGAGTGCAGAGAAGGTTCACCAGATTGATTCCTGGGATGTCAGGACTATCTTATGAAGAAAGACTGCATAGACTCGGTTTATACTCTCTAGAATTTAGGAGATTGAGAGGGGATCTTATAGAAACTTACAAAATTCTTAAGGGGTTGGACAGGCTAGATGCAGGAAGATTGTTCCCGATGTTGGGGAGGTCCAGGACAGGGGGTCACAGCTTAAGGATAAGGGGGAAATCCTTTAGGACTGAGATGAGAAGGACTTTTTTCACACAGAGAGTGGTGGGTCTCTGGAACTCTCTCCCACAGAGGGTAGTTGAGGCCAGTTCATTGGCTATATTTAAGAGGGAGTTAGATGTGGCCCTTGTGGCTAAGGGGATCAGGGATATGGAGAGAAGGCAGGTACGGGATACTGAGTTGGATGATCAGCCATGATCATATTGAATGGCGGTGCTGGCTCGAAGGGCCGAATGGCCTACTCCTGCACCAAATTTCTATGTTTCTAAACTAAACTAAACTGAGGGGTATATTTCAATTGCCTCCTTTTGCCAAAGCTGACAAATTTGTGAAATTCTCTGCCTCAGAAGGCAGTGGAGGCCAATTCTCTGGATGCTTTCAAGAGAGAGTTAGATAGAGCTCTTAAAAATAGCGGAGTCAGGGGATATGGGGAGAAGGCAGGAACGGGGTACTGATTGTGGATGATCAGCCATGATCACATTGAATGGCGGTGCTGGCTCGAAGGGCCAAATGGCCTCCTCCTGCACCTATTGTCTATTGTCTATTGTCGTAAGGCAGCACTGTTGGTGACTTCCATTACCTGTGACTGTCTTTCAAGAAAACTCACAAGATCCCACAGGATAGAAAACAGGAAATGGCTGGAATGCTCATTGCTTGGAAAGAGCACTGCTCGGGATTGTGTTTTTTTAAAACAGGGGCCTCTCCACTCCCCGAAGAGCTCCCAGAATGGAACAATACAGCCAAATCTCCACAATGAGTACAATCTGTTCTGCGTGGAATCAGGAAATGAATAATTAAAGGAGCGCCCTTTTTTTCGTGGAAAAAAATATTGCATGCATTTCTGTAGCATTTGCTGTCTGAAACATGATAGCATGAAAATAAACATTGCGCTCACATTTTAATACCACTTCCAAAGACACCCTTCAGTCTCCTTCGCTTTGATGGTTGCCGTGGCAACAATACCTGGCAGCCATTTTGCCCAGGGCAAAAGTCCACTACATGAGGCCATTTACCCCATTTACTCCACTATTCAATCATGGCTGTTCTACCCCTCACTCCGAACCCCATTCTCTTGCCTTCTCCCCATAACCCTGACACCCGCACAAATCAAGAATCTATCTATCTCTGCCGTAAAAATATCCACTGACTTGTGGCCTCCACCGCCGTCTGTGGCAATGAATTCCACAGATTCACCACCCTCTGACTAAAGGAATGTCTCCTCATCTCCTTCCTAAAAGAACGTCCTTTAATTCTGAGGCTAGGACCTCCTAGACTCTCCCACTAGTGGAAACATCCTCGCCACATCCATTCAATCCAAGCCTTTCACTATTCTGTGCGTTTTAATGAGGTCCCACCCTCATTTTTCTAAACTCCAGCCAGTACAGGCCCAGTGCCGTGAAACACTCATCATAGGTTAGCCCACTCATTCCTGGGATCATTCTCGTAAACCTCCTCTGGACCCTCTCCAGAGCCGGCACATCCTTCCTCAGATATGGGGCCCAAAATTGCTCACAATATCCGACATGCGGCCTTATCAGCACCTTATAGAGCCTCAGCGTTAGAAACATGGAAACATAGAACATAGAAACATAGTAAATAGGTGCAGGAGGAGGCCATTCGGCCCTTCAAGCCAGCACTTCCATTCATGGCTGATCATTACATCCCTGTTTTTGTCTACAAGCCCGCTTGAAATAAATGCTAGCATTGAGTTTACTTTCTTTACTACCGATTCCACTTGCAGATTAACCTTTTGGGAATCCTGCACCAGCGCTCCCAAGTCCCTTTGCATCTCTGATTTCCTTATGAATATACTAAATAACTACTATACAACTATGTCCCTCTCTGACACCACCCGGGCACGGACTAAGGGGCAAGTAGCTGTCTCGACCAGGCACCAGTGGCCAGCTTGACCAGGCACCAGTGGCAACTGTTAGTGCGGCAGGCACTAGGGGAGGGGCAATGGAAGGCTTAGAAGCCTCAGAAGGCTTAGGACGTTCGGCATGTTCCCGAAAAACTCTCCCCAACTTCTACAGATGCGCCGTAGAATTCATTTTATCGAGAAGCATCACAGCACGGTTTGGGAACAGCTCCATCCAAGGCCGCAAGAAAGCGCAGAGAATTGTGGACGCAGCCCAGACCGTCACACAAACCAGCCTCCCTTCCATCGACTCCATCTACACCTCACGCTGCCTCGGCAAGGCCAGCAGCATCATCACGGACCAGTCCCACCCCGGCCACTCCCTCTTCTCCGCTCTCCCATCGGGCAAGAGGTACAGAAGTGTGAAAACAAACGCACACCTCCAGATTCAGGGACAGCTTCTTCCCGGCTGTTATCAGACAACTGAACCATCCTACCACAACCGGAGAGGTGCTGAACTACTATCTACCTCATTGGAGACCCTCAGACTATCCTTGGTCGGTCTTTGCTGGCTTTACCTTGCACTAAACGTAATTCCCTTATCCTGTATCTGTACACTGTGGCTGGCTCGATTGTAATCATGTATTGTCTTACCCCTGACAGGATAGGTTGGTTGGTTTGCGTGATGGTCTGGGCTACATCCATAACTCATGATGGTCTGGGCTACGCCTATGGTGAATCTGTGGATTTCTTGGCCACAGAAGGCTGTGGAGTCCAGGTCAATGGATATTTTTAAATATCACATGGACAGATTGTGGATTAATATTGGTTTTGAGGAGGAGGCAAGAGAATGGGGTAGGAGGGAGAGATAGATCAGCCATGATTGAATGCGGAGTAGACTTGTTGGGCCGAATGGCCTAATTCTGCTCCTATCACTTATGCCACAATTCAGCCACTCTCACTCCAGCACCTGTCCTCTCCACTCAATCATCCCAACAGGGCAGCACGGTGGTGCAGCGGGTAGAGCTGCTGCCTCACAGCACCAGAGACCCGGGTTAGATTCTGACTACGGGTGCTGTCTGTACAGAGTTTGCACGTTTTCCCCGTGACTTGCGTGTGTTTTCTCCAGGTCCACCGGTTTCACTAGACAATAGACAATAGGTGCAGGAGAAGGCTATTTGGCCCTTCGAGCCAGCACCACCATTCAATGTGATCATGACTGATCATCCCCAATCAGTACCCCGTTCCTGCCTTCTCCCCATATCCCCTGACTCCGCTATTTTTAAGAGCACTATCTAGCTCTCTCTTGAAAGCATCCAGAGAACCGGCCTCCACCACCCTCTGAGGCAGAGAATTCCACAGACTCATCATTCTCTGTGAGAAAAAGTGTTTCCTCGTCTCCGTTCGAAATGGCTTACTCCTTATTCTTAAACTGTGTGTGGCCCCTGGTTCTGGACTCCCCCAACATCGGGAACATGTTTCCTGCCTCTAGCGTGTCCAAACCCTTAACAATCTTATATGTTTCAATGAGATCCCCTCTCATCCTTCTAAACTCCAGAGTGTTTCCTCCCACAATCCAAAGACGTACAGGTTTGTAGGTTAATTGGCTTGGTATACAGTAAGTGTAAACTGTCCCTGGTGTGTGTAGGGTAGTGTTAGTGTGCGGGGATCGCTGGTCGGCACGGACTCGCTGGGCCGAAGGGCCTGCTTCTGCACTGTATTTCTAAAACTGAACTAAACTAAACAGCTTCAGCTAACCAGGTGCAGCCGTGGTTACTCAGCTTTACTGCTGGAACCATAGCAACGGTCAGTGGTTACGGTGGTTTCATCGCTGACGTGACAGAGAAAAAGCGCGTGTGGACAGAAATAGCCCGTGTTTCAGCATGACAAAGGTCGACGCAAAATGCTGGAGTAACTCAGCGGGTCAGACAGCTCTGTGCCTGAAACAGGCCCTTCGGCCCACCGAGTCCGCGCCGACCAGCGACCCCCCCCCCCACACTCCTACTATCCTACACACACTGGGGGACAATTTACAATTTACACCAAGCCAATTAACCGACAAACCCGCACGTCTTTGGAGTGTGGGAGGGAACCGGAGCACCCGGAGAAAACCCACCCGGCTCACGGGGAGAACGTGCAAACTCCATACTGACAGCGCCCGTAGTCAGGATCGAACCCGGGTCTCCGGCGCTGTGAGGCAGCAACTCTACCGGTGCGCCACTGACCGTGGCCACTTTTGGGACATTCTGCGGTTGCCACTGGAGATTTTACACATGCACGTCTGACTAACACACACAGGAAGCATGATGCGATCAGTTTCTGTCGTTCGTTTGTGCCATCAAGCCAATGCGTAGTCTCGCAAAGCACCAACTGCACTCTCGTTTCCTCTTTAAACAATACACGGTACATGGAATTAATGCCTTCATCGATCATCTGGGGAAGGAGGTACTGGCGTTGGAGAGGGTCCAGAGGAGGTTTACGAGAATGATCCCAGGAATGGGTGGGTTAACAAATGAGGAGCGTTTGATGGCTCAGAAGAAGGGCCCCGAGCTGATACGTCACCGATCCGTGTTCTCCAGAGATGCCGCTTGTCCCGCTGAGTTACTCCAGCACTTTGTGTCTTTTTTTTGTTGCTAAAACTACACCTGCAGTTCCCCGATATCTCCATCACATCAATGAGACCTGGGAGGGAAGGAAGCGAGTCGGGGCAGGGGTAAGGGTGTGTCTCCACCTGCTGGCCAGTTAGAGCAAGTACATACCCATGGTTTGATGCAGTTCAAGAATGAGAGGTTATCTGGGATGAACTTCAAATAGAAGTTTTGGTGAGAATCGGACAGAAAGCCTTGCATTTCTACAGAAACTTTCATTGCCTCCAAGCTATCAAATGCGTTCTTAAAGCATTCTGCAGCTAATGAAGTGGGTGGCACGGTGGCGCAGCAGGTAGAGCTGCTGCCTCACAATACCAGAGATCCAGGTTCGATCCTGACTACGGGTGCTGTCTGTGTGTGGAGTTTATACGTTCTCCCCGTTTCCTCCCACATCCCAAAGACGTGCGGGTTTGAAGGTCGATCAGCCTTTATTAATTGCCCCTAGTGTGAACGGAATGGTCGGTGTGGACTTGGTGGGCCGAAGGGCCTGTTTCCATGCTGCATCTCAAAACTCAAACTTAACACTGAATGGCATTAGCTGAAAGCAAGCGATCTACCATTTTATATGATATTTCAAGATGTGTTATAGAAATAAAATGTAGTGCACGTTCTCCCCGTGACCGCGTGGGTTGTCTCCGGGTGCTCCGGTTTCCTCCCACATACCAAAGACGTGCGGGTTTGTAGGTTAACCGGCCCTCTGTAAACTGCCCCCCCGTGTGCAGGGAGTGGATGGGAAAGTGGGATAACATAGAACTAGTGTGTGAACGGGTGATCGCTGGTCGGCGCGGACTCGGTGGGCCGAAGGGCCTGTTTCCATGCTGTACCTCTAAAACCGCACTATACTAAAGCCAAGGATAAAAGACTGTGACCTGAAGGTGGGAATTCCAGACTTGGTTCCCCTTGAATCCGATGGTAACGTCAACTGTAGCAATCGCACCCGCCTGCTGGAATACAATGGGTGCCTTGGAGAGAAAATTGAACAAGTATAATCTCTTGAACTGAGACCCATTTTAACTCATCAGAGACAGCTTATTGGTTTTGCCATTGATGCCAGTGCTTTCTAGACCATGATTTATTCATTAAGCCATCGATGCTAAAAGATTCAACTATTCCCTCCGTATCCATCGCGATTGGCCATAGGTACTAGAAACCTGCTCCAGTTTCAGGATAATTCATTGATAGCTATATTTCCCTTTTGATTTTTGTCATCATTTCTTTTTCATACTTTGCCTTATACCTTTCAGCTTTCAATTACCCTGTTGTAATCTATATATACTCAAAATACTGCGTCGGAAGGAACTGCAGATGCTGGTTTACACCGAAGATAGACACAAAAAGCTGGAGTAACTCAGCGGGACAGGCAGCATCTCTGGAGAGAAGGAATGGGTGACGTTACGGGTCGAGACCCTTCTTCAGACAGAGTCAGGGGAGAGGGAAACGAGAGATATAGACGGTGATGTAGAGAGATATAGAACAAATGAATGAAAGATATGCAGAAAAAGTAACGATGATAAAGGAAACAGGCCATTGTTAGCTGTGGGCTAGGTGAAAACCAGTTACAGACAATGAGACTCAACAAGATGACTTTGAAACTAGACTTTTTGTGTCTATCTATAATCAATACTGCATTATTTTAACTTTTTACGGCCTCATCTGCTGTTTACATCTTCTTACAGCTGTTTTTTCCCCAGCATCAGCAGAGTAAATTGTTAAGCATGGATATATTTGTCCTATTTTGGTCTTGCCTTCGTATCTACACTATTTTATGACGGGAAACAGGGTCTGTACAGTTGCGCAGCGGTAGAGTTGCTGCCTCGCAGCGCCAGAGACCCGGGATCGATCCCGATTACGTGTGCTGACTGTACAGAGTTTGTACGTTCTCCCCGTGAGCTGCGTGGGTTTTCTCCGGGTGCTCCGGTTTCCTCCCACACTCCAAAGGCGTACAGGTTTGTAGGATAATTGACTTGGTATAAATGTAAATTGTCCCCAGTGTGTGTAGGATAGTGTTAATGTATGGGGATCGCTGGTCGGTGTGGACTCGGTGGGCTGAAGGGCCAGTTTCCACGCTGTATCTCTAATCTAAAACTGATTTCTACGAGCATCAGTGTGGGACCACTTGACAAATCATATCCTTGCCTGCAATCAAACGTTAAATACTTCATGTGAAGTGACACGGTGGCCATCTAGTGGCGAGTGTGTAGTCACATGCCTACACTATCCGTATTCATAGAACATAGGCGGTAGAGTTGCTGCCTCATAGCGCAAAGAGACCCGGGTTCCATCCCAACTACGGGCGCTGTCTGTACGGAGTTTGTGCGTTCTCCCCGTGACCTGCGTGGGTTTTCTCCGGGAGCTCCAGTTTCCTCTCACACTCCAAAGACGTACAGGTTTGTAGGTTAATTGGCTTGGTAGAAATGGAAAAATTGTCCCGAGCCAGTGTGTGTAGGATAGTGTTAATGTGCGGGGATCGCTGGTCGGTGCGGACCCGGTGGGCCGAAGGGCCTGTTTCCGCGCTGTAACTCTAAACTAAACTAACAGTACAGCACAGGAATAGGCCCTTCGGCCCACAATGTATGTGCTGAACTCGATGCCAAGTTACACTTGACGTGCAGGCTCTGGAGAGGGTCCAGAGGAGGTTTACAAGAATGATCCCAGGAATGAGTGGTTTCGAGTGGGTATGGGTGGTTTTCCAGTGGGTGAGGGTGGTTTCGAGTGTGTAAGGGTGGTTTCGAGTGGGTAAGGGTGGTTTCCAGTGGGTGAGGGTGGTTTCGAGTGGGTAAGGGTGGTTTCGAGTCGGTAAGGGTGGTTTCGAGTGGGTAAGGGTGGCTTCGAGTGGGTATGGGTGGTTTCGAGTGGGTAAGGGTGGTTTCGAGTGGGTAAGGGTGGCTTCGAGTGGGTAAGGGTGGTTTCGAGTGGGTAAGGGGGGCTTCGAGTGGGTAAGGGTGGTTTTGAGTGGGTCAGGGTGTTTTAGAGTGGGTAAGGGTGGTTTCGAGTGGGTAAGGGGGGCTTCGAGTGGGTAAGGGTGGTTTCGAGTGGGTAAGGGGGGCTTCGAGTGGGTAAGGGTGGTTTCAAGTGGGTAAGGGTGGTTTCGTGTGGGTAAGGGTGGTTTCAAGTGGGTAAGGGTGGTTTCGAGTGGGTAAGGGTGGTTTCAAGTGGGTAAGGGTGGTTTCGAGTGGGTAAGGGTGGTTTCGAGTGGGTAAGGGTGGTTTCGAGTGGGTAAGGGTGGTTTCGAGTGGGTAAGGGTGGGTAAGGGTGGTTTCGAGTGGGTAAGGGTGGTTTCAAGTGGGTAAGGGTGGTTTTGAGTGGGTAAGGGTGGGTAAGGGTGGTTTCGAGTGGGTAAGGGTGGTTTCGAATGGGTAAGGGTGGGTAAGGGTGGTTTTGAGTGGGTAAGGGTGGTTTCGAGTGGGTAAGAGTGGTTTCGAGTGGGTAAGGGTGGGTAAGGGTGGTTTCGAGTGGGTAAGAGTGGTTTCGAGTGGGTAAGGGTGGTTTCGAGTGGGTAAGGGTGGTTTCGAGTGTGTAAGGGTGGTTTCGAGTGGGTAAGGGTGGTTTCGAGTGGGTAAGGGTGGTTTTGAGTGGGTAAGGGTGGCTTCGAGTGGGTAAGGGTGGTTTCGAGTGGGTAAGGGTGGTTTCGAGTGGGTAAGGGTGGCTTCGAGTGGGTGAGGGTGGCTTCGAGTGGGTAAGGGTGGTTTCGAGTGTGTAAGGGTGGCTTCGAGTGGGTAAGGGTGGTTTCGAGTGGGTAAGGGTGGTTTCGAGTGGGTAAGGGTGGCTTCGAGTGGGTAAGAGTGGCTTCGGGTGGGTAAGGGTGGCTTCGAGTGGGTACGGGTGTTACGTTCTTGATTGGTAAGTGTAATGATTTGACTCGAACACACATTAAGATACATCACATGTTTATTAAATCACGTACAGCATGGTTCTGCAGACATTACAGCTCCGAGCTGCTACTGCAACTAACTAGCATATGTGACTTCTCGATATTATAAAATACATACTTGGCGGAGCTACTACTAACAAGCACTATAATTGGCTAGTATGAAATAGCCAATCTACGTCTCTTCTTGTAGAAATAAAGAAACATCGGTGACTAAGGAATATAAGCAGAATGTTAAGAATCCATTTGCAAAGTTACACAAAATCGCCACATCTAACGGGTGGCCTGCAATTGCGTCCGGCCCGCGTGCGGTACGAGACCACCTCACCTAGTATGAAATAGCCAATCTACGGTAAGGGTGTCACGGGCGATGGGGAGAAGGCGGGAGAATGGGGTTGAGAGGGAACGATAGGTCAGAATGGCGGAATAGACTTGATGGGCTGAATGGCCTTATTCTGCTCCAACAGTGTGAATTTATGAACCTTCGATGGTGGGGAGGCCAGAACCTGTGAGCGAAGACGTCTACAAAAGGTTGTGCACACTGCCCAGTCCATCACGGGTCCTGGCCTCCCCACCATCGAAGGAATACATGCAGCGAAGGAATAATATTGCACTAATATGGTTTGTTTTTTGTGTGTACATGTGTGTGTGTGTGTGTGTGTGTGTATGTGTGTGTGTGTGTGTGTGTGTGTGTGTGTGTGTGTGTGTGTGTATAATACATATATAAAATATATTAATATATATAATATATATAATACATTAATATATACAATATATATAAAACTATACACACAATGTATATATAATATATGATATATATAATATATATCATGTATATAATATATATGATATACATATATATTAAACATATTATAATATATAATACATATTATAATATATACACACACACACATATATATATTATATACTTTCTCATTTATTATTTTGTTTACAGTGTACTATGTTTACATATTCTGATGTGCTTCTGCAAGCAAGAATTTCATTGTTCCATCCGGGACAAATGACAATAAAACATATTGTCTCTTGCTAGACACAAAATGCCGGAGTAACTCAGCGGGAGAGGCAGCATCTCCCGAGAGAAGGAATGGGTGACGATTCACGTCGAGACTCTTCTTCAGACTGAAGAAACATCACCCACTCCTTTTCTCCAGAGATGCTGCCCGCCCCGCTGAGTTACTCCAGCATTTTGTGCCCGTCTTCAGTTTAATCCAGCACCTGCAGTTCCTTCCTACACTATACATGGGTGATATGATTATAGGTCTCAGCAGTGTCCTACCAACGACACATTTCTGACCAGACTCATGCTATCGGGATGATTCATTATATCTCAAGCCAAAGGCAGTATTCAAGAATTTGAATTGAAACGAATTTGAAAATGTATTTTGCGGACACGAAGCCAACCTCACAGCGTCCGTCAACAGAGGTCTGTCCGAGTGATAGCTAAACATCCGTAAACCCGCACGGACAAAAAAACCTCGGCCAAATTTATAAAACTGAGAACTCCTCTGTTGGCTGGTCCGATGGGCTTGCTTTGACTTCCGCGTAGATGGTGGCTTCTGGAGATTGTGTTGCTCCGGGTTCGGTCTTGGGTACCGCATCCAGTTTGATCGTCGTGTAGACAACGTTGCCGTCCTCATTCTGCAGATAGACGCATTGAAAACATAGAAAGTACGTGTCGAAGCAGGCCCTTCGAGCCAGCACCACCATTCAATATGATGATGGCTGACCATGCACAATCAGTACCCCATTCCTGCTTTCACACCATAACCCTTGATTCCGCCAGCCCGAAGAGCTAAATCGAACTCTCTCTTGAAAACGTCCAGTGAATCGGCCTCCACTGCCTTCTGTGCAGAGAATTCCACAGATTCGCAACTCTCTGGCTGAAAAGATTTTTCCTCATCTCAGTTCTAAATGGCCTACCCCTTATTCTGAGTCTGTGACCCCTGGTTCTGGACTTCCCCAACATCGGGAACATTTTTTCCTGTATCTAGCTGGTCCAATCCCTTAAGAATGTTGTATGTTTCTATAAGATCCCCTCCTTCCTTCTAAATTCCGGTGAATACAAGCCCAGTCGATCCATTCTTTCATTCTATGTCAATATGACACAAAATGATGGAGTGACTCAGCGGGTCAGGCAGCAGCGTCATAAGGTCATAAGTTCATAAGATCTAGGGGCAGAATTAGGACATTTGGCCCATGAAGATTACTCCGCCATTCAATTGTGGCTGATATATCTTTCCCTCTCAACCCCATTTTCCTGCCTTCTCCCCATTACCCCTGATACCCGCACTAATCAAGAATCTATCGATCTCCGCCTTAAAAATATCCTTTGACTTGTGCCAATGAATTCCACAGATTCACAACCCTCTGACTGAAGAAATTCCCTTTCTAAAGGAACGACCTTTTTAGTCTTCACCACACCAAGTCCGCACCGATCAGCGATTCTTGCACACACGAAACACACACTAGGTACAATTTACATTTCTACCAAGCCAATTAACCTGCAAACCTGTCCGTCTTTGGAGTGTGGGAGGAAACCGAATATCTCGGAGAAAACCCACTGCTGAGCCTCCGTGTCTGCCCCAAATTTAGTGCCACCGATATGCGAAAGTGTCTCGTCATGAGAAGTAGGATGATTTCAATGAGTTCTTACATAATTATATGGCGTTCCTCTTTAACAAAATTTACTCCATTCTCATTCTTATTTTCGTGCATCATTGTTAAGCCAGGTCACCAAAATGTAACAGCTGCAACAATACCAAGTTAAAGCTTACCTGAGCAGGTTCTGGATCTGCATTAAAAGGTTCTGGATCTGCAAGAGAAGAGGTATGAGAAGCCTAATCCCCTCACATTAACACGACCTCTCACACAAGAGACAATTTTACATTTACAACAAATCGATTAACCGACAAACCTGTACGTCATTGGAGTGTGGGAGGAAGCCAAAGATCTCGGAGAAAAATCCGACGCGGGTCACAGGGAGAACGTGCAAGCTCCGTACGCACAGCATCCGTAGTGAGGATTGACCCCGGGCAAGGCAGTAGCTCTCCCACTTCTCATTCTCCTGCCTTCTCCCCATAACCTCTGCCACCAACACTAATCAGGAATCTATCTATCTCTGCCTCGAAACTATCCATTGACTTGGCCACCACAGCCTCCTGTGCCAGTGAATTCCGCAGATTAACCACCCTCTGACTAAAGAAATTCCTCCTCATCTCCGTCCTGAATGAAGGTTAATTCTGAGGCTGCGACCTCTGGTTCTAGTCTCTCCCACTTGTGGAAACATGGCTCTGTATCCAAGGCTATGTTAAATATATCCAGAGTTAACAGGACATGGGACATTGTTTCTCTATCTACGGATGGTGTCTGACGTGCTGAATATTTCAAGTATTTAGCATCATGTTCGGCCTGGAGAATATTAACCAAAGGGCCTGAATCGGGGATATAGTCTTCTGTTTTCCATTTTTTCATTGTATTTATTTTATTTGTGAAAAAAGTGGATTTATTATAGTACTGCGCAAAAAAATAACTGAAGAGTATGCTAAATAAATCCCATTCATCTGCTTTCTCCCCATAACCCGACACCTGTACAAAGTGATTATGAACGCTTCAGATACACTGTGTAAGAAGGAACTGCAGCTGCTGGTTTAAACCGAAGATAGACACAAAAAGCTGGAGTAACTCAGCGGGACGGGCAGCGTCTCTGGAGAGAAGGAATGGGTGACGTTTCGGGTCATTAGACAATGGACAATAGTTGCAGGAGTAGGCCATCTGGCCCTTTGAGCCAGCACCGCCATTCACTGGGATCATGGCTGATCATCCACAAGTAGTATTCCGCTCCTGTCTTCTACCCCATATCCCCTGAATCCACTATCTTTAAGAGCCCTCTCTTGAAGCATCCAGAGAATTGGCCTCCACTGCCTTCCGAGACAGAGAATTCCATAGATTCACAACTCTCTGGGCGAAAACTTTTTTCCTCATCTCCGTTCTAAATGGCTTACCCCTTATTCTTAAATGGTGGCCCCTGGTTCTGGACTCCCCTAACATCCGGAACATGTTTCCTGCCTCTAGCGTGTCCAAACCCTTAATAATCTTATATGTTTCAATAAGATCCCCTCTCATCCTTCTAAATTCCAGAGTATACTATCCCAGCCGCTCCATTCTTTCAATATATGACAGTCCCGCCATCCCGGGAATTAACCTTCTGAACCTACGCTGCACTCCCTCAATAGCAAGAATTACCTTCCTCAAATTTGGAGACCAAAACTGCACACAATACTCCAGGTGTGGTCTCACCAGGGCCCTGTACAACAGCAGAAGGACCTCTTTGCGCCTATACTCAACACCTCTTGTTATGAAGGCCAACATGCCATTAGCTTTTTTTTCACTGCCTGCTGTACCTGCATGCTTACTTTCAGTGTGTGAGAAAGAACTGCAGATGCTGGATAAAATCGAAGGCAGACACAAAATGCTGGGGTAACTCAGCGGGTGAGGCAGCATCTCTGGGGAAAATGAATGGGTGACGTTTCGTGTCGAGACCAGGGGGGGAAACTGAAGATTTTGTAGAAAACCCACGCATGTCACCCGGGTCTCTGGCGCTGTGAGGCAGCAACTCTACCGATAATTTATATACCTTAGAGTTTGCTGGCAGTGCAGGCATGTATCATCCATCGATTAATTACACTGGTATGAAAAAAATAATTCAGAAGCTGGAATTCAGAACTGGCGAAATGTGTAGAACCCGACATATTGACTTTGTTTCTCTTTCCAGAGGCGGCGTCCATGGATGGAAATGAGGGTTAACATATGATGTGTGTTTGATGCACTGGGCCTGTACTCGCTGCAGTTTGGAGGAATGAGGGGGGACCTCATTGAAACGTATAGAGTAGTGAAAGGCCCTGGATAGAGTGGATGTGGAGAGGATGTTTCCACTAGTGGGAGAGTCTAGGACCAGAGGGCACAGCCTCACAATTAAAGGATGTACCTTTAGGAAGGAGACGAGGAGGAATTTCTTTAGTCAGAGGGTGGTGAATCTGTGGAATTATTTCCCACAGATGGCTGTGGAGGCCAAGTCAGTGGATATTGGTTATCCATAGTCAGATTCTTGATTAGAAATGGGGCCTAATTCTGTTACTTGAGTTTATCAGAGGCAGAGTTAATACAGCAGGAGCCAACATTGTTACAGACACAAAATGCCAGAGTAACTCAGCGGGACAGGCAGCATCTCTGGTGAGAAGGAATGGGTGACGTTTCAGGTCGAGACCCTTCTTCAGATCTGACGCGAAACATCTCTCTTGAGATGCTGCCTGTCCCGCTGAGTTACTCCAGCTTTTTTTTGTCTATCTTCGGTTTAAACCAGCATCTGTAGTTCCTTCTTACACATGTTACGGACACTGCCTGATAATAATTGCCACTTAGAAACATAGAAACAGAGAAAATAGGTGCAGGAGGAGGCCATTCAGCCCTTCGAGCCAGCACTGGCATTCATTGTGATCATGGCTGATGTCCCCAATCAATAACCCATGCCTGCCTTCTCCCCATATCCCTTGACTCCACCAGCCCCTAGAGCTCTATCTAACTCTCTCATAAATCCATCCAGTGACTTGGCCTCCACTGCCCTCTGTGGCAGGGAATTCCACAAATTCACAACTCTCTGGGTGAAAAAGTTTTTTCTCACCTCAGTCTTAAATGACCTCCCCTTTATTCTAAGACTGTGTGGCCCCTGGTTCTGGACTCGCCCAACATTGGGAACATTTTTCCTGCATCTAGCTGGTCCTGTCCTTTTATAATTTTATATGTTTCTATAAGATCCCCCCTCATCCATACTTATATTTCTCTTTTATTGCCTATTTCGAATTGCGCCTAAACTCGGTATTCAGCCACACTGGTATGTCTAGAGAGACAAGAGGGCGGCATGGTTGTGCAGAGGTCGAGCTGCTGCCTCACAGCGCCCGAGAGCCCGGTTCGACTATGGGTGCTGTCTGTACGGAGTTTGTATGTTCTCCCGTGACCGCGTGGATTATAGGCTAATTGGCTTGGGTAAAATTGTAATATTGACCCGCGCGTGCAGGATAGTGCTCGTGCACGGGGATTGCTGGTAGGCGTGTACTAGGTGGGCCGAAGGGCCAGTCTCCATGCTGTCTCTCTCAACTAAATTAAACTAAGCTAAGTTAAGATGAACTACACCACCATGTAAGGTAATAAGTGATAGGAGAAGAATTAGGCCATTCGGCCCATCAAGTCTGCTCTGCAATTCAATCATGGCATCAAGTCTGCTCTGCCATTCAATCATTGGTGAAGGTTGCAATCATCTGGGGTGGAAGATTGCAACCTTCACGTGGTCCGCCCTGTTTCGACTAATGCAATCAACGCGACGTGCACAAACGGAAGATCAAATAGAACAAGTTGTCCAACAACTTTAGGCTGTGCAAGCCACACGAAAGAAGAACATGGCTGATGTATCTCTCCCTCCTAACCCTATTCTCCTGCCTTCTCCCCGTAACCCCTAAAACCCGTACTAATCAAGAATCTATCTGTTTCTGCCTTAACAATAGCCATTGATTTACACCAAGGCTTTTTCTATGCCCTAATTTAATTTAATATAATATAGTTATGATATTAAAATATGGATTCATTTTTATCTGTCGTTACTTTGCACCGTGTGACTGTTTCTAATATAATTGCAAAATTAGAAGAGAAAGGCTTGTCGAAGTTTACCCATTTATGGTCTTTCTGCTCATTCCGTAACTCGGCTTCTAGTTGCTGAGATCATTATTAAAGGTTCCGCAGAACAAGACCTTGATGTAATGGGGAGGGCAGTTCAAGTCAATGGAAACTGAAACCACAGTAGGAGAGCCACAAGATGAATGAGTCAGGGCCGTAGTTGTTGCCACATGTTGCGCTGGCACAGGAGTCGAAACGGTGACCAGCATGAAAGTAAAACGCAGCGAATTGTGGACGCAGCCCAGACCATCACGCAAATCAACCTCCCTTCCATTGACTCCATCGACACCTCACACTGCCCTGGCAAGGCCAGCAGCATCATCAAGGACGGGTCGCACCCTGGCCGCTCGCTCTTCTCCCCTCTCCCATCAGACGTGTGAAAACGCACACCCCCAGATTCAGGGACAGTTTCTTCCCAGCTGTTATCAGGCAACTGAACCATCCTACCGCACCCAGAGAGCAGTCCTGAACTACTATCTTCCTCTTTCATGACCGTTAGACTATCGATCAGACCTTGCTGGCTTTACCCTGCACCAAACGGTATTCCCATATAATGTAGCAATGTTACAAAATTTTGAGGTTTTAAAAATGAAGTCTGCAATTTATCCCATCAGATTAAGCATAAAAAGAAGTTTAATTTGACACCTAATCCACTTTCATATCTTCAGTATTAAAAAAGTTATGGCCATTTTCATACTCGGAAATTAGCATCTTGTTCCCTATTGCTTTTCCATTGACTTAACACAAAAGCTGTGATCGAGGACAGTCAAAAGCCCATAACTTTCTTAAAAATTAAGAGAACTGAATGAAATTTTCAATTATTATCGATTGAAGCATTCTGAAACAAATATGAAACAATCTTACTTGGATGACCTGAAATTAAAGCATATAATTAGTTAGTTACCTAATTGTAGCTAATTACAAAATTCAATTACTAGATCTAAACATCTATCCATTTCTTAAGAAAAGGTTAACATTTTGTAAAAGCCTAAGTGTCCAAATAACATTCACACAAGAATTCACAATATAACATGATTTTTAAATCTCATTGTCATGAATTTATAGGCCAAATGGAAGGAATTTAGTGTTTAATTCCTGTAAATTAATGGGCATTTAAATCATCTTGCTAGTGGGATTTTGTGGAACGCGATCGTTTGGAACGTCGCGTTTGCGGTGAATTTAAACCCCATATCAGCAGGAAAAATACTGCTGGTTCGTATCTTTTCTAAGTCACCTTTTCGCAATGTTAAATTTTGATTAAAGGCATCCTAAGAAGCAAGTTTATATGTAAAAATAAACGGCGTACCTTGCCTTGTCCCCTACGTGAGATCCGTCCCGTTGTCGGCATTAGAAGATGATTTTAATTTTACTCCAGCGCTAATTTTAATAAACTTAATAAAAAGGCAGTCAAAGCGATTTTTCTTCAGCAACTAAAAAGCCTGTTCAAAATTGATTTGAATAGTCTGAAGAAAAAACGCATTCTAAACCCGCCCCCCCCTCTCAAAGGCGCCAAAGTCGTGCACACGGCCAGTGACAGAACTGCAGCGCCGCTGAAGGTAAGTTTTGTAACGTACCTACATAATGTATCTATCCACTGTAAATGGATCATTTGTAATCGTATTGTCTTTCCACTGACTGGTTAGCACGCAATAAAGTGTCAATAAAACTTAGCACGCAACACATGCCAATAAAATGTGGAAACGTCACCACCAGATTCGGGGGCAGTTTCTTCCCAGCTGTTAGCAGGCTGAGCTAAGGCACTGAATGATGCACAGTCTCTTGCCCAGACTAGGGGACTCGAGGACATAGGTGGGGAAAATATTTAATAGGAATCTGAGGGATAACTTTTCACACAAAGGGTGGTGGGTGTATGGAACAAGATGCCAGAGGAGGTAGGTGAGGCAGGGACTATCCCAGCGTTTAAGACACAGTTAGACAGGTACATGGATAGGACAGGTTTGGAGCGATATGGGCCAGTAGGCAGGCAGATGGAACTAATGTAGCTGGGACATGTTGGTCGGAATGGGCAAGTTGGGCCGAAGGGCTTGTTTCCACGCTGTATCACTCTATGACTATGTCTCAAAGAGTCTTTGAAGCTGATCTCATAGGCGGTAACCCGTGGGGTGCAGTTCACAAATTAAATAACAGAACGCAGAAAGACAAACTGCTGGAATAACTCAGCGGGACAGGTAGCATCCCTGGAGAGAAGGAATGGGTGACGTTTCGGGTCGAGACCCTTCTTCAGACTGATGTCAGGGGAGTGGGCGGGATGGATAGAATGTAGTCGGAGACAGAAGGCTGGTGGGAGAACTGGGAGGGGGATGGGGAGAGAGGGAATGTAAGGGCTATTTGAAGTTAGAGAAGTCAATGTTCATACCGCTGGGGTGTAAGCCGCCAAAGCAAAATATGAGGTGCTGTTCCTCCAATTTGCGCTGGGCCTCACTCTGACAATGGTGGAGGTCCAGGACAGAAGGGTCAGTTTGAGAATGGGAGGGGTGAGTTAAAGTGCTGAGCAACCGGGATATCTGGTATGGACTGAGCGGGGTGTTCAGCGAAAATTCTGGCGGACTGAGCGGAGGTGTTCAGCGAAACGAATGCCGAGCCTGCGCTTGGTCTCGCCAATGTACAGGAGTTGACACCTGGAACAGCGGATACAGCAGATGAGGTTGGAGGAGGTGCAAGTGAAACTCTGCCTCACCTGAAAAGACTGTCGGGGTCCTTGGATGGAGTTGAGGGGGGGAGGTAGAGGGACTGGTGTTGTCTGGGATGTCTGGACCTACGCACTATACTCTAAATGCGGCCAAGCCAAAGCCCTACCTAGTTGCAGCGTGAATTGCTGGCTCCTATGCTCAATGCCCTGACCGGTGAATGCAAACGTATTACACGTCTACCGTACCCTCCCCTACCCTTTCAGCCAGTTATAGATTCCCCACTATTTAGTTGGATACTCAAAACAGATACAGTACCACATGTTATCTGAGACAGAACAGTTCGCCACTTGGGATGATAGTCGGTGGGCTGTCTGCAGATAAATTAATTACCATAAATTATAGGTGCAGAATTAGGCCATTCGGCCCATCAAGTCTACTCCGCCATTCAATCCTGGCTGATCTACCTTTCCCTTTCAATCCCCTTCTCCACGTAACCCATGACACCCACACTAATCGGGGTCTATTTCAATCTCCATCTTAAAAATATCCATTGACTCGTGGCCTCCACAGCCTTCTGTGACAACGAGTTCCACAGATTCACCGCCCTCTGTCTGAAGAAATTCCTTCTGATCTCCTTTCTAGAGGTGCGTCCTTTTATTCTGACCTCGGTCCTGGACTCTACCACTGGTGGAACCATCCTCTCCCACATCCACTCAATTGAGACCTTTCACCATTCGGTAAGTTTCAACGAGATGTTCCAACGAGTACAGGTCTAGTGCCTTCAAACGCTCACCATACCTTAACCCAATCATCCCTGCGGTCATTCCCGGGAATAAAAACTGCTGTGGTCTTCACCTTCCTTTCCGTTGGCAGCTGATCGTGCAAATAAGTGTAGGTCAACTAATTTTCAACGGCGGTTTAAAGACGTCAATGGCGTTCATATCCGAGGTTTTGAACACTTACCTTTCGGTTTACATTTAATCTTTGTGCAGTAAATCAGGAGAACAATTGCAATTATAATCCCCAGCGAAACGAGCAGAACAGAGATGATCAGCAATGCTTTCTGTTTTAGGACTGCAAAGGAACAATCCCAATTACAAACAATCACCCAGACCCATTGTAATTTCACTTTCTAGTTTAGTGTAGATTAGAGATACAGCCGGGAATTAGGCCCTTCGGCCCACCGAGTCCACGCCAACCAGCGATCCCCGCACATTAACACTGCCACACACACACACAATAGGGACAAATTACACATACACCAAGCCAATTAACCTACATTCCTGCATGTCTTTAGAGTGCGGGTGTGTCTAGCTCGGTGTTTGATCGGACACATAACTCACGCCATAGAATTGATAGAGTGGATGTGGAGAGGATGTTTCCACTAAAGGTACATCCTTTAATTGTGAGGCTATGGCCTCTGGTCCTTGACTCTCCAACTATTGAAAACATCCTCTCCGCATCCACTCTAGGCAGGCCTTTCACTGTTCGGTAGTTTTCAATGAGGTGTCCCCTCATCCTTCTGAACGCCAGCGAGTACAGGCCCAGTGCGGTCAAACGCCCATCATACATTGTTAAGCCAAGCATTCCTGGGATCATTCTCGTAAACTTTCTCTGGACCCCCTCCAATGCCAGCACATCCTTCCTCAGATATGGGGCCTAAACCTGCTCACAATACTCTGTAATGTGCGGTTTGACCAATGAACCAGTGAAGAAAAACATAAAATGCTGGACGGGCAGCATCTCTTGGTAGAAGGAATGGCGACGTTTTGTGTCGAGACCGTTCTTCACGATCAGGGGAGAGGGTAGAGTGCAGGGGTCGCTGGTCGGCGTGGACTTGGTGGGCCGAAGGGCCTGATTCCACGTTGTATCTTTAAACTAAACTAAACTAAATAAGCTCTGCAGGAAAGAACTGCAAATGCTGGGTTTATTAACTCGGAGATAGACACAAAATGCTGGAGTAACTAAGCGGGACAGGCAGCATCTCTGGTCTTCAGCTCGTACCCAACAGCCATCGACTTCTGGAACACTACAAATACTAACGAAGCTAAGAACTACCAACCGTCGTGCTCGCACTGAGGACTTTGGGGCTTTTTACATTTTAGAGATACGGCGCGGAAACAGGCCCTTCGGCCCACCGAGTCCGTGCCGACCAGCCATCACCCCGTGCACTAGCACTATCCTACACACTGGGGACAAGTTTACAACTTACCGAAGACAATTAACCTGCAAGTCTTTGGAGTGTGGGAAGAAATCGGAGCACCCGGAGAAAATCCACGCGGTCCCAGGGACAACGTACAAACTCCACACAGACAGCAGCACCCGTAATCAGGATCAAACCCGGTTCTTTGGTGCTGTGAGTCAGCAACTCTACCGCTGCGCCACTGTGCCACTCCAAACAATGTTTTTTTATAACGTATTACTGTGTTTTTGTTCATTGTGTTATCTATGAATAGATAATGGTTATATTAATAGATATTGTATTATCTATGAATACTGTGCTTGCAGACGTGTTATGATGTGGCAAGTAAGTTGTGCAAGAAAACTTTAGTTTGATGTAAAAGATGAACACAAAGTGCTGGAGTAACTCGGCAGGTCAGGTAGCGTCGCCGGAGATAAAGGATAGGCGTAGTTTCTGGTCGGGACCCTTCTTCAAACCTGACCCGAAACGCCACCCATCCTTTTTCTCCAGAGATGCTGCCTGACCCGCCGAGTTACTCTGCGTCGATCTTTGGTATCTAAACTGGCATCCGCGGTTCCTTTCTACGCACTGAGTTTAATATAATTCGATCTCGACCTCGGGTCACAGAAGCGCTGGGATAACTTTTGAGGTCAGAATGGTATCGGCGTTTGGAGAGGACGGTATTCTGCAGAGGATAGACACAAAGTGCTCGTGTAACCCAGCGGGTCAGGCAGCATCTCCGGAGAGAAGGAATAGGTGACATTTCGGGTGGAGACCCTTCGTCAGACCGCACCACTTACACTTGAAAATAAACATCTTCAAGTGGGGAGGTGGAGTGGCAGTGAATCGGAGAACAAACAGCCCAACAGACCAGGCCGCAAATCCATTGGGGTCCCTTTAGCGTCTTGCAAGCTGTACAAAACCGATTACGTGATCATCACCGTCCATTTCATGGGCTGATATAACCAACAACTTATGCAGTAAAATGCAAAATCCATAGAGCACAATAAATCCCCCCTCCCACCACCAAGAACAATAGCCAAATCTATAAGATATGCCACCCCCCCCCAAAATCCGGTTTTACACTAGATCAACGGGTACACCGCACTCCTTGATTAAATCCATCTCCACTGATAGTGTACTGGAAGTTTATACACATTCCTCGTCCACAATAGGGGTTCTGAGATAATTGACTTGTGTTAAGAGAATATTTTCTCGACACTTACCTCCCCTCGCTTACACATCCCGGATAACTAGTAGTTACTTGTTGGGGGGTACCAAATAAAAAAATATATTGCGCCCCAATTTTTTTTAAACTCTGTTTTTTTTTACTTGGGGGGGAAAAAGGGGGGGGGGGGTGCGACCGCACCCACTGCACCCTCCCCCCCCCCCCCCCCCTTCAGACGGCCATGTAAGACCTTTCAATATACCAACTTGTTCGATAGACTCACCACTGATCACAAGGTCATAAATGATAGGAGCAGAATTAGGCCATTCGGCCCGTCAAGTCTACTTTGCCATTCACTCATGGCTGATCTATCTCTTCATTCCAAACCCATTCTCCTGCCTTCTCCCCATAACGTCTGACACCCGCACTGATCAAGAATCTACAGTGTTGATCTCTGCCTTAAAAATGTTCACTGACTTGGCCTCCACAACCTCCTGTGGCAGAATTCCACAGATTCACTACCCACTGACGACGTAAAATCCTCCTCATTCCCCTCCTAAAAGAACGTCATTTAATTCTGAGGCTGTGACCTCTAGTCCTAGACTCTCCCACTAGCGTAGACATCCTCTCCACTTCCACTCTATCCAAACCTTTCACTATTCTGCATGTTTCAAGGAGGTCCTCCCTCATTCTTATAAACTCCAGCGAGTACAGGGCCAGTGCCGTCAAACGCTCATCACATGGTAACCCACTCATTCCTGGGATCATTCTTGTAAACCTCCTCAGGACCCCATGCAGAGCCAGCACATCCTTCTCTAGATATGGGGCCCAAAATTGCTCACAATATTACAAAAGCGGCCTGACCAGCGCCTTATGGAGCCTCAGCATTACATCCTTGCCTTTGTACACAAGCCCTCTCAAAATAAATGCTAGCATTGCGTTTGCTTTCTTTACTACCAATTCAATTTGCAGATTAATCTTTTGGGAATCCTGCACCAGCCCTCTCGTCCCTTTGCACCTCCAAATTTCGTGATTCTCTCCCCATTTAGAAAATGGTAGACGCCTTATTTCCGACCATCAAAATGCATGACTCCATCGAATGCTTTCCCTCTCCCCATACCTCCCCCATCCTAGTTCTCCGACCAGCCTGACCGTCCTCCAGATTACATTTTACATTGTATGCCACGTTGGAGCTGTACAACACTATAAGATCACCCCTCATCCTGCTGTGCTTCATGGAATAGAGACCCAACCTACTCAACCTCTCCCTATAGATCACACCCTCCAGTCCTGGCAACATCCTCGTAAATCTTCTCTGAACCCTTTCAAGCTTGACAACATCTTTCCTATAACATGGAACCCAGAACTTAAGACAATACTCTAAATGCGGTCTCACCAACGTCTTATCTTCTTCTTTCGAGTTCATCTTGTTACAAATGTTGACCTCGCTGTCACCAACGTCTTATACAACTGCAACATGACCTCCCAACTTCTATACTCAATACTCTGATTGATGAAGGCCAAAATTCCAAAAGCCTTTTTGACCACCTTATCTATCTGCGGCTCGACCTTCAAGGAACCATGAACCTGTACTCCTAGATAGAAACATAGAAAATAGGTGCAGGAGGAGGCTATTTGGCCCTTTGAGCCAGCACCGCCATTCAATATGATCATGGCTGATCATCCGCTATCAATAACCCTTGCCTGCCTTCTCCCCATATCCCTTTGACTCCACTAGCCCCTAGAGCTCTATCCAACTCTCTCTTAAATTTATCCAGTGATTTGGCCTCCACTGCCCTCTGTGGCAGGGAATTCCACAAATTCACAACTCTCTGGGTAAAAAAGTTTTTTCTCAGCTCAGTCTTAAATGACCTCCCCTTTATTCTAAGACTGTGGCCGCTGGTTCTGGACTCACCCAACATTGGGAACATTTTTCCTGCATCTAGCTTGTCCAGTCCTTTTATAATTTTATATGCTTCTATAAGATCTCCCCTCATCCTTCTAAACTCCAGTGAATACAAGCCTAGTCTTTTCAATCTTTCCTCATATGACAGTCCCGCCATCCCAGGGATCAATCTTGTGAACCTACGCTGCACTGCCTCAATCACAAGGATGTCCTTCCTGAAATTAGGAGACCAAAACTGTACACAATACTCCAGATGTGGTCTCACCAGAGCCCTATACAACTGCGGAAGAACCTCTTTACTCCTGTACTGAAATCCTCTTGTTATGAAGGCCAACATTCCATTAGCTTTCTTCACTGCCTGCTGTACCTGCACGCCAACTTTCAGTGACTGGTGTACAAGGACACCCAGGTCTCGCTGTACCTCCCCCTTACCTAACCTAACCCCATGGAGATAATAATCTGCCCCCTTGTTTTTGCCGCCAAAGTGGATAACCGCACATTTATCTATAATTATACTGCATCTGCCCACTCACTCAACCTGTCCAGGTCCCCCTGCAACGTCCTAACATCCTCTTGGATCTCTCTGCCCTACAACACTACCCAGAGGCCTACCATTTACTGTATTATAGAGCGGTCCGGACCCATCATCTACATCATCGGAGACCCTCTGACTATCTTTGACCAGACGTTGTGGACTTTATCTTGCACTAAACGTTATTCAAATTATTCCCTTTTTCGTGTACAATGTAGACAGTTCGATTGTAATCGTGCACTGTTTTTGCACTGACTGGTTAGCGCACAGAAAAATCTTTACACTCTACCTCGTTACAGGTGACAATAAACTGAAGTCAATGTCAATCTCACCCTACTGGGAGACATCCCTACTTGTTTTGGCAGCAATGGTAGAGTTGTGAAACCAGCCAAGTCCATCTTAAGGACCAGCCTTTCCCCTCCCATAGATGACCTCCAGGCCTTGGGGAAGCAGGGGACAGATTCAAAGTCCATGCACATCACGGTTCTCTCTTCTGGACCGGGCATGTTACAGCATGTTTTACATAGATAAGGAAATAGAAAGCGTGACTTCAAATGACATGCACGTCTTACCTGATCGTGTGGTCGATACGGTCGGAGTGGTTGATGCGGCTTCTAAAGGAAACATAATTAATCAATATATAAAAACCATACCGATAGTACAATGTGCTAAAACATTAACACCCCGATATAAGTTCGCTATATTAGTTTAGAGATTGTGTGCAGTTTTGTTCTCCAAATTTGAGGAAAGACATTCTTGTTATTGAGGGAGTGCAGAGTTGGTTCACATGGTTAATTCCCGGGATGGCGGGAATGTCATACGCTGAGAGAATGGAGCAGCTGGGCTTGTATACTCTGGAATTTTCGATGAGAGGGGATCTTATTGAAACATATAAGATTGTTAAGGGTTTGGACACGCTAGAGGCAGGAAACATGTTCCCGATGTTGGGGGGAGTCCAGAAACAGGGGCCACAGTTTAAGAATAAGTGGTAAGCCATTTAGAACAGAGATGAGGAAACACTTTTTCACACAGAGAATTGTGAGTCAGAGGGCGGTGGAGGCGGGTTCTCTGGATACTTTCATGAGAGAACTAGATCGGGTTCTTAAAAATAGCGGAGTCAGGGGATATGGGGAGAAGGCAGGAACGGGGTACTGATTGGGGATGATCAGCCATGATCACATTGAATGGCGGTCCTCAATGCAAATGCACCGCCATTTCATCTTTTATTATTGACATCAGCATCTTCCCCAGCAACTCTATTGTTCGTGTTCAACTACTGTATTATGGTGTGTATGAAATTCAGTGTGAATGATGATTCATCTCATTTTCTTCATTGGCCAATTCAGTTCTGGGGAAGAGAAAAATTGCAACATTTTTTGCTTGAAAGCTGAATTTCCTGTTTTGCAGAGTAGGTTTACAAGGGTAATTCCCGGGATGGCGGGACTGTCATACGCTGACAGAATGGAGCGGCTGGGCTTGTACACTCTGGAGTTTAGAAAGATGAGAAGGGATCTCATTGAAACATATAAGATTATTAAGGGTTTGGACACGCTAGAGGCAGGAAACATGTCCCCGATGTTGGGGGAGTCCAGAACCAGGGGCCACAGTTTAAGAATAAGGAGTAAGCCATTTCCAACGGAGACGAGGAAACACGTTTTCTCACAGAGAGTGGTGAGTCTGTGGAATTCTCTGCCTCTGAGAGCGGTGGAGGCAGGTTCTCTGGATACTTTCAAGAGAGAGCTAGATAGGGCTCTTAAAAATAGCAGAGTCAGGGGATATGGGGAGAAGGCAGGAACGGGGTACTGATTGGGGATGATCAGCCATGATCACAATGAATGGCGGTGCTGGCTCAAAGGGCCAAATGGCCTACTCCTGCACCTAATGTCTATTGTCTAGTCCTAGACCCTCCCACTAGTGGAAACATCCCCCCAACATCCACTCTATCCAAGCCTTTCACTATTCTATATGTTTCAATTGGGTCCACCCTCATCCTTCCCAGCGAGTACAGGCCTTGTGCTGTCAAACGCTCTTGTGCCTAAAGATTGCTCTGTTGCTCGATACTTCGATGAGTTCTTCCATAAATGGCCTATGCCCTACCCTTATAAGAACTCACTATCTGCCTCACAATGGACTCATCGGAGTTAGATTACATCGCTCGTTGCATTGAACAAATTGTCCGCGAATCAATCTCATTGCTATTGTAGAGAAAGCAGGGACTCTGCAGAAGGACTTGGACAGGTTGGAAGAGAAGTGACAGATGGAATATAGTAGGCAAAGTTTGGAGTCATGCAATTTGGCAGTGTGAATAAAGGCATAGGCAGTTTTCTAAATGGGGGGAGAATCCAAAATTGGAGCTGCAAACGGACTTGGGAGTGCAGGATTCCCCAAAACGTTTATCTGCAAGTCGAATCGGTAGAAACGAAAGCAGACTCAATGCTGGCATTTACTTTGAGAGGGCTAGAATACCAAAACAGGGATGTACTGCTGGGGCTCTTTAATGTGCTGGTCTGGCCGCTTTTGGAATATTATGGGCCATATGTTGGGCACCATATCAAAGGAAGGATGTGCTGGCTCTGGAGAGGGTCCAGAGGAGGTTTACAAGAATGATCCCAGGAATGAGTGGGTTAACGTATGATGAGCGTTTGACTGCACTGGGCCTGTACTCGCTGGAGTTTAGAAGGATAAGGGGGGACCTCATTGAAACTTACCAAATAGTGAAAGACCTGATGTGATAGAGTGATGTGGAGAGGATGTTTCCACTAGTGGGAGAGTCTAGAACCAGAGGTCAGTGCCTCAGAAATAAAAGAAGTTCCTATCGGAAGGATTTACTTTAGTCAGAGGGGTGGTGAGTTGATTTGTACAGGTGTCAGGGGTTATGGGGAGATGGCAGGAGAAGGGCGTTTAGAAGGGAGTGATAGCTCAGCCGTGATTGAATGGTCAGGTAGACGTGATGGGCCGAATGGCCTAACTCTGCTCCTATCACTTTTGAACTTCTCATCTTATGAAATGAACACAGATTGACCAAAGGGATATTATGTATCAACGACTTTAAATAGCGGAGCGCTGTGCAAAAATTCTCTCTAAAGCATCTCCAACTGACTTCAATAACAATTGGCCGCCGTGAAGGTGTGTGATGTCCCTTGGATCACATATATTTGAGAACCAATTTCCTTCTGCCCTCTTAACTCATAAACGATCCGTTTCCGCTTGACAGCATGTTTTACACAGATAAGGAAATGATTTGAATTTCATGCTTGTGACTTTAATTGATTGCTCGTCTAACCTGGTATTGCGGTCGACGCAGGCCGAGAGGTTATTTTAGCTTAGAAAGGAAACGACAATTAATCAATATATATAAACCATATCGATAGTACACGGTGTTAAAACGTAAATAACTCGATAAAAGTTCTCAATTAATTTGCAAGTGATCCGAAGTGAACTGGCCATCAAGCATGCGAATTTTGGAAATATCCTGTCTCGCTTTAGCACCTTTAAGAGACTTTTATTCCCAGCTTTATACTTCAGAATCTCAACTGGATCATAAGGTAATGCATGACTTTCTGAGCAGTCTAAATATTCCCAAACTCTCATTGGATTTTAGGGAAAGATTGGAGTGGTGCCATTATCACAGGCAGAAATAGCTTCAGCCATTTCCTCAATGCAATCAGCCAAATGTCTGGGCCCTGACGGCTTCCCGGCAGAGTTTTTTAAAAAAGTTCTCTCTACTCCTTTCCCCACAGTTGTGTTCCGTTCTATCCGAATCCTACAGTCGAGGTTCTCTTCCTCCATCCTTTGCTGGAGTCTGTATTACTCTTATCGCCAAAAAAGGTAAAGATCCAACCAAATGTGCCTCCTACAGACCCGTCTCCCTTCTAAACACGGATGCTAACATTTTAGCTAAGGTTCTAGCTCGTAGACTAGAGAATGCCCTCCCTACTGTTATATCTGCGGACCAAACTGGCTTTGTTAAGAGCAGACATTCCTTCTCTAACACACGTCGATTATTAGATATTGTCCACTCTGCTTCTGAGGATGTCCCCGAGTGGGTCGTATCTATTGATGCAGAAAAAGCATTTGACCCGCGTTGAGTGGGTCTATCTATGGGATGTTCTGGCCAAATTTGGTTTTGGAACGAACTTTAATTCATGGATCAGGTTACTGTACTCTCATCCCACAGCCTCAGTTCGGACTAATTCCCAGTTGTCCAAGCCACTTGACTTGCATCGTGGAACCCGCCAGGGGTGTCCACTGAGCCCCATGCTTTTTGACTTGGCCATCGAACCACTTGCCATGGCCTTTCGCAGCTGTGAGGACATAGCCGGTATTTGGAGGGGCAGTACACAGCATAAGGTCTCACTATATGCTGACGACCTTTTGCTTTTTGTCTCAAACCCAGGCACCTCTCTGCATTCTGCTATGTCACTGCTCAATCATTTTGGTCAATTTTCAAGTTACAAGATAAATCTTGGAAAAAGCGAACTGTTTCCCATTAACTATGAAGTACAACCCTCGGATCTTGCCACCTTGCCATTCAAAATTGAAAAAAACAACCTCTCATATTTGGGCATTTCAGTTACGAGGAAATACAAGGATCTTTACAAAGAGAATTTTATCATTCTGTTAAACTAGTTCAAACAGACGCTAACACAGTGGTCACCCCTGTCAATGTCAGTTGTCAGCCGGATAAATTCAATCAAAATGACCATTTTACCAAAATGTTTGTACCTTTTTCAGGCCTTACCAGTTTTTATCCCCAGGTCCTTCTTTGACCATCTTGACTCAGTTATTTCCTCCTATATATGGAGAGGTAAGTGGCCTCTTCTTATTTAGGCTCACCTTCAAAAAACCAAGGCTGCTGGTGGCCTGGCTCTCCCAAACGTTTGCTTTTATTATTGGGCTGCTAACCTGCGCTGCCTTGCATTCTGGTCTTTCTTTCACAGCCAGCCCGATTGCCCTGACTGGGTAGCCATGGAATTACACACAGGTGATAATATGTCCATACCTGTACTACTTGGTTCCTCCCTTCCACTCCCCTCAATTAAATCTGTAAAAAATCCATTGGTTAAACACTCTTTGAGGGTATGGGTTCAATTCAGGAAATGTTTTGGGTTGCATTATCTTTCTCTACTGAGCCCTATTGCATCAAACCACCTTTTTAAACCATCAACTCAGGACGCTGTCTTTAAAGAATGGCATAGGAAGGGTATTGTGCGCTTCAAGGGCCTGTTTATGGGTAACACTGTAGCATCATTTGAACAATTTAGCAACAAATTCAATCTTCCAAAGTCACATTTTTTTTACGATACCTGCAAACAAAACATTATGTGTTCTATAAACTGCCCAGCTCTTCTACACCACAGACACAACCCTTGTTGATACAGTTCCTTCTTGAAACCCATCTCAGAATCGCCTTGTCTCAGCTTTAAATGGCAGAATGCTGGATCTAAGGCCCCATGGACAAGCTGAAGGCAGCATGACAGGAAGACTTGGGTTTCTCTGTCTCGGAAGATACTTGGAGTTCCATTCTTAAACTGGTTAATTCCACCTCTCGATGTGCTCGTCACTGCCTGATCCAATTAATTCAAAGTGGTACATAGGGCTCATATCTCAAAAGCCAAATTATCTACTATTTACCCTGAGGCGAGTCCATTCTGTGTTAAATGTAAAATTTCTGAAGCCTCTCTTATCCATATGTATTGGCCATGCCCCAGCCTTAACAAGTTCTGGCTAGAGGTCTTTCATACATCATCCCAGGTGTTAAACGTCAAATTGGAACCAAAGCCCCTAATCGCTCTTTTTGAGGTCAGTGGTGAGGAGGTTAGATTAACTGCAGATAAACGGCGCAATATATCTTTTGCTCCTCTTCTGGCTCGGCGAACAATCCTGCTCAGGTGGACGGAACCTACCCCGCTTACTCATACACAATGGCTGACAGATATTATGTCCTGCCTAAAGTGCAAGAAAATCAGGTACTCACTTCAACATTCAAATGGAAGGTTTCAGAAAGCGTGGAGCCCTTTTTTAAATGCATTCCAGACTTTGTAAATGCTTGATCATCAAGTACAGTTTAACAGTCGACCCATTCACTTATCGTGGATTATTGTTGTGACAGGTTGATATCTGCATATGCTCACTGGCAGTGACTGGGGAGGGGTTCTTTTTGATATCTCGTTTTTTGTATTTATTCTTTACGTACACTCTGTCTGTAACAAATGGACAACTTTGCACTTTGCAATGTCCTGAAAACTAAATTAAAAAGATTTTGATTTTAAAAGTTTGCTATATTAATTTAGTGATACAGGCGCGGAAACAGGCCCTTCGGCCAACCAGCGATCCCCGTACATTAAAACTACCCTACACAAACTAGGACAATTTTACATGTCCATTTAAACCAAGCCACTTAACCTACAATCGTGTACGTATTTAGAGTGTGGGAGGAAACCGAAGATCTCGGAGAAAACCCACGCAGGTCACGGGGAGAACGTGCGAACTCCGTACAGACAGCACCCGTGGTCAGGATCGAACTTGGGTCTCTGGCATTGGAAGGCGGCATCTTTGCCGGTACGCCCAATGATTTGCCTGAACAGACCCTCTATTAACGGTGCATAGTTATTTGCGCCACACAGCATAGAAACAGGCCGTTCGGCCCAATAAGTCAGTTCCTACCATTAACCAACCAATTGTATCGATTATCCCAATTTATGCTGCCGATGACTCCGTCAACAGTACTCTTTCTCCCCTCCACATTTCTCCCTCTCTTCCCGTGGCAAAGAATTCCATAGATTCATCATCCTCTGTCTAAATAAATTCCTCCCCACCTCTTTCCTAAAGGAACGTCCTTTAATTCTGAGATTACCTCTAAGTCTTAGACCCTCCCATTAGTGGGAACATCCTTCCCACACCCACTCTATCCATACCTTTCACTATTCGGTAAGTTTCAATCAGGTGTCCTCTCATCCTTTCAAACTCCAGCGACTACATGTCCCAGTGCCGTCAAACGTTCTCGTGCTAAAATATTGCTCTGCCATTCGATACTTTGTTGAGTTCTTCCAGACATGATCTACGCTCTATCCTTATTACATGTCCCTAACTGCATCACACTGCAGAGTTTGGATCACCACTATTAGAATCTCATAGTCATAGAATCATAGAGTTATACACTGTAGAAACATGCCCTCCGGCCCAACTTGCCCATATCGGCCAACATGTCCCACCTACACTAATCCCACCTGCCCACCTGTACGTGCGAACTCCGTAGAGATAGCACCCGTGCTCAGGATCGAACTTGGGTCCGGACCTATCATCTACATCATCGGAGACCCTCTGACTATCTTTGACCAGACGTTGTGGACTTTATCTTGCACTAAACGTTATTCAAATTATTCCCTTTTTCGTGTACAATGGAGGCAGTTCGATTGTAATCGTGCACTGTTTTTCCGCTGACTGGTTAGCGCACAGAAAAATCTTTACACTCGTTACAGGTGACAATAAACTCAACTCAATGTCAATCTCACCCTACTGGGAGACATCCCTACTTGTTTTGGCAGCAACGGTAGAGTTGTGAAACCAGCCAAGTCCATCTTACAGACCAGCCTCTCCCCTCCCATAGATGACCTCCAGGCCTTGGGGAAGCAGGGGACAGATTCAAAGTCCATGCACATCACGGTTCTCTCTTCTGGACCGGGCATGTTACAGCATGTTTTATATAGATAAGGAAATAGAAAACGTGACTTCAAATGACATGCACGTCTTACCTGATCGTGTGGTCGATACGGTCGGAGTGGTTGATGTGGCTTCTAAAGGAAACATAATTAATCAATATATAAAAACCATACCGATAGTACAATGTGCTAAAACATTAACACCCCGATATAAGTTCACTATATTAGTTTAGAGATTCAGCGCGTCAACAGGCCCTTCGGCCAACCGAGTCCGTACCGACCAGCGATCCCGCACATTAACACGACCCTGCACAGACTAAGGACAATTTTACATTTACACTGATACCAAGCCACTTAACCCACACACCTGTATTGAAGCGTGGGTGGAAACCATAGATCCCGGAGAAAACCCACGCAGGTCTCGGGGAGAACGTGAAAACTCCGTACTGACAAGCACCCGTAGTCAGGATCTAACCCGGGTCTTTGTTGGGGCTCAGTTCGCCTTCGCTCAGTCCGCCTGGACCTACGTGAGCTCCCGGTGGCTAAACACTTTAATTCCCCTCCCGTTCCCACACTGAGCTTTCTGTCCTGGGTACTTTGGATCCGTCTTCACTAAGGAGGACACAAACAATCTTCCTGATGTACTGGTGGCCCGAGGATCTGGGGTGACAGCTGCACTCTGGGTAAGAATCATGCAATGAATGGATCGGGTAGATTCACAATCTCATGCCCAGCGGACATAGGATGAAGGTGAAGGGGAAAGGTTATAGTGTTTAATCATAGTTCTGGAGAGATACAGGGAACCCAAAGAGGGAAGCAGGCTCTTCGGTCCACCGATGTGACCAATTAACACTATCCTACACACAAGAGGGATAATTTACAATTATACGAATGATACAACCTACAGACCTGTACAACTTTGTAGTGTGGGAGGAAACCGAAGACCTCAGTGAAAACTCCGAGAACGTACAAACTCCGTTCAGACAGCACCCGTAGTCGGGATAGAACCGGGATCTTCGGCACTGCAAGCGCTGCAAGGCAGCAACTCTACCGCTGCGCCACGGTGCCGCCCATCGGGGCCTAACGCTCCACTTGTTCTTATGCTGGCGATCTTGCCATGGAGGAAGTGTCATCTACGGACTTTAGAAGAATGAACGCACACCATATGCACGCTGAATATATTTTTATGGGCCTCGGCAAAATACATCTATGGGGAAATGGCGTTGAGTTGAAAGGGCGAGAGAGAGTGGATGTGGAGAAGATGATTCCACTAGTGGGAGAGTCTAGGGCTAGAGGTCACAGCCTCAGAATTAAAGGATGTTCAATTAGGAAGGAAATGAGGAGGAATATCTTTAGTCAGAGGATGGTGAATCTGTGGAATTATTTGCCACAGAGGACTGTGTTGGCCAAGTCAATGGATATTGTTAAGGCAGAGATAGATAGATTCTTGATTAGTACGGGTGTCAGGGGTTATGGGGAGAAGGCAGGAGAATGGGGTTAGGAGGAAGAGATAGATCAGCTATTATTGAATGGCGGAGTAGACTTGATGGCCCAAATGCCCTAATTCTACTCCTATCATTTATGATCTTATGAGTTTGGGCATCAGCCATGACCTTGGTGGGCATCATAAGGTCATAAGGGATAGGAGTAGAATTAGCCTATTCGGCTTATCAACTCTATTCGCCATTCAATCATGGCTGATCTATCTCTCCCACCTAACCCAATTCTCTTGTCTCCTCCCCATAACCTCTGACACTCATACTAATCAAGTGTTGGTTCATGTACGTGGGACGTTCTTTTATTAATTCGCTATCTTTTAGTTATTGGAAATTATTCACTCTATCGGCTACAGCACAAGAAAGACTTTAAGAATATTTCAGATTCTACCTGAGGTAGTCATAATCATAGAGTGATACACCTAGGAAACAGGCTCTTTGGCCGGACTTGTCCACAGCGGCCAACATGTCCCAGCTACACTAGTCCCACCTGCCTGCGTTTGGTCCATATCTCTCCAAACCTGTCCTATCCATGTACCTGTCTAACTGTTTCTTATACGTTTGGATAGCCCCTGCCTTAACGACCTGCTCTGGCAGCTGGTTCCATACACCCACCACCCTTTGTGTGAAAAAGTTACCCCTCAGATTCCTATTAAATCTTTTCCCCTTCACCTTGAACCTATGTCCTCTGGTCCTCGATTCCCCTACTCTCTATTTCAAAAATAGTCAGAAATAATTAATGTGTGGGAAGGAACTGCATATGCTGGTTTCCATCGAAGAAAGACACAGCATGCTGGAGTCACACAGCGGAACAGGCAGCATCTTGGGAAAGATGGAATGTGCGACGTTTCAACCCGAAACTACGGTAGGACAACGGAGGAGGATGACTGAATTTTGGAGCCTTCCCTCACTGTGGGAAACTTTCACCCCACTGTGTGGGGATGTCTGCGTTAAAGACTATCGTGTTCTGCGCTCTTTATTATTCATATGGCTGTATGGCGACCACACATTTCACTGGACCAATTGGTACGTGTCAAATAAATGTATCTTGTATCTCTTGAAACGTCGCCCATTTCTTCTCTCCAGAGATGCTGCCTGTCCCGCTGAGAGAATCCAGCATTTAGTATATTTCTTCGGAAAATATTTGGGCAGGTAAACCTAGCCGTCCTGAACAAGTTACGCTTCGCTGGTGGTCACAGCTCTCCAAGTGCACATCCGTGCGTGAATGTTTATACTTCTATCAATTTATCTTGCGGTGCGTTCCGGAAAACCTTTCACATATTTAACCGATAATACGGTTAAACCCGACACTTTCATGAAAGCAAAACGAGTGAAGGATTTAATTTAACTATCCCTTGTTCAAGACGACCACTAACCTGTTATTTTAAGTTTGTTGCTGTAAAACGCAAAGGTTCTTGTGTTCTTTATCGTGAAGATGTAACGCCCCTCGTCGCTTTGCTCGAACTGGCTGATGTTTAAACTTCTGTAATCGAACTTGTGCCGCGTGGAAGCACTTATTAGTGCACCATTCTTCTTCCACTGTATCTCAACCCCTTCCCCCGTCACTATGTTGTTGGCAATGTTCCACTTCATATTCTGAAAATGAGATTCGTCGGATGTTTGTAAGATGAGATTCACTGACTCTCCTGGGGAAATCACTTTGGCTGGCGTCACGGACACTGCGAAAAGAAACAATATACAGTATATATATATATATATATATATATATATAGGTATATATATAGCTAACTAACCTTAATATATAGCTAACTACTACAATGGTCATGGCACTGAATATTTAGCCACAGACGAAGAGCACCTATGACAGTTATTGTCCCAATCTTATTTGGATAGAGGAATCTACTTTCAATTATGTCTTTGACAGTTTAGATTAGTTTAGTTTAGTTTACTTAAGTTTAGTTTAGCTTAATTTAGTTGACTTTAGTTCAGGTTAGTTTAGAGATACAGCATTGAAGTCGGCCCTTTGGCTCAGGGGTCCACGACGACCATCGATCACCCGCACACCTTTCACGTGAGGCAGAGGTTCACCTGTGCCTCCTTCAATCTCATCCACTATCCGCAGTTCCAGGTGTCAACTCCTGTACATCGGTGAGACCAAGCGCAGGCTCGCCGATTGTTTTGCTGAACACCTCCGCACTGTCCGCCTTAGCCCACCTGCTCTCCCGGTTGCTCAGCACTTTAAATCCCCCTTCCATTCCCAAACTGACCCTTCTGTTCTGGGCCTCATCCATTGTCAGAGTGAGGTCCAGCGCATGTACCCCAGTTGTATGAAGATTGACTTCTCTAACTTCAAATAGCCCTTGCATTCCCACTCTTGCCCTCCCCTCGCCTTCCCATTTCTCCTAGCAGTCTGACTGTCTCCGACTACATTCTATCTCTGACTCGCCCACTCCCCTGACATCAGTCTGAAGAAGGGTCTCGACCAGAAACGTTACCCATTCCTTCTGCCCAGAGATGCTGCCTGTCCCGCTGAGTTAGTCCAGCACTTTGTGTCCACCTTTGATTTAAACCAGCCCATGCAGTTATTTCCGACCCGTACACAATTGCTTTGTTATCCCACTTTCTCATCACAGTAGGGGTCCATTTACAGAGCCAAATAATCTATAAACCTGCAAATCTCTGGGACAGATTGACACTGATTTGCAGCCGAGCATAGCCAATGAGATAAGGGGCTGGAAAGCTGCGCTTTTAATTAATTTATTTATTAGAAACCTAGAAAATAGGGTTAGCCAGCGAGCCAGCAATGAATGGCGGTGCTGACCCTTCGAGCCAGCACCGCCATTCATTGCGATCATGGCTGATCGTCCCCAATCAATAACCCGTGTCTGCCTTCTTCCCATTTCCCTTCATTCCACTAGCCCGTGGAGCTCCATCTAACTCTCTCTTAAATCCATCCAGTCTTAAATGGCCTCCCCTTTATTCTAAGACTGTGGCCCCTGGTTCTGGACTCGCCCAACATTGGGAACATTTTTCCTGCATCTAGCTTGTCCAGTCCTTTTATAATGTTATATGTTTCTGTAAGATCCCCCCTCATCCTTCTAAACTCCAGTGAATACAAGCCTAGTCTTTTCAATCTTTCCTCATATGACAGTCCCGCCATCCCAAGGATCAATCTCGTGAACCTACACTGCACTGCCTCAATCACAAGGATGTCCTTCCTCAAATTAGGAGACCAAAACTGGACACAATACTCCAGATGTGGTCTCACCAGAGCTCTATAGAACTGCAGAAGAACCTCTTTACTCCTATACTGAAATCCTCTTGTTATGAAGTGCAACATTCCATTAGCTTTCTTCCCTGCCTGCTGTACCTGCCAGCTTTCAATGACCGGTGTACAAGGACACCCAGGTCTCGCTGTACCTCCCCCTTACCTAACTTAACCCCATTGAGATAATAATCTGCCCCCTTGTTTTTGCTTCCAAAGTGGATATTCTCACATTTATCTATATTATACTGCATCTGCCACGCATCTGCCCACTCACTCAACCCGTCCAGGTCTCCCTGCAATCTCCCAACATCCTCTTCACAGTTCACACTGCCACCCAGCTTTGTCATCAGCAAACTTGCTAGTGTTGCTCCTAATTCCCTCTTCCAAATCATTAATATATATGGTAAACAATTGCGGCCCCAACACCGAGCCTTGCGGCACTCCACTCGCCACTGCTTGTCATCTGAAAAGGACCCGTTCACTCCTACTCTTTGCTTCCTGTCTGCCAACCAATTTTCTATCCATGTCAACACCCCCAATGCCATGTGCTCTAACTTTAGTCACCATTCTCCCGTGCGGGACCTTATCAAAGGCTTTCTGAAAGTCTAGATACACTACATCCACTGGCACCCCTTCATCCATTTTACTTGTCACATCCTCAAAAAATTCCAGAAGATTAGGCAAGCATGATTTCCCTTTCATAAGTCCATGTTGACTTGGGCTAATCCTTTTACTGCTATCCAAATGCCCCATTATTACCTCTTTAATAATTGACTCCAGCATCATTCCCACCACCGAAGTCAGGCTAACTGGTCTGTAATTCCCCGTTTTCACTTGAAAAGTGGGATAACATTAGCTATCCTCCAATCCACAGGAACTGATCCTGAATCGATCGAACATTGGAAAATGATCACCAATGCGTCCGTTATTTCTGGAGCCACCTCCCTGAGGACCCTGGGATGCAGACCATCAGGCCCAGGGGATTTATCATCCTTCAGTCCCATTAGCCTACCCAATACTATTTCTCGCCTAATGAAAATTTCTTTCAGTTGCTCTGTCCTCTTAGATCCTCTGTCCTCCAGTACATCTGGGAGATTGTTTGTATCTTCCTTAGTGAAGACAGTTCCGAAGTACCTGTTCAACTCTTCTGCCATTTCCTTGTTGCCCATAATAATTTCACCCGTGTCTGCCTTCAAAGGACCCACATTTGTCTTTGCTACTCTTTTTCCCTTAACATATCTAAAGAAGCTTTTACTGTCCTTCTTTATATTCCTGGCCAGCTTCCCCTCGTACTTCATCTTTTCAGCCCGTATTGCCCGTTTTGTTTCCTTCTGTTGTCCTATGAAGGTTTCCCAATCCTCTGGCTTCCAGCTACTCTTTGATCATAATGAATGGAAGAAATGAATGCAATTTATATTATTCCTTTCCACTTCCAAACAAAAATATGGTTGGATTATTCAGCGTATGATCAACCTCGGTGAGACCAAGCGCAGGCTTGGTGATCGCTTCGCCCAACACCTCCGCTCGATTTGCATTAACCAACCTCATCTCCCGGTAGCTCGGCACTTCAACTCCCCCTCCCATTCCGAATCCGATCTTCCATGGCCAGAGTGAGGCCCACCGTAAATTGGAGGAGCATCACCTCATATTTCGCTTGGGCAGTTCACACCCCAGCGGTATGAACATTGACTTCTCCAATTTCAGGTAGTCCCTGCTTTCTCCTCCCCTTCCCAGCTCTCCCACAGCCCACTATCTCCGCCTCTTCCTTTCTTCTTCCCGCCCCCCCCTCGCACCCTCACATCAGTCTGAAGATGGGTCTCAACCCGAAACGTCGCCTATTTCCTTCGCTCCATAGATGCTGCCTCACCCGTTGAGTTTCTCCAGCATTTATGTCTACCCATTCACACAAGTTCTGTTATCCCACTTTCTTCACCCACTCCCTACACATTAGGGGCAAGTTTACAGAGACAAGTTAACCGACAAAGCCAATGCGTCTTTGGGATGTGGGAGGAAACCCACACGCTTGTAGGGAGAATGTGCAAATTCAACACAGACAGTGCCCGAGGACAGGATCGAACACAGATCTCTGGTGTGTGAGGCAGCAAGTCCACCAGCTAGTCCACTATATTTTGTTTTCCAACACACATAAAATTATACGTTGATAACTTTGGTTACTAAAAAAATGAAAATATCAATTTTCAGCCTTAAATCTCCAAGTGACGCTATGTCCCCCTTTACAGCTACTGTATGTTTTAATTCAGTTCAAGACTATGGGGCAGTACATTGGCCATAAAGTTGCTGCCTAAAAGTGCCAGAGACCCAGAATTGATCCTGAATATGGGTGTTGTCTGTATGGAGTTTGCTCCTTTTCCCGTTGATCGCATGGGTTGGCTCCGGGTGCTCTCGTTTCCTTCCACATTCCAAACGTGTGCAGAAACCTATTGCAGACCCAACCCAAAAAATAATATTTTCCTTTTATCCTGAGAATCTGTTCGATCTGTTGAGTTACTCCAGCTATTTGTGTCTATCTTCAGTTTAAACCAGCATCTGCAGTTCCTTCCAACACACACAATACTATACGATAGAACTTTATCAATCCCCGGAGGTTAATTGTGTGTGTGGGCGTGTGGGTATATATATTATACACACACACACACACACACACACACACACACACACACACACACACACACACACACATATATATATATACATATATATATATACATATACATATATATATATATACATATATATATACATATATACATATATATATACACATATATATATATATATATACATATATATATATATACATATATACATATACATATATACACATATACATACATATATATATATATATAATTGTGTATTCATATGAGATTAAGTGGGGGGGCTTTCTGCAGCGCTAGTATGGGTGTTGTGGGCTGAAGGGAAGGCTTCCAGAGGGCTAGTATGGACATTGTGGGCCGAATGGATTCTTGGACTGATGGCTCACTCACTCACTCACTCACGGCTGGTGGGCTGGCAGTTGACTCACGGCTATTCCTTGAAATTCCATTTCAAGCAGGGTGCAAGGCCACCAAATTCAAGTGCAGTTTCTTAGCACTCCAAGCAGGGTGCAAGGCCACCAAATTCAAGTGCAGTTTCATACCATTTCAAGCAGGGTGCAAGGTGACCTCTCCCTCTTCCATCTTGCAGAGACCGAGCCACGTCCACACATCTGGATTTTATAGTCCCCCCCCCCCCCCCCCACCAGAAGGGGCGTGGCCTTCATGGCGTGATTGACAGGAGAGATAATCTCAACATTTTTTAAACACTAATAAGTATTTTATTTGGCAGCCACTTTACAACCAATCCATTTTCTGAACACTTTTTAAAAGCCAAGGCAAACAATTTTGACAACCACTTTACAACCACATCGAGGGGACTCGCCGTCAAGTAGACGTGCGTTCAGTGTTATTCGCAGCTCAGAGAACTGTGACCCTCTCGCTTCCTCCATCTCACAGAGAGTGAAGCACAACACTTCCGGATTTTATAGCCCTTCCCCCCTGCCGCCAGCGGGGGCAGCAGAGACCATGCCGACATTTTTAAAAACATTAATAACTCTCTGCTTTTCCATCGATGGGAAAAATCCTCCGGTCCAGTCCGGCGGAGGGGGGACTCTGAGCGAGATGACGGCCGTAAGTGGCGGCGTTATTTCGAAAATCACGAAACAGAAAGTCAGAAAGCGGTCAAGACCTTAGTTTTAGTAATATAGATGTTGTCAAGCTGGAAACGGTATAGCGACGATTTACGATGATTTTGCCAGGACTAGAGTGTTTTCAGGAGAGGTTGAGTAGGCTGGGACTCTAGTCCTTGGAGAGCAGGAGGACGAGGGGGTGATCTTATAGGGATGTATAAAATCATGAGAGGAATAGATCGTGAAGATGCACACTCCTGCCCAAAGTAGGGGAATCGAGGACCAGAGGACATAGGTTTAAGGTGAAGGGGAAAATATTTAATAGGAATGCGAGGACTACCTTTTTCACACAAAGGGTGGTGGGTGTATGAAACGAGCTGCCGGAGGAGGTAGTTGAGGCTGGGACTATCCCAACGTTTAAGATACAGTTGGACAGATACATGGATAGGACAGGTTTGGAGGGATATGGACCAAACGCAGGCAGGTGGAACTGCGCAGCTGGGACTTGGTGAGCTGTGTGGGCGTTGGGCCGAAGGGCCTGTTTCCACACTGTATTTCTCGATGACACTATGACTTGAATAAATGCACTACCGTTGCTGTCCCTTGGTCCTCACCGTTGGCAAAATAGGACATAGGACTTCTGCCGGACGTATATCTTGTATATACCAAATCCAAAGTCCCTCTCTGCAGTGATACTACCCGTTTAAGATGTCCCATTCTCTGACTTTGATTCCAGGCACAGATTAACCCTGTGTTCACCAAGGCATGAGAGAATAGACAATAGGTGCAGGAGTAGGCCATTCGGCCCATCGAGCCAGCACCGCCATTCGCTGTGATCATGGCTGATCATCCCCAATCAGTACCCCGTTCCTACCTTCTCACCACATCCCTTTACTCTGCTATCTTTAAGACTTCTAAGAGAAAAAGCGTCCTACTTGCGCCTTTCTTTTCGCTCTTTTCTTTACTGAGGAACCCCTCATGTTGTAAATTAAAACTAATCGATATAATGCCGGGTGTTGATTTGCAATGCAACACGGCAACCCCACTTTTCACATGGCAAAGGGTAGACACAAAAAGCTGGAGTAACTAAGCTGGTCAGGCAGCATCTCTGTTGAGAAGGAATGGGTGACGTGTTGGGTCGAGACCCTTCCTCAGGGGAAAGGGAAAGAAGAGGTATAGAAGATGATGTAGAAAGATGTAGAGCAAACAAATGCAAGATATTCAAAAAAGCAACGATGATATGCGAAAAAGTAATAAACAGGCCATTGGTAGCAGTTTGCTTGACGAGAACGAGTACAGACGATGAGACTCAACAAGACGACTTTGAAGCTGGTACGACTTGGGTGGGGAGGGATGGAGAGAGACAGAATGCAGGGGTTACTTGAAGATAGAGTAGGTATGTTACAAAACGTACCTTTACCGGCGCTGCACTTCTGCCGCTCCCCGTGTGCGTGACTTTCGCGCCTTGCGGGGGGGGGAGGGCTTAAAGTGCCGTTTTTCAACAGGCAGGACAAATCGATCAATGTCGGGTGATTTGGTTGCTGAAGAAAAATCGCACCGACATTTCATGAATGGTGGTATTTTTAAATTACTCTACATTATTTATTAACTAGAGTAATTTAAAAATCACCTTCAAAAGCCGTGAGCGCAGACAACCGGAAGCATTTTGCGTAGGGGAGAAAAAAAGGTAAATACTTTATTTTTATATTAAAAGTTGGTTTTTCGGGAGGCATTAATAATATTTTTATGTTGCGAAATGGGGTCCCCAAAAAATGTATGAACCCCCAGTATTTTTCCCCCCGACTTCACCGCTAACCGCAACGTTCCAATCCACCGCATTCCACTAAAACCCACTCGCTAGTTGATTTAAATGGCCATTAATTTACAGGCATTAAACACTAAATTCCTTCCATTTGGCCCAGAAATTCATGAAAATGAGATTTAAAAATTATGTTATATTGTGGATTATTGTGTGAATGTTATTTGCACACTTAGGCAATTTTAAAAAAGTTTATCCTTTCTTAAGAAATTGATAGATGTTTAGATCTACTCATTGAATTTTGTAATTAGCTACAATTAGATAACTAACTAATTATATGCTTTAATTTCAGGTCATCCAAGTAAGATTGTTTAATATTTGTTTCAGAATGCTTCAATCTATAATAACTGAAAATTTCATTGAGCTCTTAATTTTTAAGAATGTTATGGACTTTTAACTTTTCCAGATCACAGCTTTTGAGTTAAGTCAATTGAAAGGCAATGGGAAGCAAGATGCTCATTTCCGAGTATGAAAATGGTCATAACTTTCTTAATACTGAAGATATGAAAGTGAATTAGGTGTCAAATTAAACTTCTTTTTATGCTTTATCTGATGGGATAAATTGCAGACTTGATTTTTAAAATCTCAAAATTTTGTAACATTGCTAGATAGAGAAGTCAATATTATACCATCGGGCTGTAAGCTGCCCAAGCGAAATATGAGATGTCGTTCCTCCAATTTGCGTTTAGCCTCACTCTGACAATGGAGGAGGCCGAGGAGAGAAAGGCCAGTGTGGGAATGGGAAGGAGAATTAAAGTGTTTGTCAACTCTGAGATCCAGGGTCCAGGCGGACTGAGCAAAGGTGTTTTCAGCGAAATGATTGCCCAGTCTACGTTTGGTCTCGCCGATGTATAACAGTCCACATCTTGAACAACGGATACAGGAGAGGTTGGAGAAGGTACAAGTGAACCTCTGCCTAATATGAAAGGTCTTTTCTGCAGAGTTGAACTCTGACTCGCTGAGTTACTCCAAATGTTTGTCTATCTTCGGTTTAAATCAGCATCTGCAGATACTTCCTGCACTTTTCACCTGGGGACTCTAAATATGCGAGGAGAAAAGGGTGAAAATGGCATGAAATAGATTGTCACACTGGAATCGTCAGGTAAAGAATCTACGGGTAGACCTCAGCGGGTCAGGCAGCATCTGTAGTGGGAAATGGATAGTCCATGGAATGGTTTTCCAATCGGGAAGAGCCCCGACCCACAACGCCTCCCAATGATGCTGATTGAACTAATGAGTTACTCTCACGGTTTCTTTTTAGCATGGCTTTTGTTATTATTGTTTAATGAACCATATACATGAAAGTCATAAGATCATAAGTGATAGGCGCAGAATTGGGTCATTCGGCCCATCAAGTCTACTGGCGCCATACAATTATGGCTGATCTATCTCTCCCTCCTAACCCCATTCTCCTGCCTTCTCCCCATAACCCCCGACACCCGGACTAATCAAGAATCTATCTATCCCTGCCTTAATATTTTCCATTGCCATGACCTCCATCGCCTTACGTGGCAAAGAATTCCACTGATTCACCACCCATTGACTAATGAATACCCAAACTGGGAGAGTACTTCGTGTTCATCCCTTCTATAAGGTTGTAAATGAGTCGTGTAGCACAGTCGATCACTCACCTTGGACATGAATAAGTTTGAATACTTTGGTGGGCGTTTGTTTCTCATCCGGAATACAAGAGTAAAGTCCAGCATATTCATCCGTGGCTTTGAAGGAAATAGAGAAATTTCCCACCTTGTAACCATCAGGATCCGCCAATTTTATATTTGGCAATTCCGGAAATGTACATATTCCTTTGGGTTGAGAAACTGTACACGTTTTATTCGTCTCAGTTGCTGAGGCAGGTGCAAATTTCCACGTAACATTATTGAATCTGTCTAGGGAGCAAGGCAGCAAGACCTCTCTTGTGCCATTTGTAAAGACCACCTGCCATTGCGGCTTCCCGTCAGGCTGTCCTGATGTACCTAGAGAGGGAGAATTGAGTATTATTAAACAACAACGTAAGTGGCTGGATAAAGATATCACCATTACACACCGGATCTCTCTTACGTGAATCTTAAGCAGTTTACTGCAAACCTGGCATCTTTTCTGATCCTGTGATCGTGTACTCACCTCGTTAAACCTAGCTGACAATACTCTAGTATATATTATCCTAGAACCTCATCTCTTTCCATCTCTTTCACTTCCTTATCACTGTAACCCTCTCTCCCTCCGACGCTCCGTCTGAAGAAGGGTCTCGACCCTTAAGGGACATGGAGGCAAGGCAGGAACGGGGTACTGATTGGGGATGATCAGCCATGATCACAGTGAATGGCGATGCTGGCTAGAAGGGCCGAATGCCTCCTGTTGCACCTACCACTAGGGGTGCCGCATGATGGCAGTCTCTGCCTGCAGTCCGTCTGTTTTTTTGTATTTTTAATTTGTTTAAAAGTATGTTTTGGATGTTTTTTTTTTGGTATTTCTATGCGGGGCAGGATGGTAGGGCAAAACGGATGAAACCGATTCCCAGTCACCTCCTGGCGAGAATGCGACTATTCTCCGAGTTGAGTATTGGCTATTGTCTACTGTCTATTGTCTATTGCCCCAGAACGTCACCCATTCCTTCAATCCAATGATGCTGCCTGTCCCGCTGAGTTACTCCTGTGTTTTAAAAGGTTCAAATGTTCAAAAGTCAGTTTATTCTCACGTGTACCAATTACGGTACCGTGAAACTCAAATGACCATACAGCCATACCAAAAAAACGCAACAAGCCACAAAACGACATGAAAAGTTATCATAAACATCCACCACATCTGATTCCCCACATTCCTTTTTTTAAATATTTTTTTTTAGAAGCAATGCATATTGCCAACAATATAACAATTTTTCAAATACACATTTAACTTGTTTCAAAAATTATACAAATATTACAAAATGATTTATGTATGCTTCTGTTTTGTTCGGAAAGTAAATAAATAAAAGAATAGATCGATAATCAATAGAGATAGTGATTAAATAATGATTATGATTATATAAGAAAAATTTAAAAAAATTAAAAAAAATAAAGAATAAAATAAAACAATTATTATATAATTTTTAAAAATGAAGTAAACATCTTAACAATGAATGGAACAATTTCACATAACAATATCTATAGAGTCGTGTATACAAATCCCAGAATACATCTTTTCATCTAATCCTACAACTGGGTACTTATTGAGTTACAATGCTGAGCTCAGCTACCCCTTTAAATAGTCAGTGAATAGAGACCATATTTGTTCAAAAAGTTCACATTTGTCCATTAGGACAAACCTGATTCTCTCCAAATGCAGCGTCTCCAACATTTCCACTGTCCACATTTTAATTGTGGGGGATAATGTTCCCTTCCAGAATTTTAATATTAATTTTTTTCCAATTATCAAACAGCAATCAAGAAAATGTCTTTGATTTACGGTTAATATTAGGTTTGAATCAGGAACTCCCAATATTATTAGCTTTGGGTCGGGGTCCAATTTAGTTTTAAGAACTTCAGAAATGATTCTAAAAATATCAGCCCAATAACTATTACGTTTTATGCATGTAACAAAACTATGCGTTAAACTAGCTTCTGAATTCTGACACTTATCGCAAATAGAAGAGATGTTAGGAAAAATTCTATTTAATTTCGTTTTTGAATAGTGTAATCTATGTAATTCTTTTAATTGTATCAAGGCATGTCTGGCATTTAACGAACAACGGTGTATACGTTGTAAACTTTCTTCCCAAGTATCTTCCATTATAGATAGGCCTATTTCATTTTCCCATATATGTCGGCATGATTCTGTTGTTGGGATTTCCCTATCCGAAAGAGTATCATATATGTCCGCTATTAGTTTTTCTGTGTTTGGGTGCTTGTTAAGCAATTCATCCAATAACCCTGGTTCTCTATTCTCATAGTCTTGTATGTTTGACTTGATATAGTCTCTAATTTGTAAATACCTAAACAAGTTATGTGGATGCAATCCATAGATATCTTTTAACTCTTGAAATGAGAGAAATTTTCCTTTCCTGTAAAGGTGTTCTATCCTTATAATTCCTAAGTTTTTCCAGTGTCTAAACGCCTTATCCAATATAGAAGGTTTAAATAAAGGATTATTCATAATTGGTAAACAAAGCGACATATTATCCAAATGTAAAGTCTTAACTACTTGTTTCCAAATACGTCTATTGCTATGAATTATAGGGTTTTCCCCATAAGTTTTTTTTTGTACTTCCCTTGGAGCAAAGAGAATCGAACTTGTATCAAAAGGTAAACAGTCTTCCTTTTCCATCTTTAGCCAAGCTGGTTCCTGATCCATTTTTACTAACCAAAAATTCATATTCTTAATCTGAACCGCCCAAAAATAATATACAAAATTAGGTAGCCCTAATCCTCCATTTATCTTATTTTTACATAAATGTTTTTTACTTATTCTGTGATTTTTATAATCCCAAATAAAGCTGTTAGCAATAGAATCGATTTAAAAAAAAAAAGGTTTTAGGGAAGTATAGAGGGATAGCTTGAAATAAATATAATAATTGTGGTTAAAAAAAATCATTTTTATAGCATTTATTCTGCAAATCATTGATATTGGTAGTGTTTTCCAGTATAGAATATTCTTTTTTTGTTTATTCAATAACTGAGGATAATTTGATTTGAATAAAAAATTATAAGATTTGGATACATTAATTCCTAGATATTTAATTTTGTCCGTAACTATTTTAAATGGGAATTGTTGTAATATATTTGATTTTATTCCAGTTATAGGCATATTTAATTCAATTTTATTCACTTTTATTCCAATTAATTCTATATCCCGAAAATGTACCAAACTTAGTTATAACATTAAGTAGATTAGGAATACTAATCTCCGGTTTTGTAATATATATTAAGACATCATCTGCACATAAAGATAATTTATTCGTTGTGGTATTGGTATTGTATCCATATATTTCTGGTTCTGATCTAATCCTTTCGGCTAATGGTTCTATTGCAAGAGCAAATAATAAGGGTGATAACGGGCATCCTTGTCTACAACCCCTAAATAGATTAAATTTGGCTGATAACATTTCATTTGTTAGTATTCTTGCTGTTAGGTTAGAGTATAATATTTTTACCCATTTACAAAATCTATCCCCCAGTTGAAATTTCTGCATTATCTTAAATAAGTAAGGCCATTCGACCTGGTCGAATGCTTTTTCCGCATCCAAGGAAATTACAGCTAATTCAATATCATTAATTCTTTTTGAATATATGATATTGAATAGACGTCTCAAGTTATAAGTGGAATAACGTTTCGGAATAAAGCCTGTTTGATCATGATGTATTAATTTATTAATCACTAAACTTAACCTTTGAGATAAAATGTTAGTTAATATTTTTTGATTGCTCCATATGACCCAGGATCTTCCAGATCCTTATCTACTTTAGGAATGAGTGTGATTGTAGACTCATTTAGAGTTTCTGGTAACTTTCCTTGTTTGTAAGCATATTTATATATTGTTTGTAAACGTGGGGAAATCAAGTCGTGAAACTTCTTATAAAATTCAACACTTAAGACCATCGGGGCCAGCAGCTTTTCCATTTTTCAACGATCTGATTGATTCCTCAATGTCTTTTACTGATATTTCAGCATCTAACAAGTCTCTGCCTTCCTGATCTAAACCTTTAATATGACATTCATGTAGGAATGTTTCCATTCCATCCGGTTGTCCCATCAGTTTAGTTGAGCAAAGTTTTTGATAGTAATACAGAAATCTGTCATTAATATTTTTTGGTAAAGTTAATATTTCTCCTTGTTCAGATCTGATTTTATATATCATTTTTTCCTCATCTAATTTTCTAAGCTGGCGTAGTTTTTGTGGTTTATCCCCGAATTCAAAGTATACTTGTTTAGTCTGTTGAAAAAGTTTAATAACATGTATAATGAGTATATTTTATTTAGCTTATATTTTAATATTGCAATTTTATTATATATCACCTTAGATGGAGATATTGCATTTTCAATATCTAATTGCTTTATTTCATTTTCCAATGTTTGTTGAATCTTTCAGTTTTCCTTATTAAGGTGTGCTTGCGCGGATATTATAGCACCATGCATAAAGGCTTTAAATGTGTCCCAAAGAAGTGACTGAGAAATTCCAGGCTTGTCATTAGTCTCAAAAAACAATTTAATCTGTTTTACCAGATAATCATAACAAGCCTTATCATTTAATATTTGAGGGTTGAGTCTCCATTGAGAGTATTTATTAGTTATACCCTTTAATTTTATCTTAAATGTTAATGGGGCATGATCCGAAATAATAATATTATGATATTTTGAGTCATACGTAAATGGAATTAACTTTGAGTCTATTAAAAAATAATCTATCCTTGAATAGGTTCCAAATACAGGAGAATAAAATGAATATTCCCGACCAGAGGGATTATCAGTTCTCCAGACATCCTTAACATTTGCAGTGTTAATAAAATAAGTTATGAATTCACTTGATTTAGATATAGCTTTCCTTTTAGTTGATGATCTGTCTAGATAATTATCTTAAGTACAGTTTAAATCACCCCCAATTATTAGATTATGTTGTGTAGATATAGGAATAGTATTAAATATTTTCTTAAAAAACAGCGGATTATCAAAGTTAGGTCCATATATGTAGGTATGTTACAAAACTTACCTTTAGCGGCGCTGCACTTCTGCCGCTCCCCGTGTGCGCGACTTTCGCGCCTTGCAGAGGGGGGCGGGCTTAAAGTGCCGTTTTTCCACAGGCCTGGATAATCGATGAATGTCGGGCGATTTGGTTGCTGAAGAAAAATCGCTCCGACATTTAATGAATGGTGGTATTTTTAAATTACTCTAGATTATTTATTAACTAGAGTAATTTAAAAATCACCTTCAAAAGCCGTGAGCGCAGACAACCGGAAGCATTTTCCGTAGGGGAGAAAAAAAGGTAAATACTTTATTTTTATATTAAAAGTTGGTTTTTCGGGAGGCATTAATAATATTTTTATGTTGCGAAATGGGGTCCCCAAAAAATGTATGAACCCCCAGTATTTTTCCCCCCGACTTCACTGCTAACCGCAACGTTCTAATCCACCGCATTCTACTAAAACCCACTCGCTAGTTGATTTAAATGGCCATTAATTTACAGGCATAAAACACTAAATTCCTTCCATTTGGCCCAGAAATTCATGAAAATGAGATTTAAAAATTATGTTATATTGTGGATTATTGTGTGAATGTTATTTGGACACTTAGGCAATTAAAAAAAAGTTTATCTTTTCTTAAGAAATTGATAGATGTTTGGATCTACTCATTGAATTTTGTAATTAGCTACAATCAGATAACTAACTAATTATATGCTTTAATTTCAGGTAATCCAAGTAAGATTGTTTAATATTTGTTTCAGAATGCTTCAATCTATAATAACTGAAAATTTCATTGAGTTCTCTTAATTTTTAAGAAAGTTATGGGCTTTTAACTTTTCCAGATCACAGCTTTTGAGTTAAGTCAATTGAAAGGCAATGGGGAACAAGATGCTCATTTCCGAGTATGAAAATGGCCATAACTTTCTTAATACTGAAGATATGAAAGTGAATTAGGTGTCAAATTAAACTTCTTTTTATGCTTTATCTGATGGGATAAATTGCAGACTTGGTTTTTAAAATCTCAAAATTTTGTAACATTGCTAATATATGTTCATAAGAACGACTTTCTTTGAATATAATTCACCCGTAATTATTATGTTTCTAACCTCAGTATCTTCTATTATTGAGCTGTGTTTAAATGGTATGCCTTTATGAATAAGTATTGCAACCCCTCTAGACTTATGTGTAAATGAAGAATGAAACACTTTAGAAATCCATTTTGCTGTTAGTCTATGGTGCGCATCCTTTTTAAGGTGTGTCGCTTGAAGAAAGACTATGTCTGTTTTAAGTCTATTTCAATGAGCTAAAACCTTACCTCTTTTAATTGGTTCATTAATTCCCTTTACATTCCAACTGCAGAAGGTGATTCCATCACCCACAGTTTTCGTATTAATGTCTTGCATTTTGTTATTAAGGTGGATTATAATGGAGTAGATGTCTCAGCACTTCCATCCCAATCTCATACCCATGCTTCAGATCGATGAATTTTAATACTTGTAACTTTATCTTACATACATATCTCTTCAAACCAACTGTATGATACCAATCATAACTAAAATAATATAGTACATTATATAAAATATAGGAGACAAAATTTTAAAAAAAATGTTAGTGATGTTAGTGATGTGCAGAAAAAAAAGGGTGACTACAGCTATGTTTAGTGTAGTTAGTGTAAGCCACACTAGCGTGGCTATTAATCTACCGACTTCCGTTGTTAAAAAAAAAGTTAATGGTTCCAGTTCCATATTTGCCTTAAGGGCTATATATATATATATGGGTGGGGTGATAAATTTAAATGCTTGATAATTATGACTACTACTGTCGATTTTTAATAATATCATAACACTATTTTAGGAGGGATAACATACGGTTTTAAGTGATAGTTAATACTAAGCTATTTCTATTATATGTTAATTTTTTTATTAGATTCCCCACATTCCTCACCGTGATGGAAGGCAAGAAAATCGTCCTCTTTATTCTCCTGCCGATGGGGCAGTCAAACTATCCGCAGTCGGGGCGATAGAAGCTCCCGCAGTCGGCGATCGTAGCACCCTTGTTGGGGCGATGGAAGCTCCCGCTTCGTGGCAACCGACGCTCCTGCGGTTGGAGCTCCCGAAGTCGGTTTCTAACCAGAGACCGCGGGCTCCACGATGTTAAAGTCCGCAAGCTCCCGCGGTTGGAGCTCTATCTTCAACAAAAACTACAACATCCATTTTCTGCCAGTCAATGGATTCCCCCGATATGTTCATATACAAGAACTTCATAGTTTGTTCATGGGGAAGTTCGACTACAAATATCTTGTCACCTTAGGACATTGCAAGTCAACTCTTCCTCTGTCATAGACTCATGCAGCACGAAAAGAGACCCTTCCACCCAACTCGCCCTTGCGATCAAGATGTCCCATCTTCATCTTGCTGACATTGGGCAAGAGGTTGTTTTCCTGACACCAGGTACCAAAGCTCTCCCATGCTTCATCTCCTCATCTCGTGATCCGACCAACCACAGTGGTGTCGCTTGCAAACTTGTTGACAGAGTTAAAGCCAAATTTAGATGTATAGTTGAGGAGTGAGGTCGCATTCTTGTGGGGCATTACGGTAAGATTCAGCGGCTATCGTTGCTTGTGTTGTGTTATTGTGTGTAAGAAGGAACTGCAGATGCTGGGTTACCCTGAAGATAGACATAAAATGTTGGAGTAACTCAGCTGGACAGACAGCATCTCTGGATAGAAGGAACGGGTGACATTTCAGGTCGAGACCCATCATCAGATTGAGTCAGGGGAAACGGAGACACAGAGATATACGATATGATACGATGGCACTTTATTGTCAGACCGAGGTCTGAAATTTGTTTTTGCATACAGCCATACAATAAAATAAGGAGCATAACACACAATAGTGTCCAACATAAAACATCCCCACACAGCAGAATCAAAAAGTTTCCTACTGTGAGAGAAGGCACCAAAGTTCAGTCATCTTCCTCAATGTTCCTGGTGTCCACCCGTGGCCGGGGCCCCCGAAGCCCTCCGCAGTTGCCGCTACGTGCGGCCCGCTCGCCAGGATGATAGAACTCCGATGTCGGAATGGGAGAACAACCTCGGCGGCTTGGACCTCCGAATCGGCCGCTACCCACCGGAGTCCGCGGCTCCCGACGTCCCCAGGCCACGCCGGGCAGAGATTCAAGCTGGCGGCCCTCAGCAAAGGGATCCCAGGGACTCCGTGACGTTGAGGTCAGCCCCACCCGCTTTGGGAGCTCCGTGAACCACAGCTCCGTGATATCGACGCTGGAGGCGCAATGCTCCAGAGCTTCAATCGGCAATCCAGGTTAGGCATCGCCCGCTCCACGGTGAATCCAGCGCCATGCCGCCGCTGCCGATGCTCTGGTCTGCTCCCCAGTCTCAGGTAGGAAAGGCCGCTCCGATCCAGTGGTAGGCGTGCGCGACGAGGGGGGCAAGGACGCAACTCTGAGAAATAGTCGCATCCTCGCCAGTGAGTGACTGGGTAACATAGAAACATAGAAAATAGGTGCAGGAGTAGGCCATTCAGCCCTTCGAGCCTGCACAGCCATTCAATATGATCATGGCTGATCATCCAACTCAGTATCCTGTACCTGCCTTCTCTCCATACCCCCTGATCCCTTTAGCCACAAGGGCCACATCTAACTCCCTCTTAAATATAGCCAATGAACTGGCCTCAACTACCGTCTGTGGCAGAGAATTCCACAGATTCACCACTCTCTGTGTGAAAAATGTTTTGCTCATCTCGGTCCTAAAAGACTTCCCCCTTATCCTTAAACTTTGACCCCTTGTTCTGGACTTCCCCAACATTGGGAACAATCTTCCTGCATCTAGCCTGTCCAACCCCTTAAGAATTTTGTAAGTTTCTATAAGATCCCCCCTCAATCTTCTAAATTCTAGCAAGTACAAGCTGAGTCTATCCAGTCTTTCTTCATATGAAAGTCCTGCCATCCCAGGAATCAGTCTGGTGAACCTTCACTGTACTCCCTCTATGGCAAGAATGTCTTTCCTCAGATTAGGAGACCAAAACTGTACACAATACTCCAGGTGTGGTCTCACCAAGGCCCTGTACAACTGCAGTAGAGCCTCTCTGCTCCTATACTCAAATCCCTTTGCTATGAATGCTAACACACCATCCGCTTTCTTCACTGCCTGCTGCACCTGCATGCCTACTTTCAATGACAGGTGTACCATGACACCCAGGTCTCGTTGCATCTCCCCTTTTCCTAATCTGCCACCATTTAGATAATAGTCTACTTTCCTGTTCTTGCCACCAATGTGGATAACCTCACATGTATCCACATTATACTGCATCTGCCATGCATTTGCACACTCACCCAACCTATCCAAGTCACCTTGCAGCCTCCTAGCACCCTCCTCACAGCTAGCACTGCCCCCCAAGTTTGTGTCATCCGCAAACTTGGAGATGTTGCATTCAATTCCCTCGTCCAAATCATTAATATATATTGTAAATAGCTGGGGTCCCAGCACTGAGCCTTGCGGAAACCCACTGGTCACTGCCTGCCATTCTGAAAAGGACCCGTTTACTCCTACCCTTTGCTTCCTGTCTGCCGGCCAGTTCTCTATCCACATCAATACTGAACCCCCAATGCCGTGTGCTTTAAGTTTGCATACTAACCTCTTATGTGGGGCCTTGTCGAAAGCCTTCTGAAAGTCCAGATATAACACATCCACTGGTTCTCCCTTATCCACTCTACTAGTTACATCCTCGAAAAATTCAATAAGATTTATCAGACATGATTTACCTTTCATAAATCCATGCTGACTTTGTCCAATGATTTCACCACTTTCCAAATGTGCTGCTATCCCATCTTTAATAACTGACTCTAGCATTTTCCCCACTACCCATGTTAGACTAACTGGTCTGTAATTCCCCGTTTTCTCTCTCCCTCCTTTTTTAAAAAGTGGCGTTACATTAGCTACCCTCCAATCCTCCAGAATCTAAAGAGTTTTGAAAAATTATCACTAATGCATCCACTATTTATGGGGCTACTTCCTTAAGCACTCTGGGATGCAGCCTATTTGGCCCTGGGGATTTACCGGCCTTTAATCCATTCAATTTACCTAATACCACTTCCGGACTAACCTGGATTTCACTCAGTTCCTCTATCTCATTTGACCCCCGGTCCTCTGCTATTTCCGGCAGATTATTTATGTCTTCCGTAGTGAAGACAGAACCAAAGTAGTTATTCATAGTCTGCCATGTCCTTGTTCCCTATGATCAATTCACCTTTTTCTGAATGCAAGGGACCTACATTTGTTTTAACAAATCTTTTTCTCTTCACATATCTATAAAAACTTTTGCAGTCAGTTTTTATGTTCCCTGCCAGTTTTCTTTCAGAATCCATTTTCCCTTTCCTAATTAAGCCCTTTGTCCTCTGCTGGACTCTGAATTTCTCCGTCCTCTGGTAAGCTGTATGCTTCATATTTTGTTTTTATACTATCCCTGATTTCCCTTGTTATCCACGGATGCACTACCTTCCCTGATCTATTCTTTTGCCAAACTGGGATGAACAATTGTTGTAGTTCATCCATGCAGTCTTTAAATGCCTTCCATTGGATATCCACCGTCAACCCTTTAAGAATCAATTGCCAGTCTATCTTGGCCAATTCACGTCTCATACCCTGAAAGTAAACTTTCTTTAAGTTCAGAACCCTTGTTTCTGAATTAACAACGTCACTCTCCATCCTAATGAAGAACTCAACCATATTATGGTCACTCTTGCCCAAGGGGCCACGCACAACAAGACTGCGAACTAACTCTTCCTCATTACTCAATACCCAGTCTAGAATAGCCTGCTCTCTTGTTGGTTCCTCTACGTGTTGGTTTAGAAAACTATCCCGCATATATTCCAAGAAATCCTCTTCCTCAGCACCCCTGCCAATTTGATTCACCCAATCTATATGTAGATTGAAGTCACCCATTATAACTGTTTTACCTTTGTTGCACACATTTCTAATTTCCTGTTTGATGCCATCCCCAACTCCACTTAGGTGGCCTGTACACAACTCCCACTAGCGTTTCCTGCCCCTTAGTGTTTCGCAGCTCTCCCCATATCGAAT